>OX377203.1:107049276-107429949 GCA_947396885.1 Heligmosomoides polygyrus polygyrus
GTTACAGCGGTAACATTTCACAGCGCATTCACAATACAACAATCTTACAGAGAAAGCACCGCAAATTCTGATTCATCAAAAACGCAGTGAAAGTAACGGCAGTCTTGACGGCAAGTGCGCATTGTCCGCATTAAGGCCTCCGCACACTTTTGCAGCAACGCGGTACGCGGCAGACAGCAAAACTGCTTCGTCGGAGGCAAAACAGTCGTTTAGGCGATACTCATCATCAGCTTTGCAGCCCCACTCCATCGCCAACGCAGTTTCATTATCTTTATCATTATCAGTATCCAACCTAGATTACGCTACGATCAACTAGAGCCCAGACAGAAGTTGTCGGCAATAAAGCGGCTGCAGCGGCAATAATGCCTTGAATCATTCTAGCCGCTGCCACGATGACGGCAGCTGCTGCCGCTCAGCCGACACAATAGCGGCAAACTCTGCTTCTCTGCCCTACGCTTAAAGATAGCGCTGCCGCGTTGCCGCAAAAGTGTGCGGAGCCTTTGGGGTTATACAGTAGAATTACACATTGAAGATAGAATGAACTAGTTTCGTAAAAACCAGCCCTGCTATAGTGTGGTTCATGATTATATCTGTGAAAGCTTCAGCTCGTGTGAAAGTTTTGCGCATGTACAAAGGAGCAAGTAGTTTTTGACGTCATTTTGAAAACGGGTTCGAACAAACATATCAAAGAACATGTACTATTGCCGTTTTCGTGTTTCGTATCCCGATTTCTGGTCGTTTTCTGAGCCCTTCCGTTTTGTGGCGCGTGGTAATTTTGTGGTGAAACTGACGAGGGAGGTCACCGAACTCGGTCCGGAGATTTCGAACGAGACCTATATGGTCTTGTAGGGCATCGGACGAGGATCACAGAACTGTGTTTCGTTTTTGCTAAATGCCCCTGGGTGGTCCAAAAATGCAAAAAATGGTATCGCTTCAGGACAGGCTGATAAGGCAAAAGTGACACCTGGAGTGGCCTTGTCGAGCTCAGAACTTAACCTACAAACGGTTTGGAGCTCAAATCAAGTTAGAGTATAGTAATATGATAATTTCCTACGTTTCCTAGACGAAGCTGTAGTGAACATTCAAGTGATTCATTCGAAACTCCAGACGGCTGGATGGCCGACTAGATAGCGAGGCGAGCTTGAGGACGGGAGTCGAGGGTTCGATTTCGGGGATGCGAATGCGATTTGCTCTGTGGAGTGCTCCCGTTTTTGAAAATAAAGAGTACATTTTGGCTTCGGTAGGTTACCGCATTCACTTCCTAACCCTGCTTTCAACAGTTGTCAAATGTGGAAGAAGCTGGTTTTGTCGTTTGGAATGATGTCGCGCGTCCATCAAACCATGGTTGTCTCGCTGAGGACGGTTCCGTTAGATGCTATCCCCATATGACCTCTTTGGAATGCTCTCAATTAGCATTGGAAGTGTTTCTCGCTGTCACCTCATTTGCGGACACGATCGACAAGTATTGATTTGACCCATCATCAAGACATGCTCATCGTTCTTCGAATTCCTTTATAGACTCTTTTTATTCTTCTCGCAATTTTTACTATTTTAGCTAACTGTTACCAAGTACAGCATATTTTATCCAACTCGTGTGACTGTTCGCCTTGCCGTGTGTTTCTTAGTCACCACTCTCGTATACACTTACGGGAGACGGGTCGGGGGCAGTGCATGTAGGAGCACTTGCACTCACTCCCTCAACTCTAGAGGTTGAAAAAGATTTTTCGTCCAAAATTCATCTATAGGGTTATTTGGGAGGCAGATCACCAATCTGGCAACCATTTTTGGTGAAACGATAGATTACAGAAGGTTACGATGGTATGTGTATGAAAGAGAGTATACGCAGAATAACCGGCACTGCTGCCTTTTACGACTCCAAAGGTGGAGGAGAGGTCAAAAGAAACAATTTCGCTCAAACATCGCCCAGGGGGATTATCTGGGGTGTTGATCACGGACATGATATCTATTTTTAAGATTTCGGTCGATTACGGTAGATTGCTGTAGATATGGGTGACTAAAGCTGTCTACGTTAATAGAGTCGCTTTCTTCTCCAATGTGGTCTTCTCCAATGTTATTTTCCAACCTTCGACTTTGAGATGCAAAGTGCTGCCAGAAAGGTGAAAATTTAGAAAAGGATGACAGATTCGAGGTCAGCGGCTTGAATAATTCTCCTTATGTGAGGTCAGGGCGAAATCGATGGTCGTGACTTCGTCACCCTTATTCGCCGCTACCCAGTAGTGAGGTACCCTACCGAAGCCAAAATGTACTCTTCTCCTCTTTTAAGAATGTCAAAAGATCACCTAGCAAATCCTTCAACCCCATCCGGAATCGAACCCTTGACCCCCCGTTCTCAGGTCCGCCTCGCTATGCAGTCGGCCATCCAGTCGTTGCCGACACCATTTCGAATGAACCACTTGAATGTAAACTGCAGCTTCGTCTAGGAACCACCTGTATCACCTGTCGTCCCATTGATCATCGACTTGATCAAGCGGGCGAGAGCAGCGTCTCTATTCGTCCCTGCTGCGTGCCAGAGTGGTCCAATGGATCCACCTTGTTCGAGGGACACGAAGAGCGTCATATCGGTCGTTCAGGGCTTTCACGAAGAAGTCCAACCAACGCGTTGGTGGGCGTCCTGGTGTTCTCTTGACAACCCGCGGAATCCAGTCGGTGATAGCTCTCGGCCAGCGGGTGTCTGCGAATCGCATTACGTGGCCGGCCCACCTAATTTGCGACGACTTGGCCCATGCGACAGCGTCTCTGATCTTCGAACGTCGACGAAGCTCGGAACTCCGGAGGCCTTCTCTCACTTGCGTGAGTCGTGTCACTCCGAGCATCGTCCTCTCGATTCCACGCTGCGCGACGCTGATCGCGTGTTCATCCTGCATTCGTATAGCCCAGGTCCCTGAGGCGTATGTTAGGGCAGGAAGAACGGTGGAGTCGAATAGGTGGGCACGGAGTCGGACGTTCTTTGTCTTCTTCACGACTTCTTCGACGCTCTTGAAAGCTCCCCAAGCTTTCCTCCTGCTCAGCTCTGGAGCTAGGTCGTTGGCCATGTTGACTTCGCGACCCAGATACACATAGCTGGAGCATTCGGAGATGTTCGTTCCGCTGAGCGAGAGGGGCATCAGAAACCCATCCGTTCCTCATGAACATCGTCTTCGTAAGATTCAGCTGCAGTCCAACGTTCCCACATACACGATCGAAGTCGGCCAGCATGCGCTCCGCATGAATGATGCTCGGTGTTATGAGTACGACGTCGTCAGCGAAGCGAAGATGGTGCAGTTGCCGGCCGTCGACCTTCACTCCCATGTCTTCCCATTCTAATTCGCGCATGACGTTTTCGAGGGTGGCGTTGAAGAGCTACGGGAATATGGTATCCCCTTGCCGAACCCCTCTCTTCACGTCTATGACGACGTTGTTGTAGAATGGTGAAATACTGGTCGTGAATCCACTGTACAGCCCTCGAAGGACTCTGATGCACTGAGTAGGAACTCCCTGAGTGAGCAGGGCTTTGACGAACGCTTCAGTTTCGACGGAGTCGAATGCCTTCTTCAGGTCGATGAACGTAAGGCACAGCGGCAGCTTGTACTCTCGCGACACTTCGATGAGCTTCGTAATGGTGTCTATGTGGTCGATCGTGCTGAATCCTCTCCGAAATCCTGCTTGTTCGCATGGCTGTCCTTTGTCCAGCGTTCGGCTGATCCTATTCAGGATGACTCGAGTGAACAGCTTGTAGACTACGGACAACAGGCAGATCGGGCGATAGTTGCCAATGTCGCACGTCTCCCTTCTTGTACAGCAAGACGGTCTTGCTGATCTTCCACAGAGATGGAACCTTGCACTCCGACAGGTAGCGTGTGAAGAGCCGCGCCAGGGTGTTGATGAGCGTGGGCGGGAGGTTCTTCAGGTGTTCAGCTCTGATCCTATCGGGACCGGGTGCTGTACGTTTCTTCACCGACGAGATGGCGTGTCGGATCTCGGAAGGGAGAACAGAGGGGACGACGTATCCATCCACGGATCTCCCTCGATAGAGAGGCTTCGGGCTCTCTTGTTAAGAGGGATCTCGGGCTGCCTGTCGCAGAGCCACGTGGCGCGTCCCGGGTGGTGGATAGGGGAACGAAAACGCGAACCAAATGCGACCGTGTACTGCCCAGAGACGCAGGTGGGATGCAGGGGATGGACTCCTTGCTCCTGCTGTGTCGGGTCGACGCGTTCTTTGTTCGTGGGAGCGGCACGTTCATGCAGTGCGTGGATGTGTTTGCACCTGTGCGGATTGTAACTGTGTCGGCTCGGCCAAAAGTTTACACTCGGTAGACTGGGAGTACATGTAAGGCGATTCGAGGCCGCCTTAAGTCCCGCCCTGTCCCATCGGGCAGTCTGGCTGGCTGCCCGGAGTACCCCGCCCGCACGACAGAGCCTGACTAGCTACCCGTGTTGTATTGCAGTCAACACGGCAGCACTAAAGGGTCTCATTTCCCTGACCCCGAAAGGGCCCCATTTCTGCAGCGATGGGAAGGACGAGTACGGAGAGGCTGATAAAATCTCAGGGCCTAACCAGGCTGCACAAATTGAGAAGGACTAGGATGACGATCTGTACTTACAACGCCCGCACGCTTGCATCGGAAGCAGCCGTCGAGGACTTCATGATGCAAGCCAGGAAGATCAAGTACGACGTCATCGGGCTGACCGAGACGAGAAGACCCCACCCCCTACACGCCGCCTACGACTCCGGAGAAGAACTGTTCCTCCGAACATGCAGGGGAGTAGGCGGCGTTGGTGTCCTCGTCAACACGCACTTGGTCATGAACATCGATTCGTACGAGTCTCTGACAAGCCGAATCGGACGTCTGCGACTGAAGCGATGTGGCTCCGTGCCCTTTGACTGTGTTCGTCGCGTATGCCCCAACATCCGACTACGACGACGAAGACGTCGAGGCCTTCTACGTGGAGCTGGAGAAGTTCTATAAGGAAGACCACACCTTCTACAAGGTGATCGTCGGCGACTTCAACGCCAAGATCGGGCCACGAAGGTCCCCGGAAGAATTTCACATCGAAACCCACGGTTTGGAGTGGAACGAGCAAGGTGAAAGGCTGTCTGAGTTTATCATGTCGACCAAGACCATCCATGGAAACTCGCAGTTCCAGAAGCCTCCCTCCCTACGATGGAGCTGGGAATCCCCCGGTGGCCAGTTCCACAACGACATCGACCACATCATCTTCAATCGCAAATATTGCCTGACCGACGTCTCCGTTGTCCCCAAGCTCTACACGGGATCGGACCACCGCCTCCTTCGAGCGAGGTTCCGCTTTTAGTGTCAAGGAGAGAAGGCCGCGAAGTTCAAGAAGAGGAATCCCAGAACGACCATCAACTGGGATCTCTACACCTCACTTGTCGGCCTTTGGGAAGATTCCGCCATGGACAACACTGACGAGGAATACGACCGCTTCGTGCACCATTTCCACGATAGTGCTAAGGGAGCCGAGAGCTTGAAGACCACCAAGAGACGCCTGTCTCCGGAAACTCTCGAGCTGATACGTCAGCGTGGAGCAGCACGAGCGTCAGGCAACTACCAACTGACGTCCAAGCTTACAAAGCTATGCAGAGCGGCGATAAAGGAGGATCTTAAGGAAAGAAGGGCGGAAGTGTTGGCTGAAGCTGCAGAGGCAGGGCTGATGCCCGCCGGAACTTCGCCAAATTCAAGACCAAGATGAACGCTCTCCGACCTCCTGACGGAACCGTCACCTCTTCCAGAAGGACCATGGAGAAGGTCATCCACGACTTCTACTCCGACCTCTTCGATAGCCACGTCCACCTGCCCCCATGCCATCGTCTAGCAAACGTAGGAAATTATCATATTACTATATTCTAACTTTGATTTGAGCTCCAAACCGTTTGTAGGTTAAGTTCTGAGCACAACAGGACCATTCCTGGTGTCACTTTTGCCTTATCAGCCCCGCCCTGAAGCGGTACCATTTTTTGCCATTTTTGGACCACCCAGGGACATTTAGCAAAAACGAAACACAGTTCTGTGATCTCGTCCGATGCCTACAAGACCATATAGGTCTCATTCGGAATCTCCGGACCGAATTCAGTGACCTCCCTCGTGAGTTCGAGTATGAATGAAATAATATGCGTCCACAAAGTCTTGAGAAATGAAATGACTTCCACGGATCAAAATGTTGGTATTGTCGCTGCCATTGTCAGTGCACATAATGTGCAGTGATTAGTAAATAATAAATAAATAACAGAGCTGTTCTGTACCCTATGAAGCAGTGTTTCAGACATGCAAAGGAAGCTGGTGCAGATCCCGGCAGCCAGATCAAAAACAGCGCTAATTTCTCTCTGGGGTGCGCCACGCATTCATTCCTACGGCAGATCGTGGACGTAATTTGAATGCGTATCTGGCATATACTAGGTCGTTGCATATGAAATGACCGATTTTGATACCTCAATTTCTGGTCGATTTTTCGTGGCTACGGAATGGCCGCCATAACTCCTTAACAACGACCCACTCAAAATGATGGTAGACGCGGATCCGCGCCAAACTGTGAGAGAGCCAGCACAACATTTCGGCGTTGACGGCAGCACTATCAGTCGCCACTTAAATGCGATCGGAGAAGTAAAGAAATTGGATGAATGGATCCAGCACGAACTGAGGGTCGGGTAGAAGCTGAAGCGCCGGGTCACCTGTGTTTCGTTAAGGCTGCGCAATCTAAGGGAGACTTTTCCGGGCAGGAGCATGACATGCGAGGAAAAACGGATCCTTCACGACAATCGCCGTCGCTCTGCACAGTGGCTGGACAAGAATGAGAGTCCCAATGAGATGCCGAATCCAAGTCTCCATCCAAAGATGACCATGGCGACCGTATGGTGACGGTGGCTGGTATAATCCATTACAGGTTCTTGAAGAGTGGAGAGTCCATCACAGCAGAGAAGTTCTGTGCCGAAAATGAAGTGATACACCAGAAGTTGACTGAAGAACAACCGGCTTCGGTCAGTCGAAGAGGCCCAATCCTAGTGCATGACAGCATCCGCACGTCCGCACGTTTCAGAAATTGTTGTCCAGAAACAGGATTAATTGGGATACGAAGCTCTACCACATCCAGCAGCATTCATTATTTACTTGGGGTGCTGACCGCGAATCTGACATCCGTTTTCACGATTCGGTTGGAGACCACCCATGCCGTTAACAAGGGTAGTCCAGGCAGGGTCACCGATTTCGCTGAAACTTCGTCTGGGGGGGGAGGGGTAATTTGGAGTGCTGATCACGAATCTGACATCCGCTTCTCACGATTCGGCTGGATAATATAGATACAGGAAGACACAGAACTACATTCATAAAGTTTCTGCCGGTGACGGCAGGTAGAGGTTGGTATGGGTAAGTGTCCCATTTGTAATGCCTCGATGACAGCTGTCACCCAAGGGGAACAGTACTTCCTAGACGTGTGTTGCGAATACTTCCGCAGGAATCGTACGGATTTAGGTGGTTTCGGCCACACGGTAGAAATTGACGAGATGCTTGTTACCAAGCGGAGTCTCCTACCGAATCGTGAAAAACGCGTGTCAGATTTGTGATCAGCACCCCAAATAACCCCCCCCCCCCTAGCCAAAGTTCCAGCGAAAAAAAATTTTTCGACCGAAGTCGTGTCGGTGGAGTCGAAACTTTTAGCTATGTAGTGCCCAGAACACATTTCCTTCGTTCTGAATGCTCTTCAGTTCTGTTTACGTTTTACGTCACGGCCGTGGACGGCCCCGCGGAAGTATACCAGCTCCTGTCTCGGGCAGTGGAGTAGGCCTAAGGGCCTACTCCACTGCCCTAGACAGGAGCTATGTACATGAGCGACCGGCTGTCCGAGCAAAGATCATTTGCCGATCGCCCGGCAGCAATCGATTCGTACGCTTTGCACGGGCAATCCAGTCGCTTCTGCGGGCTATGAATGGGCCCTAAGCGAACTGACGTATCTTCTCTATATGTTTGAGGAAACCTGTTATACATACATTAGGAAGAAAACGTCCAACTAAAGTAAATCCTCTTGTTCCAATTCTCCTGTTTGTTATCCCCTCCTACTTCCACTGAACTATCAACCAAAGGGAAAATTTAGAAATTAGTAAACATAAGGGCTCACCTATAGTCCATGACGGCTGCGACGGGAACGACCGAGTCGCTCGTGCCAAGCATATGAACCGATACATAGTATCGACGATCGCCCGGCAAAAATCGATATGCACAGTACGCCCAGTCGCTCCCCTCGCAGACTATGAAAGTGCTCCAAAATGAAATTACTCGATCGAGGTAGTCTAAAGCCCACGTCAATCTGGGTGTGAAGCAAATCAGAAAAATCGCGTCTTTAACGGTGACGAGCCACTCCAACTGGAGCGAGGTCTGAAGAAGGACCTTTTAGTATCAGCCTTAACGGCTTCTAGAGGGCCAGAGCGTTCCAGAAGAAAACGTGACAAGTGCACCGAGACGTATCGTATTTATAAATCTTCTGAGAGCGCAGTTTGTTGAGCAGCACTGTTACAGATTGAACAACCACAACATATCGAAGGATTAGCGAGATGCAACGAGACAATAGCACAGTGAAATGTGTGACCCATGGGGAAAATGGGAGAAAACAAAGGAAAGGAAAATACAACAAATAGGGAAGAGCACAGACAAATCGACGTAATATGACGAGACCTCTATCGAAACACTGGGCGAGAACGCTACGTGCACGGGGAATTGTGGACGAGAGAAGGACTCATAGCGGAATGTGAGGGGGTAGTATCGTACATCACAGTGCGTCAGTGCGTCAAGGCTAGGCATGGCTTGCCTGGTGTCCGACTGGGGTCTTCCTCTCCATGATGGTCAGCAGCTGCGGCTTCTCCTGTGAGACACGGGTCTCCTTGAACAGCAGAGCAGCGAACACCACCAGCAGCACGATCAGGCCGTGACACATCCCGAGGAGCACGACCAGCACGACCACCTAAACGAACGCAGCATTAGACCAGCCTTGGTTGCACATGCAAAAGCAGCCTCAAAGACATTCTGAGCACCAATTCTTTGATGAGGTCGGTCCATGTAGCGAATGCGGGCAGCATCGGGAGGTGGGAGCGCACCACATAAACATAACCAGTCAAAACAGTGACCGAATGTAGGCCAGCCAATCCGGACACCGACCGTACACGCCCTCTGAATATCACACTCATTCGATGCACCGGAGTGGCTTGCGCGTTTTCATCTCCCACATTTTCATACTAATTGAGGGGTGAGGATTCTCCCTATATGACTCACTCCCCCCGTTCAGAGATCAGACGCTTCAGACGCTTCTCATGTTAATTCAAGGTGACGCATTCCAAGCTGCTTTACGCGCTCGTGACTTCTACTGTTCAATGAAATGAACGCGGAGTTACCAATGTGTTCGTTTTGAAGATGTTGTGTGCCCCTATTATATCAGTTATCCGGTTGTTTCCGAATAGGACGTCCGAAATCCGGCTCGGCCGAAAATGGCGTTATCTGCATCATCCGAAGATCCAGGATTTCTGAAATTCCGAAGTCATCCGAAGATCCGGGGTTTGCTAAAATGGCCTGTCCGAATCATCCGATCATCCGGAAAATCGGTGTCGGATTCAATGTAGTATGAGCCCGTCAACTTCGTAATTGTCGACTGGAGATCACGAGGTTCCGTCGATGCCGCACGACTACCTCCGGCTGCTCACACCAGCGATCGATCGGAATTCTGTCAATGGCGACCAGTAGAATTCCAGACGGAGACTCCTAACAGGTACAGGTTTCAGCATCTTCAACTGAACAACTAGAATTAATGCCCATGACGTGCAGTGCAAACGCCCGCATGGCGTCTCATTAGTAAATGGTGTTTGTCCTCAGATCTCAAGAACATTACACAAGTACTGCAACTGCTGGGCACTAGTGAACTTTCAAGCCGTCAGAGCTCGTAAGTCTCCTTCCTCCACTCAAGCTCTCCAGAATAGGGTAGGTAATGGATAGGTAAGTGAGGGTGGAGAGAATAGCATCCAGCAAAGTGATTAGGCGTCGTATAGGGATGTTATTTGTGGTGCTCGTCATGAATATGAGACTCCCTTCCGAAATTCCTCTCGGACTTCCTCCCCTTGCCCTCCGAAGCTACCCCACCATGATATGATCCGAGGACTGCGTGGCATTCATGCGGTGCAGCGACCTCAGCCGAAAGTTACCGATTTTAGCTCCCATCATTAGGCTCCGTTTATACTTGTGACGCCGAGCGACGCGACGACATGTACTGTGGTCAAATTGGTCGATCGCATCGCTCGCTCAATTGACACGCTATACATGGCGTCTCGTCGCTCGGTGTCAGAGCATATACCATTTTCACGTCGAACTGAAAGCTTTTCAAATCAAATTGCCCACTTTTCGAATCAAACTGGACACTTTTCACGTCAAACTGGACGCTCTTCTGAGATAGCCCAAGGCTTACGGGTACTTAGCGGGCTGGTGCCCGCTCCGATATTGCATATGGTGGTGAAACACTCACATAAGTACGATTTCTGTGCTCCAGAAATAGGCAAGGGAAGGAACTCCGGAGTCTGGCTGATCCAATTTACCCGCTTTAAGATACCTTGTCGATGGGCAGCGGGCACCAGCTCGCTTAGTACCGACTTTTGAAAGCAAAGCGAGCTCTTGCAAATCAAAATGACCCTTAACGGCCCTGCACACTTCTGCGGCCTTGCCGCTGCCCTATCCTTAACCATAGGGCAGGGACCAGCGGAGCCGCTGGAGTGGCAGCGGCTAATGATTTGAATCATTATCTCGCCGCCGCCGTTCCAGCGCCGGGCGAGTCTGTCTGCGCTCTGCCCTTTCGGGCCCGCAGACGACGAGTCATGCCGTTCGGCGGAGCCGTCCGCCGTCCGCCGTCCGCCGCTCGCCGCAGAAGTGTACGGGGGCCTTTAGGCAGGCTAAATTACAAACTCGCAAACAATAAGATGGTTAGAATCGTTTGAGTAAAGAAAAACACCTGCCCAAGATGTGTAACAATTTTATAAAAAATCTTATTTTGTGAGAAAAATATTAAATTGATTTTTGTTTTGAAGCGCAACAAGGCAGCAATCATGTGCAATCATGCATTAAAGGATTAGATCACGCACTCGAAAATCAAGTCGCAATGTTCATTCCATAGGTAATGTAAATACTGCTTAAATGTAGGACTTAAGCGAAGATATGTGTGTTTTTACAACTGTTTATGTTGCACCGTTTGCAGGTGAAACCCCGTGCAAACCGAAATTTTGCTATCAATCGAATAAAAACTGCGACGTTCCAGGCAAGGGCATGGCGCAGTGTTTATTTTGACACAAAAATGGTCACCTTCCTCTCTTTAAGACAAGCTTCTAATCATTGTTTTTCCTCAAAAAAATAAAATTTTATAAAAAAAAACTATGTGTTCTCTTACTGGGAAGTGAATTAAAACTTCAAAGAAAGTTATTTATTTATTTATTTATTTATTACATGAGAACTCGTGTAACAACAACTCAACCTTGGATAGGAAATTATGCAGTCCAGTAAAAAGAGTATAACTTATCATTTAGTATAAGCAATACTAAAAATTTTCCTTAAACAAAAATTATTCTAACCTTGCTGCTTCCATTGCGTCTTCCAGATTGAACTAATAGATACTCTCTAAGAAGATAAAAGTAATTTTTGTCCAAGAAAGATTATGACCCTTTGAAGACCTTTATTTCACCTGCCCCGAATGTGGACAAACAGGCTGAAATTTTACAAACTTCTTATTTTCGAGGAAAAATAGTGATGTATCAAGGCCTATACCAAAGTGCAGAAAGGTAGCAATTTTTAGTGTATTAAAGAAAATCGTTCTACGCACCCGTTTAGCTCTTTGCGATTTTCACTTGATTGATAACAAAAACTCTATTTTCGTGGAGCTATTTACGTATGTACTTGTTTGTATGTACAGTGCGTTTGTTTGCTGGCGCAGGAGAACTTAAAAAATTGAAAAAAGCTACTGGGTTGTTCGATAATTAATGTTTGTTGTTGATATAAATTTTCACCTCGAAAATATGAAATAAACGAAGTTAGTTACCGAACAACCCAACATATCCAATTTTCCATAGACACGAAACCATTCCAACCTTTTCGGGGTCTCCAGTTTAGTTGGGTAGACGCTCGTTTGAACTTGGAAGATGTTCAGCTTGATTTGAAAAGCGTCACCCTTCTCAGCAGCTCATAGGAGTCCATTAACGCGGGGGAATCTCTTGCAGGAAATTGATGTGCACAATTTGCCCGGGTGACTAGCCCCTCCCATCGCGGGCTATGAAGATTCCCTTACATGTTGGGGAGGAAGGCAGGGGTTGGGCAACTTGGATGTCCGCAAAACTGCGCAAAATTATGGACTGAAGGAAAGCTCACAGTAGTTTCTCCTCTATGACGATGCCAAGTCTATCTCTCTATCGGCCACAAAACGTTTGGTTGAAACTTCGGCCCAAACTCCGAAAACAAAACGCCCTGGACACGACGGTTTATTGACCCTTCAGCCGCTCCATTGGAGAAAAAAAACTAACCTTCCTTATTACACAGAATAGAGTAAGGGAAGATCCTCAAAACGATTGACGTAAGCCTTGTCCGCTGCCCACCTCATTAGTGCTGTTCCCACTCCGAAGGATCTAATCTGCAGAAAAATTGAAAGTCGATCGGTTATTCGGTCAATCGATACTGTTATCTTGTTCTAGAAAGTGTCTGAATCTCTTTATATTGGAGTATTTCCTGAAAGCGGGAGTAATTCTCTCGAAGAAACTGTCGTGTGACTCCCACTCCAATTGGTCAAATTTGGGCGAAAACCGATAACTGCGGTCGAAAAATCGACACCATCGATTAATATTGGTCTCTTCATCCGGTATAATCATAATCGCACCCCGATTGGCCAAATAGTGGTGTTGAACGACAACTCCGATCGAAACTTGATGCTATCGATCAATAGTGGTTAACCGTTCAAATACTTCCACTCATTTGTCCAACCTGGTTTCCTGCTAATTTTGGTTCATTTCCATCCATTGCACATGAGGATAGCCTTGACAGGTTTTACATGAACGTGCGGATCACCTTTACACGTTTGACATGTTTTACTTGTTCACACAGGTTTGTGACACACATACACACATGAACAGACGGACTAACGCTTTTATATATAGGAGGATAGGCTGGGATATTAAAGCTTTCCACCCACCACTCGGAAGTTATGCACATGCCAAACATAGTTTCAATGAGCTAAAAGATCGTGTACATTGAAGATGAATATCTGGCACATCCTTAAAACGAAGTGATTCGTATGAAGGTTAATTCTTTTCTCCTCTAACCGGCAGGTTTTTTCAAGACAGTACTTTATGCTAGAATGAATTTCGGTGAAATCCCCACAACCAGAAATAAGCAAGGCAGTGCTCTGCATTTCAGAACGCGCGCTATGAACAGGTTGAAAGTTTGGTCTACTTATGCCATTGAGAACTAAGAGAAGGCACCGACCTAGCATTGCAAGCGTATCTCGATTATCAGTGGAAAAAAAACACAGAACGATTTTTAAAAATTGTCCTTATATTCAACTAAGTAATCATAAGGGTGCCAGATTTTGTTGTTCGTTATCCGGCCAAAAACCACCGGATAACGAATAACAAAACGGATAGGCCGAAACCCGCCGAAAACCGGATAACGGATAGCGGACAACGGTTAAGCGACCGGCTGCCGGGCAAAGATCATGTGCCGATTTTTGCCGATTGCCCGGCATCAATCGATTCAGGAGCAATCCAGTCGCTCCTGCGAGCTCTGAGTGGGCCCTAAGTGGACTGATGTATATTCTCTTTGAGTTCGAGGAAACCTGTTATACATACATTAGGAAGAAAACGTCCCACTAAAGTAAATGTTTCAATTCTCCTGTTTGTTAGCCCCTCCTACTTCCACTGAACTATCAACCAAAAGGAAAATTTAGAAATTAGTAAACATAAGGGCCCACCTATACGCCGTGACGGCTGCGACGGGAACGACCGAGTCGCTCATGCCAAGCATATGAACCGATACATAGTATCGACGATCGCCCGGCAAAAATCGATATGCACCGCACGCCCAGTCGCTCCCGTCGCAGACTATGAAAGGAAATTACTCGATGGAGGTGGTCTAATGCCCACGTCAATCTGGGTGTGGAGCAAGTCAGAAAAATCATGTCCTTAACGCTGACGAGCCACTCCAACTGGAGCGAGTTCAGAAGAAGGACCTTTTAGTATAAGCCTTAGCGGCTTCTAGAGGCCAAGAGCGTTCCAGAAGAAACCGTGACAAGTGCACCTAGACGTTCCGTAATTATAAATCTTCTGAGAGCGCTGCAGTACTGCTACAGATTGAGCAACCACAACATATCGCAGGACTAGCAGGATGCAATCATACAACGAGACAATAACGCAGTGAAGTGGTACCCATGGGGAAAATCGGAGAAAATGAAGGAAAGGAAAATACAATAAATAGGCACTGGGCGAGAACGCTACGTGCACGAGGAATTGTGGACGAGAGAAGGACTCATAGCGGAATGTGAGGGGGCAGTATCGCACATCACAGCGGTGCGTCAAGGCTAGGCGTCAAGGCTTGCCTGGTGTCCGACTCGGGTCTTCTTGTACATGATGGTCAGCTGGTGCGGCTTCTCCTGTGAGACACGGGCCTCCTTGAACGGCAGAGCAACGAACACCACCGGCAGCACGATCAGGCCGTGACACATATCATCGTCGCCAACGATATAGTCGTCGCCCACGATGCGACCTTTGTCGGCCCGCCCCGAGTCAAGGGTGGGCCCGGGACTCCTCCTACTGTCTTCACATAAACACGTTCTCTGCCAGGTCTATCTCGTGCTCGTTTCTATAAAACCACTGAACCCCGATTCCTTGGACGCTAAGTCCTAATCTCCCCATTGGTGTTAATAACACATCCCGAGGAACACGACCAGGACGGCCACCTGAACGAACGCAGCATTAGACCAGCCTTGGTTGCACATGCAAAAGCAGCCTCAAAGACATTCTGAGCACCAATTCTTTGATGAGGTCCATGTAGCGAATGCGGGCAGCATTGGGTGGTGGGGACGCACCACACAAACATAAAGTCAAAACATTGACCGAATGTAGGCCAGCCAAACAGGACAGCAGCAGTACACGTCCTCCGAATGGCACACTCATTCGATGCACCGGATAGGGTTGCGCGTGCGTTTTCATCTCCCAATGCTGCCCACATTCGCGACTAGGACACGAAATTCAACTTAAATGTCAAGAACAACGTAACAAAGTATTCGATCCCAATGTTGCCCATCGCGCGATGTGCGCCATACTTAATGTCCAATTTGGGGCCGTAATAATCAACGATGAAACCCCGTGGTATGCTGGGTATAAGGGGTAAGGATACCCACGTTGAAGCATTGACCTGTATTTGTTACCCCACCTCAACCACTCATACCCCACCGACCGCGGGTTTAATCGTTGGTGAAACCGGTTTCCTGAACTGATTGCTGTGCGAGATGGCGCAACCCGAGGAGGCGGCAGCTGTTATGTGCTCCTCAAGTCTAGGTTCTTGGTTCTGATCCCGCTCAGCCGTCAAGCCCTCCATTGCTCGGCGCTGAGGATAAAACACTGGCTTGTCCATGACTGCGCAGCCTAAGTGATTGTAAAGGCAAAATACATTCAAACTGCCTCCACGATAGCAAATAGAAGAAGAGTGAGTAAACAAAATAAAAGAAACTTTCAAACAAAGATAATATGATTTGGCTCCTGTAGTGCGAATTGAACAGGCAACGCAATGGCTCTTATACTGCCGTGCCTGGCTTCAGCTCTATCCTAGTCAAGAGTAACAGTTTTAGGCCTATGTTATACTCCCACGGGAGCATCCGCGAAAGGGCGGGAATCGCGCCGAGATCCCTCGCCTGGCCAATCGCCGCGCCCCGCCACGCCCGCGGTCCGCGGTGCACCCTTTGTCCGCGGACGTTCCGCGGATGCTCCCACGGAAGTATAACAGAGGCCTTACCCTGCACTCTAACGACAAGACACTACGTTCTTTGAGCTTACATGAGAGCTACCGTATCATTTGCTAGTAGCTTAGTGGTAGTAGCTTGGCAGTAGCTTAGTGGGACCAATTCAGGAGAAGGGATGAGGGACAAAACACCGCGTGCTCCCTTCCGAATAGGATTACTAGATATCCCCTGCCTTCTGCTTGAATATAAACCCTACCTAACAGATGAAGCCTTAGAACACCTGGTAACTCACCTTTACGAACACCTGAACCATGTATACATGTACGGCTGCCAGAAATATGATGGAAATCATCGTAGACGTGCCCGACTGGGATATCGGACAGGCGACTGATGCCAGTGCATGACGGACTCGCTCACGTTTATTCTCAATGAGGAAGGTCTGAAGCCTGAAGCTGCAAGAAATCTGAGCAACCGTTATTCAACTATAAGTTTCAGTGATAAATCGGTACTAGCCGTTAATGTGGCCTACATGTGTAGAATGACCATCAGGCCAATCATCGAAAAAAGCATCGAACATTTATTTATTTATTGCTGCACCAAAAGTGCGCCATAGAAAACCAAACAAACAAAGGAAGTGATGATCAAATAACAGTGATTAGCTTTTTAAAAAAGCAAACAACACCAACGAAATCGTGAGCCACCTTGGATAACACTATGAACTGCAACAGAATGGTAGAAATGTCCTTGCAAATTATTCAGAACACTCAGTGCAAAGGACTAAAAAATTATTTCCCCAAAAGAAAAACGAAAGCATTCTGTTGCGTCCTATTCATGGCAACGTGGGCAGTCGGTACTCTGATTGACCGACACGATTCCGCCTTGTCATGTAGGCCCCATTAACGGCTAGTACATACCAGTTATTCACCTTTAAACGGTTCTCACAATCAAATAGATTTAAATTAAACAAAGACAAGTGTATTACAGGGATATCGGACTTGTAGTAGTGAAACGTGATGTGAGCAACGAAGTCGACCGAGAAATCAATGGCCATTAGCAGAGTGTCATGGAGATCTGATCGCGATCGATGTCAAGATACACGAGGCATCCGAACGCACCTGAACATAGACGAAATTCGCTGCGATTTTTCTAACTTCCAAATCCCGCAGTATGGACAAGACATTGTGCCCAGTTGAGATCCATGGCGGCTTAATTTCGTGTAAGAATGCCTTCCTTGGTCGGATTGGCTCATACGGAGCAAGCGTGAGAACCTAGTCTTCAGAAGTCGATTCCGCCGTCTTCAGTTTACTCGAATTACCTTTCAAATTCTTCCACTGTGGAAACGTCTAAACTCATACCTGTGCCTTCGATCATTCGATTAGTTCAAAATCCAGTCACACACATTTTCCCACCCGTTAAAACTTTATTATATAGTTTACTAGTAAAACCGTGCGAGGAAACTAAAAACAAACATGAAACCACGTCTCAACAATTGTGACGGGAAGTGATCAAAGTGAGGAGAGGCTGATCATTTTGCATGAAGCTGCGGAGCCGAAATGCGGCATCCCTTCGGAATATTACGGCTGGCACTGTCGTCCTGCGAAAGAGCGCGTATAAGCGTTTGTTCACGAGTATCACCATTCTTCATACGCTGCAAAACGTCACGACTATTAAATATTGAAACACTTCCGGTAGCTAAAGAGAACCAGACAAGAAACTCACGAGGAATAGGTCGAATGCCGCCTTGCCCGCCTTTCCCTTCCTAGAGGTACCAGGAGTAATCTTCGCTTTGTATTTGAAGTTACCGAATACCTTAAAAATGCACTCATTAGTGACTAATACTAAACTACAACGAGCAGAAAGCAAGCACAGCGTCCTGATGGCGTTAAAAGACCGCACCTGATATGGGCCAACCATGGGGATAGCATACAGTAGCACATCATCGGGAAGAGGATTATGGGTGAGTTGGTAAATGGCACCTGAACAAGGTCGATTACCTAACAGAATCGCACTTGAAGAGGCCAAGCACAAACCCTCGCTATCCTCGACCGCATCGACTTCGCCCCCCACTTCGTCATCTCCCTCGGCGTTGGCATTTTCTCCGAAAACTTGCTCATCTTGGTTCACACCCTGTTCATCATTGATATTCGTCACATCACCTTCTTCTACTCCACTTTCGGAAATCTGCAATGCACTAAATCTTCACAAATACTCCCTCACGGCCGCAGTGAATAGGATGTAATGCATCAAGACCCGTGTGGTAGTTTCTCAGTTCAAGATCACTGGTGATTTTCTTTACACTCTTCAATTAAATGAACTACCTTTATCTTTACCTTTATCTATGGGCGTCCACCAGTTGGTGGGCGCGAAAACCTGTGGGGAAATTGAGGCTATTGCGTGCACTTCACGAGAACCGGATGAATTTCGCTCAAGCAGTAATCCGTCGTTGCTTCCGTAATATCAATCAACAGATGCGAACAGATATTTCAAGCAGAGCGAAGCTACGTTTTTTTTTTTTAAACATGGCCCTTTGTTACCCCGCGATCCGGATTTTCTCCCATTTTCTTGTAGCCACAGACAATATGACTAACAAAGGAAGTCCATGGAATTCAGTCAAAGATTCTCAACGACACCTATATGGTGTTGTATGGCATCACAGAACTGTGCTTCGTTTTTGATAGAGCCACTGGTTGGTCCGAAAATGGCAAAAAATGGTATCACTTCAGAGCGGGTTGGTAAGGCATAAGTGACACCTGGAATGGCCCTCTCGGGAATTATTTAAGCTGCTCACCACGAATCTGTCACTCTTTTTCTAAATTATCACTTTTGCTTGCACTACTTTCCATCAAAGGTTGAAGTCAATGGTTGGAAAATAAGTCTGACAACATTGGAGCAGGAAGCGATCCCAGTAACGTGGACAGCTTTACTCACCCATATCTACCGTTACCTGCCCATAATATACCGAAATTTTAAAAATAGGTACCACATACGTGATCAGCACACCAAATAACCCCCGTGGGCGATGTTTGGGCGAAATAATTTTTTCTTTCGCCCTTTCCTCGACCTCTGGAGTCGTGAAAGGCAACAGTGCCGTTTATTCTGCGACCACCCCGTTACTTACACATACCCACCGTAACCTTTTGCCATACATCATTTCATCGAAAATGGTTGCCAGATTGGTGATCTGCATCACAGATAACCCTATTGATGAATTTGGTGAGTACAAGTGCTCCTATCCGCAATGCAACGATCCGTCCCCTTTAAGAAGAATAAAAAGCAGTCTGCAAATAAATCCGGAGAGCAATGAGCTTGTCTTGATGATGGGTAAAATCAATGCTTGTAGAACTTCTTCACGAATGAGGTAACAGTGAGAAACATTTCCAAAAGTAATTGAGAACATACCAAAGAGCACTGCCCCCGACCCGTCTCCCGTAAATGTATACGAGAGTGGTGAATAAGAAACACACGGCAAGGCGACCAGTCACACGAGTTGGATAAAATATGCTGTACTTGGTAACAGTTAGCTAAAATAGTAAAAATTGCGAGAAGAATAAAAAACAGTCTATAAAGGAATCCGAAGAACGATGAGCATGTCTTGATGATGGGTCAAATCAATACTTGTCGATGGTGTCCGCAAATGAGGTGACAGCGAGAAACACTTCCAAAGCTAATTGGGAGCATTCCAAAGAGGTCATATGGGGATAGCATCTAACCGAACCTTCCTCGGCGATATAACCATGGTTTGATGGACGCGCGACATCACTCCAAACGACAAAACAGCTTCTTCCACATATGAGAACAGGTTGAAAGCGGGGTTAGGACGCGAAGAAGGTACCCTACCGAGGTCAAAATGTAATCTTCATTTGCAAAAAGGCTAACAGTCCACCTAGGGAAAAAGAAACCCCACCCTGACATCGAACCCTCGACCCCCTCGCGCAAGTCCGTCTCGCTATGCACTCGCCCATCCAGTCACTGCCGACAATGTTGCGAATGAACCACTTGAATGTACACTGCAGCTTCGTCTAGGAAACGTGGGAAATTATCATATTACTACAATCAAACTTTAATTTGAGCCCCATACTTTTTGTAATACAAACATAGAAAAATATAGAAGTTCGAAGACGTAAAGAAATGTATAAAGTGCTAATCTTCTAAATTATAAAATAAATATTACTCAATATAGAAAACATTAAAAAGGGGCCTCCCTTGCAAGATTTGAGCAGTTATTTTCTGGCAATGTTTTGCTATCGCTGGTTTAATCACTTCCCTACCTCTATCTATACCCCTCTCTTAATGAAATAACATCTATCACACCTACAACCACATATCGAACTGTAGGAAGCTTGCTTAGCAAAAGCGTTGTGATGCTGCTCAAATTGGAGGTGGGTCTTCAGGAAAAAGAAAATAGATAGCAAGATCTGAATTGCGACACTAACTCATTTGCCACTCTGCATACTAATAGAAGATTTTCCGGAGCAAATAGGGCCCGGAGGGGTCACCTTATAAAAAGTGTCACAGACACGAAAAAAACGAAACGAGGCAAACTGATAGTAAAGAGAACAAACAAATAATGCTGTAGCTCTGTTCTGTGCTCTCCTCCGCGTCAGCGGAGGAGAGAACAGATTTAGGCAGGGGAAAGGACTCCAGGGTGTGGCTCAAGTGACGCATCCGCGTTAGAATCGCCTAAATCCTGGAGTTCTCTCCCTTGTCCAGTTAGGAAGCGCATAAGACGCGGATCTATAATCGAAACGAAGAGATAAGACTGCATTTACATTCCTGTATGTAGTTACTCGCCACGCCGGCCCACCGCGCCATGCTGTGGTGACCGCCGGACCCTATTTGCGCCGATTTTCTCAACACTTATACATTAAGGGATGCAAATATTGCACTAAATTAAAGACTGCACAAACCTGCAACATTTCTAGGTCCGGAAGAGCAACTAGCCGCCTCTCATTTTCCGAAGGCAGTTTCAGATTCATTTCATCAGTCAAATTATTTGAGGCGCATTGACTCTCGACGGTGGGATCCTTCAGACTTTCCGGTAAAACGCATTTTTCCTTCCCATTGTGAGCGGGGTCCTTTCGCTTCGACGTAATGCCAGATTCCACCATAGCACCAGCATTCGACTGTTTGCCTAAAAAGTAGTCATGATTACATGCTTAATGGACGCAGCCCTTTATTTACCCCTGCTTCCCAAAAGAGCAAGCCGCATCTCCCGCTCATCGTCATCTTGATCCCGATATTTCGTTCGGATTTTTTCAAGCTTGTGTTTCTGACGTTTCCCGCCTTTCTTTGGGGCAGTAGCCTGCAAGTACTCAAGGATTTCTTTCAACTGCAGACAGCTGACAATTCTACAACAACCTTGAGCTCCTCCTTCTTCTTTTCCAGGTATTCTTCAGTTTCCTTCTCTTTGGTCACCACCTTCTTCTTTGGGTGACACTTTACATTGAGTTCTATAACAGAATAGTCGCCGAGGCCTTCAGCATCTGCACCAAGACGAACAGTTGAAACGTCGAGCTGCAAGCAGTACGATATTAGTCACGACTCGTAGAAGTAGGCAGGATGTCGCACCTGAATGTCAGGATACTCTTCACATGTCTCCACCCCGTTGTGATCCGTTACTGCTTCGACGGGTTCAGCGCTATCATACACGTCATGTCCTTCATTACCCAAATTCTGCAACAATAGTTGGACATCAGCACAATTTGAATACTATAATGAATAGTCTCCATCTTCTCTCATCTTGAAACTTCGGTATCGCTATCAGCTGTGATGTCTTGCTTTTGTGCCAGCGAGGTGGAAGGTGGAAGAGTTTAATCTAGGCCTGACGTTTCGACCGCTTCGTTGTCTTCAGAGGTCTAAAGATGGCTCGATGTTTTTATCATTAATTTGAAGGCTACCCGACGAAACGCCCCCACGCTCCCATTTATGATCTAAAGACAAGAACGGCGCGACACTCAAGAAATGTTGAAGATGAACTCACACGACTTCCCAACACTGCGTGTAGCAGTCGATGCAACTTGTTTTTAGCAGATCAGTAGCGAATGAGACTCACTAGGGCCCCACTGACTCCTGGTCGGAGCTCGCAGAGCGGTGCAAAGGGGAGCATATCCTTCGTTATAGACAGTCAGTCATTTCCGTTGTTCATGCTAGGATTTCTGGTAGAAATCCAAAGCGCTTCGAGCGCCTTGCGCAAAGAAATCTCGGCCTCAAACGCCAAGGTCATTACCGCTATGAACTTCAACTCTGTGCTTTCCGTGGTGATAAAAGGTTACCACGACGTTACCCAGCCAGGTGTTCTTTGATATGTATCCCGTATAATGGTTCCGCAAAAGCAGCTCTAGGAGCATTCTGCTGCTCACTTCGCCTGCTCATCCGTCGGCAGTTTAACGAGCTGTTGTTAAAAACATGTTCTAAACAGCGGCAGGTGTATGTACAGATGAAGTGGTAAGACTGGGATCTCTACGAGTAGCTTCTACAATACAATAGCTGCGGAAAATGGTTCCGCAACACCAGTTTCACGACATAGAAATTCTGCTGAGCGCTACAGAAGATCTGCTGAGAACCGAGCTCTTTCACATAAAAAGAGTTCCGCTATGGCTTCCGTTTATTTCTGATAAGCCTACTGCAGCAATTCAACGCTGTACTACTCGTGTACAGTTGCAAGCTGACGTTATTCTAGTCAATATTCCGTCTAATAACATCAAAAAGCAACATGTGCGAAACAGGCTTTACGACAGGCAGTGCATATCAGATAGTTCTGTTATTTGCTCACCCAGTAGAACTGGCAACTGCTTCAAAAGTGAAGTAATTTATCAGATTCTGTGTAGTGAGTGTGGTAACACACATATTGGAGAGACTAGTAGACCGCTGGGGATACTTATCAAAGAACACCTGACTGGGAAACGACGTAATAACCTTGTAACACCACTTGGGAAGCACAAAGTTGAAGTTCGCAACGGTAATGATTTTGACATCGAGTGCAAGATTTTGGCGTTTAAGGCCGAAATTTGCCAAGGTGCTCGAAGCGCTTTGGATTTCTACCTAGTATGAACAACAGAAATGAGTGTCGGTCTCCACGAAATCCCACTGCTCCCATTTGCACCGTTCCGCGAGCTCAGCGACCAGGAGTGAAACGGGGCTCCAGTGAGTCTCACTCGCCACTGGTCTGCTAACAACGAGTTGTAGCGACTGCTACCCTCAGTGGTGGAAAGTCGTGTGAGTTCATCTTCAGAATTCCTTGAGTGTCGCGACTTGACTTTAGGTCAAAAATGGCTGCGCGGGGGAGGGAGAGGCGGCGTAGTCGAGAAGCGTACAAATTTAATAATAATAAAACTTCGAGCCAACTTAAGGACTCTGAAGACCACGAAACGGTCGGAACGTCAGGCCTAGAATAATCTCCTCCACCTAACAACCTCGCTGGCAGAGAAGCAAAACATGACAACTATAATAGATATTTTATTGGTAACTACCAAATGAAATCTTACTCAATCAATAGATCCCAACCATTCTGCGATGAAGCTAAACCAAGTCAGTTATCGTAGACTTCTTTTTGGTGTACTTTGCGGTAGCTTTCGACTGACTCCGTACAAAACGAGCAATATCCTTGGAGCAGCCGCCTACAGCCGCTCAAGCACATCATCTTTTCAACAAATTGCTTTGAAACTAAATGATGGCAACTGCAACTTCCACACATAAAAACTTTTTCCCGGTAGGAATGGGTTTCTAAACTGCAACATTTTTGTACCGAAGATCCAACAAGGATCTCAAAATCTTTCTTGAGTAAAGAGGAAAGGTGCGTTCTCGTATGTCACGCATAAAATGGATCCGTTCATAGCATTTTAAAGTATTACAGCTGATTCTTGGTGAAGGATAAGAGAGCGATAATCCAATTTGACTGTTTCAAACGTAAGGAAAAGAATGAGTAGTTTCCTGATCTCTCCGTTACCTGCATTAAAACGTCTACACATTGTGGAATGACGATTGAAACCTACAAGCATCATCCTTTGTTTCTGATTCATTGCGCTCACTTCGTCAAGGCGAAAAAGAATGCCAAAACCAAGAACTAGCGGACAACCCGGCATGAAGTTTTTCTTTCCTCTAATCATGAAGCTCCCATGCGGAAGGTATTCACCCGATGGTGCGACTTTGGAAACCTAAAATGAGCAACTCTCCGAATACCAACAAATGTCAAACTGTTTAGTCTCTGTTCATACCTGATGATCATATACCCACCAAGCAGACGACACAACATGGGAATTCCACGAAGATGAGCAACAAATCGCCATTTGTGAAGCTTCGGTCATAGTTTTAGGGGGAATCGCACCCGCACCTTTTTTGTTTCTGACAAAGCAAGCTTATTAGTGAAAAGCTGTAAGTTACAACTGCATCAAGCCGTAGGTTACAACACTAAAGGATGAAGCGAAGCACGTTCAAGTGCTGTTTTACCAATACAAGCTTTGATATATGTGGCATAACCTACTGGTACAATTGCCAAAGACGGAGTTTTCGTATTCAAAAATTCTATTTATGAATTTTATCTTTTCCAAACAAGGGCGTATCAGAGCAGCAATGTTTCCCTCAGTAAAAACTACTGGTACAATTTGCTCTTATTCGATTAACTAAAGCCTGCTTCTTTAACAGAAACTAAAGGATGAGACAGATGTAATTTTGCGGCGATACACACTGTGTAAACTGAATATGGCTTCTGATCAGCTTTCGTATGAAGAAATTAGAGAAGTAAGTCACCCATGAAAATAGTCTAATCGCTGCCACAAACTCTAAGCTTAGAAACACAGGTTCCAATTCTAACCTGACAACAACAGAAGCAGCTCCATGGGCGTCGGCATGCACATAAACATCGCCTGGTCGGAGATATCTAAAGATTTTAGATTTATATGCAATAGGGTCTTCGAGAATTTTAGCACTCTTTCTTACTTCTTCACAAGCATCTCATTCTGCTGAGCATCTCTCCCTGCTATTACTATGTAGTGCTCAGAGGAAATAAACCATAAGAACTTCTCGAACCACATCTCTTTCCTCATCTTAGCGGTATCTGCGCGAACATGAACCTGCATTGGTGATTCTCATTTACACTTAAATACGTTGAAAAGACATTTAAAAGTCAATACTTGGTGTTCGACTGACCTGCTGTATGGTTGCATGCGCCTTCTCCTCTGCATTTCTAACTGCCTTTTCCACAGCTGCTGAAGTGCGTGTTATCTGAGAACACAACTTTGTGCCGACGAATCTTGCACTAATGTGATGACTCACAGAACCTTTTCCGCTGTGTTTTTCATCCCATGAAAAAGCTCACGAGCATTGCTGTTGGCGTTCATACCAATATCGACAGGAACTTCACGTCTAAAATGACGGTCAGTAATTGAAGTTGCAAGTAGAAATGGACCACTTTTAACTCACGGACTAAGCCCCTCGGCGTCCTCGCTCAGACGCATTATGATCTTATTGTTTCCGAGATCCAGCTTGACAATTGCACTGAAATACTCAGGAAATCGTTTTGTTGGCGCATAGCACTCACCCCACCTTGCAACCGCATCACCGTTTTTCGCAGCTTGAAGACGCATCCTCTCGATTTCATCCCATGGAGTCTTTTTCGCCACTGCGCCACAAATAGTGCTGATAGCAGAGTCAACTAGGTGCTAAAGCTGCATGTTTTACCCTGCACGATAAATTACTGCTCAGTAAACCTCACTACCTGATTTAAGATCACCAACTCAGCCATAGACATTTTTTCACCACGATTTTGTTCGAGTTCAACAAGACGTCGATACTGATCCTTCTTAACATTCTCCAGTTTCTTGATGGCCTCCTTCTCAATTTTCAGAGCGCTTTGTTGCTAAAACAGCATGTGATACAAAAGTAGTGGTGCATGATTTCAGGAGATAAGTTACCTGCTTCTGATCGTCCTGAACTGCGTAAAAGGCGTCTACAGCCTCGGAGAACGAGGCGTATGTCTTATACAAGCCCATCTGATGTTGTATAAAGAGGTACGGATGGTACTCCTGGAAGATATGTCTTTGTTTCGCACACTTACAGCATCTAGTTACTCGAATTTACCCTACCATCAATGTTTCAATAGAAGTTTTGTCACTTCGTTCTTCGACTTTGTATGAGACGAAACCTGCGCATCGACCCTGCACAATCTCTTGTGCAATCGCATCTGCCTTTCTTAATGCATTCACAATGCGCGAAACACTATCGCCACTTTGTTCAATGGCGTTCACCTGTAAAATATCACAAATCGTGCGGTTTCTCTACATATGGGTCGGTACAGTTATCAATATTAGACAAAGCTGCATCTCATTATAAATACCTACGAATTCCCACTTGCGAAGATTGAGATATACGATCCTTAGACGATAAGTTATTGGCCTCTAAGCCTTCCCGAAAATTTGAACAAATCACGTTGCGCATCGTACGCATTAAAAAAAACTAGCAAAACAACTGACACACTGCTGACCGGGATCCACGAGGTAATGGAGAGGCCCGTAAACGTAAGTGAAGGGCAGGAGCCTATGCGCTGCCTATACATAAGCCCAGTGGATGACCGAGCGAGATACGAGACAGATTCTTGAGACATCCTCTTGTGCTAGGACATGCACCGAACGATCTTGGAACTGTAGTCAACTAGTGAGTGGCTATTGGAAAAGAGAACTCAAGGATATTGCTAATCCGCAATCTACTAACTATAGATAGCTAAAGGTACCCAAAATTATTTCAAACTATGTATTACAGTATTGAAGTACAGCGTAGAATTACTGGAGAACATTATGAAGGCTCTGAAGAAGGCGAAACTCGCCGAAACGTATGCGAAATTAAAAGTGGATTACAACGGCTATAACAAGAATACACCAACATTCGAGAAAAGATACGCATGAAAAATCCCACCTGAAGATCGGGGTTCAAAGATTCACTTGTGAGAACATGCTCCATGAGGGAAGCATTGTAAAGTCCAGGCTGGGCGACAGCGCGCTTAAGTGGCAAGTTTTGATCGGATCCCCTTCAAATAGATTAGATCGCGTTCTCAAAATGCAATGTTGTCTTTACAAAGAAAGCAAAGTGAAACTACAAGTCAATTGTTGATCTTAAGAGGTAATTTGCAATTCAAAAAGCCTCTTTTAGAGATCGATTTTACGGAAATTATTGCAGCGACTGGCTTCAGAATTCGTTCAACAGAACAGTGGCGACTAAGGCACAAGTACATGTTGCCTAATGCCACCACAGGGTGACCAAGATAAGTTAGGACATCTAACCCGAGCCGATGTCGCCCTCAGTACACCAGAATTGTTTGAATTTTTAATATGCACTGCGCAACTAAATTTATGAGTTCTTAACTAAAAGAAATGTTAGTCACTGTTAAGCCAGCTTTAAAGCTCCCTGGCAGACATGTGGCACATAATTACATCAATTACAAATTAATTACATCACATAATTACATCGTGGAATAAATAAAATAAATAAATTCAGTGAACAACAACTGTATGATCACGTAATCGAAGACAGTGGTTGTCTTATCTTCCAACATTTACTCTTTTACTCCGACCCTTATGGGCTTGCCTTCCATCGCGTAGTAATGTCAGTAGACTACAACTGCTGCACACAAAGTAGGCTGTAATGAAATAAGCACAGAGAATAAAATAAGCTTATACCTGAGTATCAGCGAGATCTCCTCCTCTGTCGGCACTGTTGGAAAAGGCCGTTCAGAAGGTATGGGATACCTAAAAAGAAATAACAGGACAGGTGAGAAAAGAGCTTATAAGCACTAAGAAGCCTCAGCCTTACTTTTCCCTCACATGAAATCGCACGTCGTTATCCTTGTCGGTTCGCGGCCGCAAGACATTAAGAATGACGTAGGATGAATCAGTGAGGACAACGTTCCCTCTACGAGATTGAAAGTACTCAGCACTTGCGAGTGGCAAGGACAGGACTAAGTGTGCTAATCAAGCAATAGCAAAAAACTGAACCTGTCATATAGCTCCACAATAACATGAACTGCACGGTCGCCGTCATCGATTTGTAGGTCTACCACACGATCCAAACCTAACTGTGTCGCTTTACTGAGCCTTGAAATTTCCAATTTAGGCGGCACGCCCAGCGAGCCAAAAAGTCAAAGAAGACAAATGTCTATGTCTACCTCCGGTTATTCAAGTGCTTTCGAAGTTTCTGACTGAAACCAGATGGAAAAGAAGCCTTTGGACAGTCGTGATAGGCACGGTGAATGCGAATGCCAGACTCAAAAATGAGCATATGCTTCTCCGATCCGCTGAAAAGAATCTGCTTCAGATGTAATACGTACACGAAGAGATCTGAACTAGCACATAATCACCTACCGAGACAGCTTCATAATGTAGGTTTTGTGATTGACATCGTAAACATTTACCACACGCATCCCCTCGCAGGATTTCAAGTCGTTTACAGCGGCAGCAACATCAAGAGTAGTGAACCGTGACTTCATTACTGAAATATGGAGATTCGCACAGCGTAACATCATACGTCCTCTCACTTCGTCCCATGGGCACAAAGAAACATGAAGACATAGAAGATTCTAAGTGGAAGTCTGAGACTGAAAATTCTATTTAAAACAATTCTGATGAATGCACCCCCGATCGGTTACCGTAAACAGGTTAGCGATGGAGCTCGGTTCTCCAGCGTTGTGGCATACTTTCATTTAAGCTGAATACTTGGCATTTGAGGAGCTTTGATGTGCACGCAATTTCAAGACACTTTTTGCGCATTTTCTATGCGTTTCGCCGGTCGAAGAGCGCAGAACCCAGCCGCGGACTCCCTCTGGTCGACGAAAGCAGTTTCCACACGAGCAGCTTGGATGCACCACACCCTGGAGTCCCTTCCCTAGCCTGGTTCTGCGCTCGCTGAAAGAGCGCAGAGAGACAATTATAAACGGCGGATATCAGGACCGGCTCACCGTAACCGCAGTGCGGGTCGCGCCGAGACTTTGCCGTCTGCGCCCTCCTAGCTCAGAGATCGCGCGTCGGCGTCCACGCTGCGACGTCCGATCGATGCCTTGTACGCCCGCGATGGCACCGTATGCATGTGGATCGTGGTGCAGCAGGTAGAGAGATTACTTCATGCGAGGGATGTCGGGGGTTCGGTTCACAGGATTGTAAACGGCGGATATCAGGACCGGCTCACCGTAACCTTAGGCGTCGGGTGAGACGTCCATCGTGCAATCGCAGAACAAGGCTAGGGAAAGGACTTCATGGGGCCGCATGCTCTTGCTCCCCCGTTGGGGGAGAATCAATCAATATCAGCATATCTCATCACACCCCGATCCCCCATCGGGGGAGACTCGGGGTAGACGAGCATACGGCCCATGGTGTGCCATACAAGCTGCTCGTATGGAGACCGCTTTCGTCGCTCAGGGGAGTCCTCGGCTGGGTTCTGCGGACTCCCGTGAGCGACGAAAGCGGTCCGCAGAACCAGACTAGGGAAGGGACTCCAGGGTGTGTGCCATACAAGCTGCTCGTATGGAGACTGATTGCTTCGCTCAGGGTTGAGTCTGCGGCTGGGTTATGCAGAATCACGCAGAATCACGCTAGGGAAGGGAATGTTTTCGCCGATTCGTCGCGCCGTCGGCGCTCTCCGTACTAGAGATTCTCCTCGCCAGCCCCTACGTCTCTTGTTGCCCGCGCTAGAGTGCAGACAGCGGAGCATAGTGTCACCGGGGTTGGGTGAGTCTACCAGTGCACTTCATCAGCACTCATTTCTCAAAGGAGCGTCTGCTGGAGTTGGCATATCAGCAACATCGATGAGATCAGATTTCGACCTTTTCTGGCACAGGTTGGGTGGAAAATATCGCGTAGAGACAATGACATGTTAGTAAACAACAAGAATTGCCATTACGTGGGAAGGATGCCTCTTCCGTTTATTGGGCTTGGGAGGTGCTGTGTTCTGGGTTGAACACAACAGTGTTTATGGCCACATGTGAAGTTCTGCGCAACTAGACGCTTTGCTATTTTGCTTGCTCTACGTGCATGGTTGGAATTTTATGCCGTTATTCCACGACACATGGGTTCAAGAAGCTTCACGTTTCAAAGTTCAACTAACACAAAGTGCGTCTTCGGTGTCAGTCTTTGAGTTGAGGGTGAGGAACTGTTTTCCCTTGGAAAACGGTGAGTGGTCGTGCCTTTCCCGCTCCTTGTCAAGTGAATTCCTTTTATCAGTCGAAGGAGCAGGGACTCCAACGCAACCCACTGTGGCAGGCTATACATAAGACTAGAGAAAATGAGAGGTTATAAAGACACTGAAGTGTGTCTCCCTAATATACCTCCACTATTCATCTGTACATAAGCACTAATGCTTTGCTTGAGGGAGACGGACAATAAGGAAGGTCTGAGGATGGACCGCTTCTACACCCTCATTTCTTGGAATCAACGTATTTAATCCCGTAGAAAGTAGCGGTTTCGGTGCATCTCGATTCTGACTTGCAGGAAGTCCTACTCTTTTAGAACATGGCCTTCTTGAAATTCAGTATCCATCTACAGCAAGTTTCCGCAACAATCGGCAAGCCCTGGAGACTCAGACGACGAGCGTGTTCTCTCATTCGGGTCCTGAGTCAGCTCGCTCGCTCGGAGCACAGCAGGAGTGTCTCTTTCTCTGCACTCTCGCCGTTCCGCTGCTTTAGAGACGCGTTTATAATAGAGACGAGAGACGAGAGACGCGTTTATAATAGTTCGTATAATTTCGTTTATAATAGTCTCGTATAATATAATAGTTAGAGACGCGTTTATAATAGTTCCCGTAGACGCGTTTATAATTGTCTGGCAAACATCCCGCTAGGAACCAAATTCTTCGGCCACTCTCGTCATTGCTGACGTCCGAAATTGATGATCGCTTCAAGTGCGAGCACATGCGCAACTTACAGACTCGCTACCTATTATTCACGACGTACTAGAACAAGGAGCTGAGACGGGTAGAGACGCTTTTTGAATCGTATATAATGGGATCTGTAGATTCGAAAGTTGACGTGAAGAAGATCCGAGAAGAGGTTTGCTCCCGGGGTTTCCCAGCATTTTGCGTTTCTGCCTCGAAGTGATTCCAAACCTTAAAGTAGTATTCAGGTGTCGTCAGTGCCAGTCATGATCTACACCAAGAATGGGTGCAGCTTTTGTACAAAAGCCAAGAGTTTGTTTGAGAAAGAAGGCATAGAGTAAGTAACAGTATAATCAAGTTACACTAGTATATCTCGAGACTACGTTTAGGTACAGAGAATGTAATGTGGATCGCGTGAAATCTGACGCTCCGGAGCAATACAAACCTCGTGTGAATGGCCTGGTTTATATGACCAGACATACTACAATGCCTCAGGTTAGTTGTGACTGCCGCTATCTCTGATGGCAATTATGGATGAGCAAGTGGGGCAGACACGACTCTACTCGGTTAGGGGAGGGGAAACGCTACACAAGACTGCTTTGACCGAACGCTTTAAACGGCCACCTTATCCTTCTTATTCGCCGGGTGTAAAGTGGTGTGCAATCGTGGACACACACCCTATCCCTACGTCACAATTTCAATAGACGTGCTTATCATTAGAAGGATTATTCGTACTTGAGGACACATTGCTGTTATAGAGTCGTGTGCGATTGAATCTGACTCACACGACGACTCAGACACTCGTTGCGTCCGAGCCGCGTCCCATAACAGCTGTTCCGTCCCAGCCACATACCTATTAGGACCGTTGCGTCCCATCCGCGTACCTATTAGCGGCGTGCGTACCAGCTCCGTCCCAGAAAGGTAGTTTTCGTTGTGAGACCTTCTCTTGCGTCACATCCTCGTCCCACAAGAAAAGTTTTCGGAAGTTACCGTCTCATCCGCGTCCCGTCTGCGCGTCCGGTCTGGCTTATTGTGAACTGAACTCACCTCTAGCGGTTTCGGGTGTCCGACTGATGAGCGACTCGGAAGGCGGTGGGGGAGGTCACCTTGTATGGCAGGCCTATACGTTCTGTTTTGCACGAAATTAACGATTCTACACAGAACTGCTATGTTCTACCCTAGGGGTGAACTGAGGTTGGCCATTTCCGTGTAGTTTGGCAATCATGTGTCTTCCTACCAAGACGGATAACCGCTCAGTACCTCGAATATCAGCCGGTAACCTCAGATGTCCTCGGTGTAATACACGTGAATTTTCAGGATATCTACCACTATATAATTGAGTTAGCCTTCGATGACGTTTGAGTGGTCAAAACTACGTGAGATACGCCTCCGCGCGGACAAAATGTGCCTTTCAACATGGGATGCTGCCGTAGCAGAGGAAGCGCGGCCTTTCTCACACAGCGGCCTTTGCGCGTTTCTGGGCGTCCTGATTCCGAATACATGTCATCGAGTCTGCCGTAAGCATGAGAGGACCACTAATCGTAAGGGGTGGTGGAGAAGGGAAGTAAGGGGAACCCTAGCGTGGACCAGGAGAGCTACTAGGAAGAAAAGGAACAACCTGGAGGAGGGGCCAGGACGGGGAATCCATCAAGAAGAGATCAGTAGGGGGTCAATAGTGGAAACAAGGAAGTGGGCCAGGAGTTGGGACCAGGAAGGTGGGACAGGGAAGGGGGAAGACCAGTAAGGGCGGACCAACAATTAGACCCAGTAAGAAGAAACGAGTGAGGGGGGACCTGACGTCCGGATTCGGAAGGCGTTTCAATGATATCCGGCAACAGAAGCCGTTGGACATGTGGAGGAGCAACCTGAGGACAGGAGTACTGCACAGCACAAGCCGATGGCGTCACTGGACAATCCAGAGAGTGTGTAAGACTAACGCACGGAAAACAGCTTTATGCCATTGAAGTGCGCAGCAGAACCTAAATGTTAGCGAATTTTAAGTTATACAAAACTACGCAACTGCGAGCATTTGTTATTACTAAGGCAAGGGGTCCATAGCCGGGAGTTAGTTTTCATGTCGAAGTGATAGCGATATCTCAGATAGATATCCCAGATAGACAGACGTTTTCGTGGTCTCCGGTGGCTCCGGAATTCACCGTTAGAGCAACAGGACGTCGGTACTAGCTCCATTGAGTATTATTGTGCGACAACAGTTTAATAGCACATTCTTATAATGTTCTGTAGTGCTATACCACTAATACGGTTAACACTATTAAACACTCCAGCAAGTTCATTGTTTTCCAGTGCCTAGTATACGTATATTTTCACTTCACGGTGGACATTTTTCGCTTTAAACCGGACATTTTTCATGTTAAACTAGACACTCACTTAATTTAAAATCGGACAAGTGTAGAATTGATTTGGATATTTTGCTAATGAGTTGAGATGTCCATTATTTAACCTCAAGGAATTGCCTTTGATTGCTTCTAACGTGCTGGAAAACAATAAATTTGCTGGAGTGTTCCATAGTATTAACAGTATTAATGGTATAGCACTAGAGAACAACATAAGAAATTGGTACTAAACTGTTGTCGCACAATAATACTCAATGGAGCTAGTACCGACGTCATGTCGCTCTAACGGTGAATTCCTGAGCCACCGAGGCGACAAAAACGTCGAAGCACGCGTTAAGCCGGCAGTTGTTGGCCCACATGCGAGCCTCGTCCGACACAAGAGCACATGGCACAGTGGGACGTGACTGGGAGCAATGAATCCGCGCGAGCTAATCCGCATTTTGCGTCTCAGCCGCGTCCGACTAGCGTCCCGCCCGCGTTCCACTAGCGTCCCGTCCGCGTCCGACTAGCTTCCCGTCCGCGATGTAGGAAATTCACGAGACGGTAATGGGACGCGGCTCGGACGCAACAAGTGTCTGAGGATGGTCGCCGTCGACGCGGAACAGCCCGCGTCGCATTGGAGCGCGTTTTCGGCGCCGGACTTGAGACGGCGTAGCCGACCGACGATGGCTACCGTCCCGCGGACGCGAAGTATACCAGCCCTCTCATCTTCTGTCGGCGGCAATCAGGGATGTGCGTAATTACGATTTACGATTTTGCGATTTACGGCGATTTTCGGCAATTTTTTTACGATTTACGACTTACAACACTTTGGGTCGTAAATCATAAATTTTCGTAAATATTACCGATTTCCGAGCAGCCGACGTCCAAATGACGTAGTGCAGCCCGGATTAGCAAGATGCGTTCTTTCCTGCCTCTAGTAGCTTATTCTCGCCTTGCTTTAGCGTAGTTTTTATTTTTTATTTTTGTTCTGATGTGGGGCCATTGAAGATGACACCGTGTCATTCTCACTTACTTCGAGCTCAACTTAACATTTCTAAAGTTTTTGGCAAGACAGCTTTGAAACATCTTGCCGAGCATTGTCATGAAGCAAGTAAACTTTCCTACGTCATGGTTGTTTCCGCTGCTTGGCCTCATGCAACCGTTGCAGTTGGATAGCGTTAATATCCGTAGTCATTAAGGTGCCGGTTTCGTAGTCACTAAGGTGCCGGTTTCAAGGAACTCGTGGTAAGGCACTCCCTGGGAGTCCCACCACAGTATTATCTTCTTCTGGTAGAGTTCGGATTTGGACTGTTTCAGAGGGCGTTTCTTCGTTCCTCGAGGGCCTTCCGGGGAAGGTTGACGTAGAAGACGCTGAGCTCATCTCCCGTGACCACGTTTCCCAGAAGATGCTTAACACGTAAGCGGAGAAGGAGAGACTTGGTGATGCTCCGCCGCGACGACCGGCTCGAGTTGCAAGAAAACTGCTCAACATGGGCTGAAGACAACACGATAAAAAGAACCCGGACCACCTTATATTAACATTAGCAGAAGAAAACCTATAAAAATTCAGTTGTACTGTACTATACGTCAGGTAACTCTTATGATTTACGATTTACGGCGGTTTTGTCGTAATTACGAATTACGAAATAAATTTCGAATTTCATTTACGCACACCCCTGGCGGCGATACGCCGACGGCTGGTATGGCGGGGCGCGATGATTGGCCAGGTGAGGGATCCCGGCACTATTCGCGTCCATCCGCGGACACTCCCGCGAGAGTATACCGTAGGCCTAACACGCACATAAGCATTTGCAACCACCACTCCTAGTCTTCGCTTGGGAATCTCAAAATATTTTTGACTACTTACTTGTTGTCGAAATATTGTAGAAACACCTTTTTTTCAAGTATGGATAGGAAAGCATCTACATCTAGTCGTAGTCATAAACGGTGCAGTATTATATTCTAGTATGGTTTAGATATTTGTATGTGGAAAATTTGTTGGTGGATACACGGACTTGGAAAAGCTTCGAGACTCCAGGGAGCTTTATAGTATGGTTCTAAGTTGCACAGAAGAGAAGAATACAAGTGATTAGACCAGGTAAGATCTACGTCTGACAGTCTTCTGTCGCTGGATGGCTATATCATTTTCTCTCCACATAATGAAACAGCGTGACCTTCTTCATTGCTTCCCTAGTGCTGTGCTTCAGTGACTGCCGATTCTTCTCTTGTTTCAGGACATATGGATGCCTTATTTGTTCAAAGATGATCGTAATGGATTCACACTATAGCTGTGTTCTTGCCAGATGATGCTGTTATTGTTGTTGTTATAAATGCTGTTAGGCGAAATAAAAGCTATTCGTCTCCATGTTCTCTCGTCTTGGAACCTCGACATTATTATGAAACTCTTTTCAATATGTTCTGTGCTACAAGGTTGTTAGGGAATGTCTGTTGGCCTGAAGTTTCGACCGTCTCGTCGTCTTCAGAGGCCTAAAATTGGCTCGAGGTTTTATCTTTGCAACTTACCCGACCAAGCGCCTCAGTCATGCTAGCGTTTCTGACCTAAAGCGGTGTGACCAGAATCGATCGGACGCTCAATACCTATCGAAATGTCGATTTTTGCCTGAGGTTGACCGTTTGAGGAAAGGAGTGAAGGTGCCTGCAGTCAGTTTGGCGATAGAGTGCTGTGAACATCAGGAGGGTCTGGATGGCTTCATCCCGCAAAACTGCTCACATGGGGTCAGATTCATCAACGATACCGCCGGTATCATCTCACAGCAGATTCACCATATCGGCAACCGTTGTAAGTGATTGAGAGAGATACAGAGATACAGATACGATAACCGACATAACGTTACCGGCTGGTAAGCGGTTGATGAAGTCGGGTCCACACCCAGCCGATACGATCGCCTCCCTGCCATAGCCAGACACACCCACCCTACCTGACGAAATCTCCTTATCTGCATTCAGTTCCCTTCCCAGCTGCGGCACCCAGACTAGGAAGACCCAATTTCAAACCACTCGCTCAATTCCGCCACAGAACTTTGCTTTTGGCTTAAAAGCGACGCGGGGCAGTCTTTATATGTGGCTTCTAGCGCCAGTATTATCTAAAGCTAACGCACTGTTTGCTGATCCATTATCAGTCTTTTACGAATCGGTTTTGGCCTAAATCTGCCAAAAGTTGACAGAGTTTAGGTGGTGGTATTCAAGCGACGACCGCTGTACTGCCCACTCGAGGCGAAGTTAAAGACCGCCCGATCGACGTCAGTCGGTATCGCCAAATTCTGCCAGTGGCTGACCACTTGATCACAAGAGCGTCTCGGATATTGACTCGAGCAACGCACCTGCTGGACGGCCTTAGCAACAAAAGAATGTCTCTCAATGATGTCTAGTTTTGTCTTAATGGAGCGAAATCGGATGGAGATTATGGCTATCCTATGAGAGGAGTTTAAAACAAGTAATTTATAACGGGCAGCTGGATAGATTACTATTAATCTCTACAGAAAAGATGCATCATACAGTGCGACTACTAGCTCGTTTCACCGCGGTTTCTTTCCAGAAGTGGAAATTCGAAACTGTTCGTCTGAGGCTCAAGTGAAGGAACGCAACAATCGGGCAGTTCTCCATTGCGCAGTGGGGAAAGCACACGCTCGCTGACTAGTCGCGACATGCACGGCGAACTCATGGCGCGACCTTCACGTGTAATAAACCTGAATATTTTATCAGGATACTTTATGGACAAATAGCACAAAACAAATCACCGTTTAATATGAAAACAGTGGAGAGGCAATAATGGGCACACTGACTGTCACTGGATATCTTAAACTGACGATCAAGTGGTTGAAGATTTTCTACTCTAATCAATTATGCAAGCTGACGCCTGAACTTTATTTTTTATACTGGGATTGCCTATTCCTTGTTTACGAACTATATCTACTAAAACGAAGCCTACCGGTCCTTTTTACTACTGGCTAATAATACGGATTACTGTAGACGACCTCTAATATAGGATAATGGGTGGTGGTTGGAGTAGGGTGGCGATGTCCGTTCCTCCAAGTGGTGCCACTGGAAACTGCTCGCTCTGCGAGCTAAGCTAAGCACGGACACTCGAATGCAGGCGACAGGCCCATGTGACAGGCCGGCCTACGAAGATCACATCATATGATTGATGACGTTACATGAGTATCGAGATAGTGCTAAGGCGTCCGCGGGAGCCGACGCGCACTCGCAGAGCCCGGCGAGTGTAAGAAGTATGCGAGGGTCCCTGATGCGAGGACGGCATCGGGAGGCAACTGAGCTAGTCCGGAAGTCCCGTAACGTAAGCAAGACCCGCGTGGCAACGCCGAATGTGGGTACGCTGGCGGGCCGCTTGTGCGAGTTTGATGAAGCACTGGAGCGAAGGAGAGTTGATTTCTGTGCGGTGCAGGAGACGAGGTGGTCCTGCCGCAAGTCAAGGGACATATGACGAAGCTTTAAGGCCGTCCTATGTGGAAGTCCCAGGACCACCAGTGGTGCCGGAATAATCGTCTCCGAACGATTTCGTGGTGGAGGGTCGTTGGATACACCGGCCTCAGAAAGGGGCGGGGCGAGGACTAGATGTTCGGGTCCTAGCCTTCACATGTAGGCATCGCATTTCTAATCTTGGTCCTGCAGCTTTATCCTGAACTGATTTCGTTCTTGAGACAAGAGTCAGAATCTTGTTCACCATATTTGGAGAAAAAGAGTTTTCAGCTGCAGCGCCAAGGCTTTCTTCAGGTCCCGCCACATTGCTCAGTACTAAGGCGTCGTCCGCATTTCCCGACAAGTACAGCAACATCTTAGCGAGATATGTCATGACGACAACGCGACCATCCACTAGAAAGTTCTTCAACACAAGGAAAGTTGTCTGATCCTTGAAAACAGAGGACGTGAGCCGGTTTTGCTCACAATTACGGATAAGCCTTCAATGTAGAACTCCTGACCGGAATCACCCCTAGTCTATAGTTGAGGCGAAAATTTAGAGAATTGTGGTGAAAACTGAAAGAATCTAGAGGGAAAGGCGACGTTCTCCTTTCCTCAAATGCCTCCATAACCGGATCGAACTGGAAAATGAATTCAGAGTTCCCCGAGACGCGCTTCCCAATCGCCTGCTATCAGCTGTTAAGTTTTTGGACGACATTCATTAACGACGGTTTTGCGCGCAGCAAACTTGTTCAAATAGGGCGGCGCGAGCAAGGCGGGAAGTGGGCGTCGGTGTACCGAACGACTGCCCCCCGATTTCGTGACTCAATTGTAAGCGTCGAGCGCTTTGACGGTCGACTGATGAAGATCGTTGTCGCCGCTAAGGAGCGACTCTATCACTTCCTCTCTGCGTATGCTCCGCAGACTGGCTGCTCCGATCAAGCCAAGGATGAGTTTTGGAGCCTGCTTGATGAGAGGACAGCAGAGGTACCACCGAAAGTCATCATAGTCGCTGGTAACCTTAATGGGCATGTCGGCGCGAGGAAAGACGGGTACAGCTGTCATGGTGGATTCGGTTACAGGTCGTGTAACGCAGATGGTGAGCGTATCCTTGAATATGCGGAATCGCGTAACCTCACCGTGTTTCGTAAACGCGACTCCCACCTCATCTCATACTATAGTGGGGCTCCAAGTCTCAGATAGATTTCGTCCTTGTGAAGGATCGCGACTGAAGACTTGTCACAGATGCGAAGGTCGTGCCGTATGAGACGGTCGCCCCACAGCACCGACCGCTGATCTGCACCCTAAAGATCGCCCCTCCAAGGCAGAAGCAGGTCGAGCGATGCGGTACCGAGAATCAAGTGGTGGTGAATGAGAGAGAAGGAAGCAGCTGTGATTTCTTGCGTGCGGTTACCGACAGTCACGACTGTTGATGAAACTTTGAAGAAGAGGAGCGACGCGATACGTGAAGCTGCAAGGTTGGAGCTCGGCATTACGAAGCCTGGGCGACGGAAGGTTGACAAGCAGACATGGCTGTGGACAGCTAACGTGAAAGCAAAAGTTCGAGAGAAGAAGTCGCTCTATCATGTGTTTCTCAGCGACAAGACAGCCGATAACTGGCGAAAGTACCAAGACACGAGGAAGGCTGCAAAGAAGGCCGTGGCATTGCAAAAGCCAGTCGTTACGGAAATGTCAAAGAGAAGCTCGAATCGCGCGATGGTGAGCGGTATTTGTACCGACTTGCTAAGACCCGCCATCGCCAAACCGAGGATATTGAGAAGTTTTTCGGCATCAATGATGAGATTGGCCGTCTTCTTATGGACCGCAAGAAAGCATTGAAGCGATGGCGCGATTACTTCGAGGAAATCTCTACGGTAGAATTTCCTCATCCAGCCATCCCTTCATCGGCTCCAATCCACGGCCCCGTTTAGAACATCACCGTGGAGGAGACTGAAGCGGCTCTGAAAAAGATGAGGCAAAGCGTCTGGGCCAGATGACGTGGAAGTATGGAAGTCAAAGTTTTGGTACTCTGCTGAGTGGTTGGCAAAGTTCTTTAATCACGTTGTGGTGGAGAAGAAAGTGCCTGAGTGTTGGCACAACAGTACGACGATTCCGATCTGGAACAGAGGTGCACACAAAGTTCTATGCGTTAAATTATTTTAACGAAATTTTTTACCGGAAATTTTTCGTTAAATTTCCGGTAAATCGTTAAATTTCGTTAAAAAATACAATTATCTGCAAACTGTTGTTTAAAATGAAAAAAATCAAGGAAAACATCATATGTTCCATCCAACTTCAACAGATCAACAACTAAAGTTCAAGGAATGGAGTGTAACACTACGATGTAGCTTAAACATTTCATATCAGCAAGGCGTGGACAGTAAAATAAACAAACCTTCGACAACAAATTATTATATCTTTAAGGTGTGGAATAACAGCAGGAATGGGATTATCAATCAAGAGAACGGTTCTTGGTGGGCTAGTGCCTGCATTGGCAAGGCATCTTAAAATGTAAGACCAGGCAGACCCCGAAGTTCCTCTTCCTTTCCTGGTTCTTTGCGAAACCGTTTTGTGTGAGTGCTAAACGAGCATGTACTATCTCGATGCGGGAACCAGCCCGCTAAATACCGAAAGAACAAGTAAGAATACAATTAAAAACCTATGAATAGAATGTTGACACGTTGATGAACGTACGATTTCCGCGTACCCATTGCGTGAGACCAATCGATTTTTTTACACTGTCGTAACTCTGACACGACATCGTGTCACACGATCCCACACGGCCGAAAGGGTGTGACACGGTCGTTGACGTGTTAACCTTCAGGAAAGTAGCTTTCCAAATTGTTGTTATTAGGGCGCCTGTAGCGAAGTCGGAGGGGGCCGGCTTTTGCATGCATATCCTTTCCCGCCGTGCCAACCAAGCCTTCCACCCCTCGGTGAGTTTTCGGTCGGTGAATTGGTAATAGACTTGTCTGGGAAGGATAAAGCGCTGACTTCTTCATCGCCTGACCACCACAGGTGATTTACTGCATGGCCAACTACGCATTCAAATCATCTCCTGAACATCCTATAGAAGTAGAATGCGTGGCGCATCCTAAAAGGGATTGAGTGACGGCGTTCTTTATCCCTTCACTGGCGCTTTTCTCAAATCATTTAAAATACGTACACCGACTGAAAACATTCTCTCCTTTTCGACTGCTTTAGATGGCGAGCAAAGTATTGTGGGAGAAGCAGCGCCAAGTGAAGATAAGCATATCTTACGAGGTGGTCAGACCACTACCTTTGTGGATTTGTTAAAAAGCATTAAAATATTCTTGCTGTTTTAAGCAGTTTTTCAGGAACAGTCCTGATTGGGAGGATGAGGCCTTCAACATTAGTGAAGACTGAGGGGAATGTGATAAACTTACTGAGAAAAAAGGTCCGTTAAAAATTCCGTTAAATTTCAAAAAATTTCCGTCATGTCGTTAAGTCCGATTTTAACGGAAAATGCCGTTAATTCGTTAAATTCGTTAGATCGTTAACCGTTAAATGTGCACCCCTGATCTGGAAGAAGAAGGGCAGTCCTGCGGACTGCGTTAATTACCGTCCGATTCGCTTGCTTTCGCATAGCATGAAGATCTTCGAGCGAGTCCTCGATAGAAGAATCCGTGAAATCGTCAAGCTCTCCGACAACCAGTGCGGCTTTGTGTCTGGTTGTGGGACCATTGATGCTATACACGCCGCCCGCCTCCTGGTGGAGAAACATCGCGAGAGACAGAAGCCGGTGCATATCGCCTTTCTCGACTTGGAGAAGGCTTTCGACCGCGTACCGCGTGAGGTTATATGGTACGCCTTGCGACGACACAACGTACCTGAGGAACTTATAGAGTGGGTGCGGATGCTCTACTCTCGCCCAAATAGTAGAGTGCAAGCTGCAGCTGGAACCTCGATGGAATTTCCCATCTCTGTCGGGGTACACCAGGGTTCTGCGCTCTCCCCACTCCTCTTTGTTGTCGTGTTGGACGCCATTACATGGGATCTTCCAGTCCCCTGGACTTTTGCTTTATGCTAATGACGTAATGCTCGCTAGCGAAGATAAAGGTGAACTCGAGCGAGAGGTGCAAGCTTAGTGTTATCGTTTGGAGCGGTTTGGACTCAAATTGAACGTTAAAAAGACCGAGTATTTAACGACGGACCTGAACGAGTCCAGCACCATCAAGGTTAACGGCATCGAGCTCCCACGCACTTCGGTTTTTAAGTACCTGGGATCAGCAGTAGCATCCGATGGCAATCTGATGACTGAGGTGAACTCCCGCGTGATTGCAGCTTGGTCCAAGTGGCGCTCGTTGACTGGCGTGCTCCGCGGTAGGAAGATACCAGAGCACCTGAAGTCGAAGATCTATAGAGCAGTCTTCCGGCCGGTAGCATTGTATGCCACTGAGTGTTGGCCTGCTACCAAGGAAGTTGAAACGCGCCTCAGCGTCAAGGAGACGAAGATGCTGCGCTGGACGGCTGGAGTCACGCGCATGGACCGCACCCGAAACGATGCCATTCGGCAGAAGTTCGGTGTCGCCCCGATAGCCGATAAGATGCGCGAAGCTCGCTTACGATGGCACGGCCACGTTCTGCGTGGGAAAGAAGACAGCGTCCGCAGGATAGGCCTTAACTAATAGGTAATAGGAAAGCGGCCTAGAGGACGCCCGAAGCAGCATTGGTCTGACACGTTACATAAGGACTTGAAGGTTGCTGGTGTCCGCTATTGTGGCGTCATGACACCACAATAGCGGACCCTGCTACGAGGCGGGACAGACGCTGAAGAAGAAGAAGAAGAAGAAGAAGTGGTGGTGGTGGTGGTTGGAGTAGGATCGTCCTGGATAAGAAACACCACAAGCTTACTTAAATTTACCATTTTAAATTATGTTTAAATGTTGCTGCATATGTTGTTTTATGGTTTTCGAAGTTCCACCAGACGAGTGCAAGAGCAATAATAGTACTAACGAAAGTACTACTCTAATCAGCGTAGAGTAATCCTCTCACCAAGAGAAGGGCTGACCCATTTATCGAGGAGGACATCTTCAATAGCTTCTACTTTTCAGTGAGCACCGTCCAATCCCCATGACTGATGTTCGAACGCCTGCTACTGCCCACTATTCAAACACAAGTCTTTCCCTTGTGATAGACACACACGAGCATCGGGTGCTGTTTGAGTAATCGTCATATGTTCACAGTCCAGTACGAGATCACGTTAGTGGGTGTACCTCGTAATTGGTTGAGCACAATCGCTAGATATCGGTGGCCTTGTTAGACTTTAATCGATATGTAAGAATGAGCTTACGCCTTTTTTAAAGAAGAAACAATGCAAAAGCTTTAGGAGACCACGGTTGTGGCCTCGCAGTTGGAGTAAGTTGCCTTCTTCGTGACTTGTGGAAAGCGTATGGATTCAGCGCGGAGGCCCCAATGCATAGTTTCCTGTGTAAATAATGTTCCACGTGATCTGAGTGAGATGCGGATGAGTTGACATTTATTTGAAGAGCGCTGTGGATCACAGATCGTGTTCACTTGAGTAAATAGAGAGCTCATAATGTAGATGCACAGCTATTACAATTGAACTCAACTCGAGAGTCTCGCTTAGACTTGTTTACAACATTAGAGTGTAGTAGAAAAATTAATATGCTGTACTACTGCACTATATTTAAGACAGCTCCAGGTTTATTTTTAGAGGTTCCGGTTTTTTAACGGGAGAATAAGAACCATCTTTCACAAACGGGATGCTCTATAACAATGAGTTCTTTCAGATAAGAATAATCGATATACCCTCTGTTCCGTGCATGCTCTGTAACCGAAGGGTAGAGGTGATTTTCTCTCAAAATGCCTTTATGTTAACCACATAAAAACATATTAACATAAAAATCTATACTTGAGTTACCAAGAGTATACATGTCACTAGCTCAGCTCTGATAATGATAGAGAATGGCCTAACACAACATAGGTCTTTTTTCATAAGAGAGTACTGCACTGCAAAATGACAGCACGGTTTCTCTTTTTCGTGAGTGACGAATACCATAAGTTGCTCACTCGGTAATGCACCGCAGTGCAATTACGGTGCTGGTAGACGTGCTTTCGCGAAGGGTACACCCTGTCTACTCTTCAAACTGCTCTCCAGTACTTCTTAGAGTCCCCATGAACGGTACACATGCCGCACCTATGATGTCTACTTCTGCCATGCTTCATAGCTTCTCTCCTGGACTCCTTCTGAAGTCCAAAAAGTGATAAAGCTCAGAAATGTAGACTGACTCGTTCCATTTCGACTCGGTTTCCTTTTCGGACTGATCGTGAGAGGAACACGCAGACAGAGAGCTATCCTAATCTTCGAGACGAGGACGTCCAAGATGCAAAGAAATGTATTGGACTGCCCGGAAAGGGAATGAATTCAGTCGAAAAGTGAGCTCGAATCTCTCACAGCTCTTTGTCGAAGTCATAGCACTCACGTTCCCAAAGGAGAGCTGATCCGAAAGCCGGCCTTCAGATCGTGCCTTTCCTTGAGTGTCTTGGAGCATCAACGGTCACAGAGGTCCTACCAGGAAACTATCTCAACGGTAGGTTGGCACGGCTCAAGTGTTGTACATGTGCAGAATCGCTTCTCTCTGGGAAACAGCTAAATGCAAATATCTCGACCCCAATACAACTCTCCATAGAGTTAGGGACGACGGAAGTTGGGTCGTTGGTGGCGTTAATCCTCGGCCTGCTCGCGGAGGGCGGGCTCAAATTGGCTGGAAATAGCGATGACGAGCGAGCGGCGAAGGCGCAGAGGATGGAGGGATGGCTTAATCCCCATGATCGCTGTTTCCAGCCAACTTGAGCCCACCCTTCGCGTGCGGGCCGAGGATTAACGCCACTAACGGCCCAACTTCCGTCGTCCCTAACTCTATGGAGAGTTGTATTGGGGTCGAGGTATTTGCATTTTGCTGTTTCCCAGAGAGAAGCGATTCTGTCCATATACAACACTTGAGCCGTTCCGACCTACCGTTGAGATAGTTTCCTGGTTAGTCGACTCTTCGTAAAGCCATCTCGCGTTTATCGCGTTGCTCAACATTTGTTGTCGACATTGTTACCCTCTTCGATGTAGTCCGGCTAGGGTTCCAGGTAATCTAACGATGCAGCACGGCAAAATAGTTTACACGATAGCCTAGCAAAACACGCTGAAGCTTTACTTACTCAATGCTTAACTGAGTACACAAAGCGCAGCCGCGAACAACAGTTACTTAATGCTTTCTTCGAAGCACTGACGACGCCCACCTGCTGCCGTTCCGCACGGTATATTTGCTCTCACAGTTCCTCCAGCTATAAATACCCGGTGTGAGCTGGCACTTGAGTCGGTTTTCGTCTTCGCCCATCTCATTCGTTCTGCTGAGAATGCTTTGTTTGTAAGTTCATGATATTCTGGAAAATGCAGCAAACGCTGGTGATCTTGAGGCCTATGTATAACTGTATAACTATTTTAGGATAACCTTGCTAGCTCTTCCGCTGACTAAGGCCTTGTACACCAATAGCCAATATGGTGAGTTGTCATCGTATCAATTTCAGATAGTTTCTCAAAACTCTAGCGCCAGGCGGGATTCGAACCCGTACCTCCTGCAGACCGAGCAGAAATGCTCTTAGATCCTCATTTTTTCAAATCCCGACAAATGGATTCTGCAGACGACGGCATTTTTGAAAGGATCGGATCTCATTTCGGATATTCGGATAAGGGTGATTTCCTCCAGGCAGGATTTTCAGATGATTTATATAACATGTAACTATTTTTCTCAAAACCAGGATATCCTGTTTGCATTGGACATCTCATTTTCGATCAAAACTAATTATCTCAATCATGAGAAAAACTTGCTGTAGGAAATCACCTTTATCTCAATCATTATAAGATCTGAGCTTATTAAAAACGCAGATATACACATATGATCCATTTATCCAGGTTTGAAAACAAATGACGGAATCGAATTATCCGAATCGGCGTCGAATCCTATGCATATACAAGAAAAGCAATTTCTGGCCTATGAAACTAGTTCAGCTGTTTCTTACTGGACTTTCCCTCCGAACGTGAATATTTGGGAGTTACTTGGTTTTGTCTCCGTTTTTTCTTAAGAAGAAAGCCCAACATTAACATTTAAAAGAAACGGGTAGGAAAGGCCGAATTAAAAACTTCGGTGCTTTTCATGGTGATGCTAGTCGCAAGACCCGATTCTAATTTTTTATCAGATTGGCATCGGTTTTTCATGCTTCTAACAAGAATCAGTCTAGTATTATAGTGAACACCCTGACATTCACGGAGCTGTACCCTTTGACTTTTTACCATCATTAATTGGCAGTTACTTTGCGAAGCGTGTCCTCCCTCACATTCCTCGCAAATTTGCACAGAATATTGCAGTAGGTAGCACATGAATGCCATTTCTTGTGTTTTTAGATTCGCCCAATTATGTGCAAGTCATTACCGGGCGTCAAACCTCTTTTTTACAATTCAGTGGCTAGACGCCTTTTAGGCGAAAACATACATTCTAACTACATAACCTGATGTTGTGGGAGCGTGGAGCACAGTTGCAAGCTGTCAGGATGTCAGGCGCACGCGATACCAGGTTCTTCGTTCGGATTTCACGCTAAGGCCAAGCAAGCCCTCAATCCCTCCAGGATCACTAAATTGGCACCAAATCTCTCCGGGAAGGACATAACACTGACTTGTACATCGGCTGGATACTGAATGACATTATGTAGGCTAAATACGCATTCAAATCGCCTCCACGACATCCTGCAGAAGTAAAATGCGCGCCGCATCATAAAAGGGATTGAGTGACGCCGTTGTTTATCTTTTATGTTTTATAGTCCACTACTGCAAGCATTGGCTTGGATAGTGTAGGTCTACACCTGCCTACTACAATGGTAATACTCAGTGGATAGTAACTCTCAGACCATCACGCTTTCACCACCTATGATGAATAAAACTGAGACATAAGAAGAGCTCACTCTTGAATGTTGACCAACCGTGCTACAGCAATACATTCATGAATTCGACGGAAAGAAGCGATTAAGAAATTAGATTCACACCAACCGCGCCAAGCCGCAGACAACAGATTCATTTGGACAAAACATCTAATGACACTACTACCATCAATTTCCTCCAGTCTAACCAATTGTGCCCTCTAACTCTAACTTTAGGAATGCAGCCGTCTGCGAGCGAGCCAGGCTACTTGCCTGACTACCAAGGGGATCGGTACACGAACGAACAGCGTATAGCCGAGACGCAGGCGCTGAATCGGCCGTTCTTCGACACCATCGGCGGCGCACCTCTTGCTCCACCTCTCACTCCCGCACAATCTACACAGCAGCAGAACTATCCCAATCAGCACCCCACGTCGTACAGTGTGAACGGTAACACTAACAGTAACTCAAACCAAAATCGCTACTATCAGCGTCTCAATGGGTAGGAAACAAGATCACATCCTTGACGGCGATTTTTCAAGACTCGCCTCGAAATTTTCGTTTTGAAGGCTCGATATTGTGCTCTGCAAAGCGGTTGTCACAAGTGACCTTAAGTTATTCGGTGTGGAATTAAATATTTGCGACTTCCTGTACTTGTTGTTTTTCATCACATCCGCAAACATCAAGGCACAGCTAACGCTACTCCCCTCTCCAACACCTGCAGTTTCTAGTGTATACAATGGGTAATAGTAAAACGTATGAACAGAAATTCAAGAAATAACTAGTTCTCAACACGCAAGCAATTCACAATAAAATTAAATACGTACAGGGAATTTATCTTAGTGCTACAAGAACTATAAGTTATGTCCGTTAACACTCAAACAGTTGCACAAACTGAGAGAGGCAGAAGAATTGCATTGACTCCTTACGTTAAGGAACAGTTAATTTTGGAGAACTCCTCCAGTGCTACCCTTTTGGCAAGAAATAAAGAAGAAGGCAGAAGCGCTGAACAACTGTTTCGAACAGGAAAAAATTTTCTTCTAAGAAACGCTTTCAACGATGTTTTTTCTCACAGAGAAGCCAAGCCTTCACCTTCCCCAGTTTGACGGTGCTAGTCCATTTTTTTCGAGAGGAATGACAAGGATAAAGGGTAAAGAACGCCGCTAGACAATCCCTTTTATGATGCGCTACGCAGTCTGCCTTACGTGGATGTCGTGGAGGCTTCCTGAACGCGTGGTTGATCTATACAGCGACTAGCGGTGGTCAGCCGATAGTCATTGCAGCGTCCTATCCTTCCCAGAGAAGTCTGGTATCAATTCACGGATCGGAGGGTTGATGGGTTACACTTGTGAAGGCTTGGATCTAGATCAACTTCTCCATTATTCATTTCTTTAGTAATACTACTAAATCTATGAAGCAAGCACAAAAGTCAATATGTCAGTACGACCATGTCGTGAGTATCCTTCAACACAGAATCCGGTCGCCGATTAATGCATAGAGGAAAAATAGTGTTTTTAAAAACGAATGCACTGTATGCATTTATAGAATGTCCATCGTTTTGACTGTAACAAACCAGAAGGCTTTGGAAAAAAATTGATGCTTTCGGTTCAATCCAAAACCTGGTCTGCTCAGTTATTATTTGACAGATATGAAGATTCTTTGTTGACGCATCCTCAGAATTTAGCTCACAATGACAAGTCACTGGTCACCTCTCAACTAGGCTTTAATCGAATATCAACCAGTTCTCGATATCATCAATATCATGAGAGTATCCCCAGTAGCAGGAGGGCGATTAACGTTGTTCGGATGATTATGCAATTGTAGCGTAAATCAGGATCACCGCTTTCGTATGTTCTTTGTCTCACAAGGAAAGATTCCGAACTCATGGTGAGCCTTTGCGATGCTATTTTGGCAGGATGTAGGGCCCTGTGAGTGGAGTCCAGAACCACAGTTAGCTTTTGCTGAACGCTTCTTTAGCAAAAAATCATGCAGTACACTTTTTGATTCACCTTAGAGTACCAATTCTGGCGCTCAGCTTTGCACGAAATCTTGCACATTCAAAATTCCAAGTCATTTCCAGGGTTCAACACAGCTGAAAGCATAAACCCAAACAAACTTTCACTGAAACGCTTAAGAATTTCAAGCAAATGGTACTAGCAAAACCAATCCAAGCAACATTCAAAACTGCTGGACGAGCAAACATCGGTCCTTCTCATCAGCTACCACTCTACATATAACATTTTGCCTTCCCTACTTTTTCGGATCAGCTGTAACATTTTATTGCGCTAAATAGATAAAAACTATAAACTAAAACTTCATTAAAACACTGTAGGCGTTTCAGCTCCTTCTGTATTATGTCAACTATAGGATTAAATTTTCATCGGGTCGTTAGGACTCCCACCTTTCACCCCTGCCAAACCAGGCTTAGCTTCAACAGAAACCTATTGAACAGAGCTCTTACTTCTTATTGTTGTCGAGTTACTGTTAGTTACTACCCGAGACCTATCTTAAAGTATGAAGTGACATCTCATACTTCAGAGAAAAACGGACATCGGAGGCTTCCTTCGCATAACTAAGAAACGAAATGATCCAAAATGACCACCTCCATTATGTAGCCCACATTTGCAGGCTCGTCGTCCTATTATCCGTCGACGGGATACGGCAGTCAGCAGTACAATCCGAGTTCCTCATACAGCACAAATGGTTTGACCAGCTCGTACTATACGCCGAACGCGGGATCAAGCTCGCCAACTCGTTACTACGATCCCGTATTGAACACGAATCTCGGATATCCCAATCAGAACCAACAGTATCAGTACGGAACGGGATCTACACAACCCAGCTACTACCAGAACTCGAACTATGGCTCTTCAGCCGGCTATGGCTTGCAAAACCAACAGATGTACAACCAGCAGCAACTTCAGTCGGGTCAACAGAACAACCAACAGTACGGTAATGCTCAGAGCTGGTGCTGTGGAGCGTCCTCGTCGTCATGTTGTTACCAGACTAGCACAGGCGCCTCGAACTCTGCCTACTACTACGACCCTAGCATGAGCAGTACGAGTGCAACCAGTGGATACAGCAACGGACAATACGCATACGGTAACACCGGAAAGTAAATTGATACCAGCACATATTAATGAACAGAGTCTAAAGTAAGATAAGCACTATTTAGTTGTACCGCATAGTTTGCTGTTGTTCAATAAATTTGCTTCTCCTATGTTGTCGATGAAAATAATAATTGCATCTACCCGCTGAACTGGTGTCGTTGTAAACGTTACGTTGTGAATGTAGCCATACGTACAAAGCCGAAGGCACATCTTAAGTACAAGGAGATCATCAGGCATTTTAATAACAGTGATAGGGATTGGTTACAATGGTCAAACCGTCTTTATGGGTGAGACAACAAAGAAGGAATAAAAGTGTTTGCAGCAAGGGCTGTGCATAAACGAAATCGAGAAGCTCGTGAACCTCAAAACGGAATTACGGCGAGCTTTCTTTCTTTCCTTTCTCTAAATCAACTTTGGGTTCAGTTCTGTGATTTTTCTAATTTTCAATACTATGAGAGGCAACCTACCTACGGTTCAAGAAAGGTTTCGTCCTTCAGTAATATGTATTTATTCGTTACTATTACAAAGAGTGCGCCTCAAATAAATCAAGCATGTCAGAATGTAAAGGTAAGCAAAATGAAAACAACGAGAAAAAGATACAACAGTAACAACGAGATTCAGCTGAAAATCTGGTGTCATAGACCATTATCATCATTTTCAGTAGCGTTTGTCCCGCTTGGTGGCGGGGTCCGCTCTTCTGGTGTGGTGACGCCAATTCTCCCGATCAAATGCTTGATCAGGGTGCACACCAGCCATCTCTAAGTCCAAGCGCAACGTGTCTAGCCAACGTTGCTTCGGGCGTCCTCTGGACCGTTTTCCAGGGACTTCAAGATTCAGGCCAATCTTACAGACGGTGTCGTCGTTAGCGCGAAGGACGTGGCCATCGTAGACGAGCTTCGCGCAACTTGTCGGCTATCGAGACGACACCGAACCTCTGTCGTATGATGTCATTGCGAACGCGGTCCAATCGCGTTACTCCGCCCGTCCACCTTAACATCTTCGTCTCCATTACACTGAGGCTGCTTTCAATTTCCTTCGTCACGGGCCAGCACTCAGCACCGTACGTCGCTACTGGGCGGACGACTATTCTATAAACCTTCGACTTGAGGTACTCGGGTATTGCCTTATCGCAGAGAACCCCAGTCAACGACCGCCATTTGGACCAGGCTGCACTTACGCGCGCATTCACCTCCAACTTTAGGCTGCCATCGGGCGTAACTGTTGACCCGAGATACTTGAAAGACGTGACTCGTGAGAGGTCAGTACCATTGATCTTGATAGATCCGAGCTCATTCATATTCGTCGTCAAGTACTCCGTCTTTTGACGTTTAGCTTGAGTCCGAACAATGCCAAGCGATCGCACCATTCCTGTGCCTGTCGCTCGAGTTCGGCTTTGTCTTCACATGCAAGCATGACGTCATCGGCATACAGCAACGTCCAGGGAGCTGCCTTTTGGAGATCTCGTGTAATTGCATCCATGACGACCACGAAGAGCAGTGGGGATAGCGCAGACCGCTGGTGAACTCCGACAGAGATCGGAAACTCCATCGAGGTACCCGCTGGTGCTCGTACTCGGCTTATTGGGCACGAGCATAGGATGCGCACCTACTCAATAAGCTCTTCAGGGACGCCATGTCGTCGCAAAGCGTACCATATAACTTCTCGCGGGACGCGGTCGAAGGCCTTCTCTAAGTCCAGGAAGGCAAAACGCACCGGTTTCTGTTTCTCGCGGTGCTTGTCTAGCAGAAGACGAACGGCGTGTATGGCATCAACCGTCCCACAGCCGGCAACGAAACCACACTGATTATTGGAAAGCTCAACGACATCCCGAATACGTCTATCGACAATTCGCTCAAAGACTTTCATGGTGTGCGAAAGTAGGCGAATCGGACGGTAGCTAGCGCAGTCCGCAGGGCTGCCCTTCTTCTTCCAAATCGGGATAGTCGTGCTTTGCTGCCAACCCTCAGGCACTTTCTTCTCAGCAACAACCTGATTGAAAAACTCTGTCAGCCAGTCAGCAGGGCACCAGCCCTTCGACTTCCACAGGTCGGCCGGCAGGTCATCTGGACCAGTGGCTTTGCCTGACCTCATCTTCCTCAGGGCTGCTTCAGTTTCGCGCACTGTGATCTTCTGAACGGGACCGTATAGAGGTGAAGCAAAAGGAACAGCAGGATGTTCAAATTCTACATTCGAGATTTCCTCGAAGTAGTCGCGCCATCGCTTCACAGCCCTTTTACGGTCCATCAGAAGATGGCTCATTGTTGATGCCAAAGAACTTCTCAATGTCTTCTGCTTGACCACATCGAACCTTGGCGAGTCGGTAAAGATAGCGCTCACCATCGCGCGTTTCCAGTTTTTCGCTGACTTCAGCGTAGTATGCGGCTTTAGCAGCAGCCACTGCCTTCTTTGCCGCTTTCCTCGCTTCTCGATAATTCCGCCAATTACAGATTGTTTGGTCACCGATAAATACGTGATACAGCCGTTTCTTTTCCCTGACCTTCTCTCTGACATCGTCAGTCCACAGCCAAGCCTGCTTGTCGACCCAACGCCGTCCAGGCTTCGTTGTGCCGAGTTCGAGGCGTGCAGCCCGCGTTATCGCATCGGAAGCATCCTTCCAGGTTTCCTCGACAGTTGTTACCGTCGGCAACCGAATGCGAGAGACAACAGCTGTTTCCTCTCTTTCAATCGCCACCATTTAATTCTAGCCGTCCTGCACCGCTCGACACGTTTACACCTCGGAGGTGTGATCTTCAGCGAGCAGATCAGTGGACGGTGTTGCGTGGCAACCGTCTCATACCGCACGGTCTTCGCGTCTGTGACAAGGCCTTTGTCGTGACGCCTAACAAGGACATAGTCAATCTGCGTTTTGGCGTTCCCGCTATAAAACGAGATGAGGTGGGAGTCACGCTTTCAAAATTTGGTATTCACGATGGTGAGGTCATGTGATACTCAAGTATACGCTCACCATCGGCGTTGCGTGACCCATAGCCAAAACCACCATGACAGCTGTAACCGTCTTTCGCTGCTCCGACGTGACCATTGAGGTCACCTGCCACAACAACCATATCTTCGGACGGCACTTCCGCTGTCTTCTCAAGCAGGGACCAGAACTCGTCCTTGGTTTGCTCGGAGCAACCTGTCTGCGGAGCATACGCGGAAAAGAAATGACATCGTCGCTCTTCTACGGCGGCAATAATCTTCATCAAGCGGTCATCGAAACGTTCTACGCTTGCAATCGCGTCACGGAAACGCTCGTATACGATCACACCGACACCACTGGTGGTCCTGGGACTGCCGCACAGAACGGCCTTGAAGCCGCGGCCAATGTCCTTCGACTTGCAGCAGGACCACCTCGTCTCCTGCACCTCACAGAAATCTATCTTTCTTCGCTCCAGTGCTTCTACCAACTCGCACGAGCGGCCCGTCAACGTACCCACATTCAACGTTGCTACGCGGGTCTTGCCTACGTTACGGGACTTTCGGACTAGCTCAGTTGCCCCCCGATGCCGTCCTCGCATCAGGGACCCTCACATACTTCTCACACTCGCCGGGCTCTGCGAGTGCGCGTCGGCTCCCGCGGACGCCGTAGCATTATCTTGAGAACTCTGTAACGTCATCAACCATGTGATGTGACACAGAATGCTCGTAGGCCGGCCTGTCACTAGGGCCTGTCGTCTGCATTCGATTGTCCGTGATTGGCTCGGCTTGCAAAAGCAAGCAGTTTCAGGTGGCACTACGTGGAGGAACGGACATGATGATGATGATAGACCATAGGGATGGGCGGAAGTTTAGAAAATTTTCCCAGAAAACAAAGAACAGAAAATCGCTTTTGTCAGAAAACAGAAAACAGAACATTTTAAAATTATCACGCGACCTAATTATTCTACCCAAAGATCCATTCTTCCAGTGGTAAATGCTTTTGTATGAGTAGAAATGCAGTCGCGGACCAGCGTTTTAACTTGCATGCTTTTATAAAAATATATAGTACTTTTCAGATTCAACACCATCAGTAAATTGCAAATCTTGACTCATAGATCCTAGGAATCTCGACATTTGAAGTACACAACATTACCCAACAGCTCCGTCTCACAGCTAACGCTCTAACGATTGCATCAATATTACGAGCGTTTCTGTGAAAAATAAACGCTTTCATTCCTTGAAAGTTGGGGCTAGAGAGGTACAAAAAAGAGCGGCTTACACATGATTAATCTTATCAATCACATTCATCTTAAATATAGCGGTTTACGAGGCTTACTGAGACTAAAATGTGGGTCTAATCACAAAACAAACGATTCGCTAGGATAATGGTCCCACTTCTGAGAAACTGGCCTTTTAAAGAGTCAAATACTATGAAGAGTAGTCACCCACTGTCTACGTGTTTGCCGCATACTCTAAAGTGAGTCGCTGAGCATTATTGGCTGCGCCAGGACATATACTCCTAGGTCGTCTCGTTCTTCGAGAATACCTTTGCTTGTAAATGGCCTAGTTTCCGCGTAGCTGAAAGTTTCCTGGTCATCTCAACAATGCTCTTTGCAGCTCCTTGTTACTCTTACGCAGACTAAAGGTAGTGTGCACTCGCTTGACATGTAATAGATTCTTTTTGAAATTCGGAAGTTCAACTTTAATTTTGCAACAACCCGAAAATACTTTTAGCTAACGGTTCCACAGGTGGGAGGAACTTCAAGAATTTTCATCTAACCGCTGGAACTGTACATTACGGACAGGCTGTCGACGGGGACAGTGAGAGTTTAAAGGTAGCATCATTATAACCACCAGAGGCGGGACCTAATGCTCCTTTTAAGGTCTCACCGATTTCGCCAAGTACTGTCATTGTGGCACACAAGGCCAGTGGAATTCTGGCTCAAACCATGGAAGACTTATCAAGGTAGCACTCTGATGTCTCCGTGAATATATGCTACTCTAAAACATGCGGTTACTGAAAGCAGCAGCATCCCGCGCAAACAGCATAAAGTTTTGTAAAGGCGTGCGTCTTTGTGGAGAACGACCGTTTCCCGTAATGAGGTCTGGATCTGGATAAAATACAATTTTTTAATGCTAAAGTAGAAAGACAACCGTTCCGGTATAACGTTTAACCTTGAAAAGAGACAAACTGAGCCGAAAAATCCACTTTTTTCGATAAATGAAGTCTAGGAGCTGCAAGCGGCCGAACATCCCAAGCCTGGTGGAAGGAGATCAGCAAACGGCTATCGCCGATGTTGATAAGGCAGAGCTTTTGCGAAGCCCTTCCAAAAATATATGCAAGCTCAAGTGATATCGTATAATTCCGATCAGAGGCTTCTTTTCCGTCCATGGATGCCTTTCGTTTTACAGTCACAACAACCTCGAAATCACTAATAAGTGGCCAAACTCTTGCTCCACCACTCCCTACTCCTCAAGCTTTGACAAAGAAACTTACTGATTCTGTATGGTTATCAAACTCTTGTCTGGCCTAATTGATGTAGACGTTTCAAAATTCCATCGTATAATAATATCAAGAACTAGGGACATCTCAGGAAAAATATCTTACGGTGTACCCAAAACGAATACTAGATCATGTAGTTTCACATGCAGAGCTGGTTCCACAGACCACATCTGTATAGCACCAAGGGCAGACTCAATAGACTCTGTCACTTGGGCCTCTGATACTTCTATATATCTTTGTACATCTGCGAACTGCTTATAACTAACACCACATCCTTCTGAAATTATAGGTAGATCAGACGTATAAACAGCAAAAAGAATTGGGGACAGCACCCCAATCTGCGGCACCACATTGTGACAGGCTTAGTAGTGGAAAAGCTGTGAGCGACTTTAGCCTGGAAACTCCTTCCTATCGGATAGTCCTTTATCCAGCTGACTACTATAGGATGGAACTCCAAGCTTTCAATTTTGTGTAGTAGTTTACTGTGGTCAGTCCTATCAAAAGACTTCGAAAAATCGAAGTAAATTACATCGCAACATCCTTTCTTATCCAAGTATTCAGTCCAGTCATTTTTACACCGCGATACATTAGATAGTGCAGATTTATGCAGCGCACACCCATGAATAGCGCGTGCAGAGCCGGTTCCAGCTTCATCTTGCTAAATTCCTGTCCCTCGATCGTCGGCACATTTCAGGCTGTTCAAGCACATGGCTAGAAGCAAGCTTTTCTATATTTTACAGTTGTTCTTCCTGTATTGGTGATGTGTATTGTACTATATCCTATATCACGTATGCCTTATGCATCGTACAGAAATAAATGAATAAATAGAAGAGGGTTATCTATCAAAATCATGCGATCTCTGGAGTACATCTGTAACTTGAGTTACACCCCAGCGGAGGTCCGTAAACGCTGGAAACACGATGAGTATCACTTCTGCAGGGTGAACCGAAACAACGTGAACAAGATTTTTTTTATCATAATTATAGAAGAATCAATAATTCGAGAAAACGACGACAAACAAATATATAACAATACAAACATTAGTGCACATCATGTTCAAGTGATTTCGAAAAGGCCTCCCTTGGAGCGGATGCAGAGGGCCGAACGTTTTGCGAATTCTTCGGCGATGGACCACAGGTCATCAGGAGACAACCGTTCCCACTCCTAGCGCAAGGATTCCTTCAGGGACTCGAGACTGCGGTCTCGTTTGACGCCGATCCTAGCCTCTAAAATGCCCACAAACTTTGGTCCATCGGATTCAAGCCATTCCGAAGGCGTGATGAAGTCGGGGAAATTGACCTTGCACCACGCCTGCGCACTCTTCACTCTTCGCACTATGTGCGGGTGCAGAGTCCTGTTGGAACGTCCAATGGGCAACACCGAAGTGCTGTTGGGCCCAAGGAAGAACTACGGACTCAAGAATGTCTCGCTGGTACACATCTTCGTCGATTTTCACTCCTTTATCCATGAAAACCAGGGGTCTTGCCGCTGGCGCAAATTCCGCCCCAAACCATGAAAGATTGTAGGTTCTGGGCAATAGCAAAGATGCTTGGAGCCTCTGTAGACCACATCTTACCATTTTGGCGATTGTGCGCCTGCTCCATGGTGAACAGCTTCTCATCCGTGAACAGAATCTGTTCCCAGGTACGACCTGCGGCCCATCGTCGAAAAATTCGCTAAACGTTTGGCCCTCTGCATCGGCTCCAAGGGAGGCCACACGAAACCGCTTGAACACGACGTACGCCAATGTTTGTATTGATGTAGACGTTTTCTCGAATTGATGGTTGTTTTATAATTATAACGAAAAAATCTTGCCCACGTTATTTTGGTTCACCCTGTATATTTGGGCACGCCTTGAGAAACTCATGAAACGTCACCTTCTGAGGCGCCTGCAGCAGGATTATATCCAAGCGATAGTTCGACTTCAGAAAAGGACATTCCGTAGAAACACCGCTGATCACTTCACTTGATGATTGAACCAGTGCGATTGAAGAAAAAAGCAGGTTGATATTATATTTCTCGACTTTGCATAAGCATTTGATAAAGTTCCTTCATGCTAAACTTGTTGAAAACTTTGAAAGCTGTTGTTGGTGTAAACCACGAGGTCATAATGTGGATAAAAATTTTCTTGAAGATAGGACGTTCCAGGTAAAGGTGGGGAAAGTGCTCTCCTCTGTTAACTCCGCCGCCAGCGGAGTCCCTTACGTGGGAGTGCTTTCCCCCTTATTGTTTCTAATTTTCATTCATCAGCTGCCGAGTCGCATCACCAGTCTTGATGTCTCCTGCAAAATGTATGCAGATGACATCAAAATGCAGTTCCTCTCGTTATAACGCGTTTGAAGGAACCGGAGAAAATCTGCGTTATAATGGGAGTGGCATCCTAAACGGAGCTGACCTTTTTAACACTATTTTAAGCATATATTTATCAAAAATCACATATAATGATTAAATATGGCTATATAGAAACGAAACATGTGGTCACGAAGAGAGTGTGAAGGCAAAGAACAACATTGGAAATTAAGCCCTGTCCTTAAAGATACTCTCTGTCATATACATGAGTGTGCCAAATGTATGTGAGGAAAAACCGAATACCACGGGTAGTTAGACGTTATCAACAGCACAACTGTGCAACCTAATGTTGCTATATGGGGGTGGGGGCCAAAAGTAATGAGACAAATTGAAAAAAAATCTTTATCTTTTTATAACTCAATTACAACTCATTGATGCTGAGGAACGTATTCGCCATTAAGGGCAAGGACCTTGCTACCATCGCTCAGCCAACTTCCTGATCCCATCCTTCCAGAACTGCTTGGGCCTGGTGTTGATCAACTGCTCGATGTGGTTGTCAAGGACTGTTTGGGCTCCTGTGTCCCTTCAGATCAGGAAGTCCCGTAGGCTCGAGAAGTAGTGGTGTCAGTAGTGTTGGAGAGATGTCCGGCGAATACGGTGGGTGAGGCATGTGAACATAGCCCAGCTGGCCAAGCTTATCCGTGGTTACTTGTTTCCGATGGGGTGCGGCGTTGTCGAAGAGAACCTTCTTGAAGCGCTGCGAATGAATAAGAGCGAGTCGCCGGTCCATCTCTTCTATTTCGTTCACCATGGCCTTGGAGTTCACCGCAAAGCTCTTGGGAAACAGCTTCCGGTAAACCGTTCCATGGGCGCAGACCCAAAAGCTCCAAAGGTGCTTCTCGCCGTGGACATCTCGCCGAACGAAGGTCGGTAACAGGTCACCAGGCCTCACCCAGACTCGCTGCTTGGCAGGGTTAAGGGAGAAGACGTACTTCTCAACTTGCGTGGATACTGAGCCCAGGCTGCTCGGAGTTGGGAATTGGGCGAGATTTGCGCGACAAAGGTCGACTCATCAGACTGGGTTTCGGCATGAGATAGACTGGGGTTTTGGCATGCTTCTGGAAAGGGCGGAAGTGGTAACTTCTCAGATAGGCTTCAGTAAGTAGAATACAAACATACAAATACGATAAGCACGAAACCAGACTCCAGCCACGAGATATATGGACACGGCATGAGGTGTCTCATTACTTTTGCCCCCCCCTAATAGATTTCTCATAGATTTCTTGTTATGATCAAAACTATCGCGTCAGCCGGGAATTGAACCCGCACTCCCTGCCTGTGGACAGGATTTAAGCCCACTACAGTCCCAGTACTGTTAAATCGCTGCGCTATATCCCTGGTGCTAATGGCTTATCAGCACTCTTCCACGTTATCGAGATGTTGTGTGTGATCGAACAGCGCTGTTGAAGAAATCCAGCCCGGAAAGCATAGGGTACAGGCATAAGATCCGCATGGTGCGAAAGTTCTGGTCGCAACAAATCATCATGCGACTTCACCTAGCCCCTACAGCAGCTGCTTTAGGCTTAAAACAAATGCGTAGGAGATTATTTTGAATAATCTGAACTTTAATCCACACCCTCTGTCGTTTTTGATAGAGGAAACCCCCCAACTTATGGCAGCTTCTGAGTCGCGTGAGTCTTATACAGTGCTCGACATATTGCTGACTGTGAACACTTTTGTGGGCCGCGCGTGCATTAAAAACGTCTACATGCATCTAATTCGTTGCCGCACAGGTGCTGGTCGCGGCTACGAATGAAGTAATAGAAGAGTAGGTCTGATCACAGAGGTGGTCAAGTCAGAGAAAATTTACGTTGTATCGAGAGTCGCGTCTTAACCGGAGGCCTTATAACCGGAGGGGACTGTATATAGACGAATATCTGATGGGAAAGATGAAGAAACATTACAGAAAGCGATTGATTTCGTGCAAAACTGGGCTATTGTTCACGGCATGCGCCCGCCGAAAATGTGCGAAATCTTGGTTTTCTGTTAAGCAAAAATTTAGACTTTACTCCACATTGTAAAGCACTAGCAAATAAAGCTATGTTTAGAACCTACAATATCATCAAGACGATCAGAACAAATAACCCAAAATTGCTTTTGAAAGCTTACAAAATCTATGTTCGCTCCGTTGTAGAGAATGGCACCACTAGTAATAGAAAGCGTTCAAAACAATTTCACCCTTACGCTTATTCTTAGATGTTCTGGCTTAAAATACAACCAAGTCTCTGGATGAAAGGAGCGAATCAAACAACTACGGCTGTGTTCCTTGAGAAGCAGGAGAAACATAAATGATTTGATAATGCTATGCAAGATTTTAACCGGTAGAGTCTCAACAGATCTTACTGATACTATCAGCTTCTCTCAGGTAGGACTCGCAATGGGGGTCTCGTTATTAGAGCTGATGTTGCTAAAAGCCAAACAATGCCGAATTTCATTCGCAACAGAGTGTTTCATGAGAACAGAATTTTAATTAAGGAAAGCTTGTTGTCACTACCTCCGAGGTCGTTCAGGAAAGAGCGTTGTGTTCTTGAAACTTTCGTCTTTCCGCTTCATTTCTTCTTCGGGATGTATGCTTAGGTGGAATTCATTTATTCAGTTCCAGTTTTGGTGAATGTTTGCCCTTATTTCTATAACTATGTTTGCGACAGTTCACATCATTGTCTTGGATTTTGTGTTGGTGTTTGTTTTTGTTTTTCACTGAGAAATTCCATGAGGCATCATTTATCTCCACGTTCCATAAATCTAGAAAACATGCGCAATCGATCTGCTTCCCATTAAGATCCACCGCATGTCCTACCTTTTCGATAACCGAGTACAACACGACGTAAACCAGCAGTTCAGTTTCAAGAAGCACTCGACATAATATGACGTAAAAATCATAATTTATTTCATGAAAGAAATTTGAAGACTCCAGCCATCTTTTAAACATGCCGGAAATTTGCTCGATCTCGATGTATTTCTGGAGAAGCACCTGCAATACAAAAAATAGGCTGGTTCAAAATAGTAGCGGATTCTATTGTTCTACGTTGAAGTAAAAAATAATGAATAAAAATAATAAGAGATAAGGAGATCCCATCGATAAAAGCTAAAGATCGTCCCCTTTGTTTGTCATGCACTACGAATTTCATTTGTACGCGATATCGTAGACACAATTTCATTGCGCAGTAGTAAAGGTGTTAGAAGGTGCCAAGTATGACTTATCTATGTAGTTCACTCTCCAGGGGCCGGATTCATCAACGACTTATGTAACTTTAACGGAGAATATTCGATTCGAAAAGCTCAGATAGCGCGGCTTATCGCCCATCATATCGTTTGATAAGCCACGTTATCTAAGCTTCTTGCTTACAATTCTCCGTTAAAGTTACGTAAGTCGTTGATGAATCCGGCCCCAGAAGAAAACGGAATCACATGGTTACGGCCTTCAAAACTTACAGTTGAGCCTAAGTTTACTCAATCACTAATTTCTCGTATTAAAATCAGAACTCCTTCAATGACCAAACAGGTCAGAGCTAAATTCTCTCCTTAAAAATAGCGCCAATGCTCAATAAAGTCATTAAGGACTTCCAGCACCTTTCACATGACTCGTTCAAGATTAGGCCAGCAAAAGTGCCTCTGCACAGTTGACCTGAGATTTAAGAATGTTTTGTAATCCTGGTTTTATACTCCTACTCTTTCTGTTCCAGTTCCTCGGTTTTAATTATGATGTCTGAACTTCATTCTTCTCGTCGTCCTTTTGTACTTAGGCCTGTGTCATTGAATAACTAAGGCCCCTCCCGCGGAAGCTTCCGCGGATGGGCGGAAATCGCGTCGGGACCCCGCGCCGAGCCACTCGTCGCGGATCGCCGCCGACAGACGACGAAAGGGTTGTTATACTTCCCGCCCGCGGGAGGCGCCGAACTCTGCGGGAAACGCGCTCCGGTGCGACGCTAGCCGCCCCGGGACGACGACGACCGTCCGCGGTGCACCGTCCGTCCCGGACGTCCCGCGGAAGCTCTCGCGGGAGTATAACAGGGGCCTAAACGAAATACAGTTAGGAATAGGCGGAACGGTGGCTGTAGTAGGTCTCCGTAGTAAGCAGCCCGGTTTGCGCGTCAGCTGTGCTGTAATCGCAGACGGGCGCGCGAACGCCGGGAAACTTCTGGAAAATGCCCAGTCAGTTGTGTCGGGTTGCACCCAGTCCGCACCTCTCGACGGCGACGCCCTGAGACTGATAGCGACACCCTGCTACGGGAGTCACGTCTACATCGTCCCGGCGGGGGGTCGCCTACCGCCAGCTGCCAGGAAGTGAGCCGTCTGCCTCTCACCCCACCCCTTCTCTACAATCCATATACTGTATGTATTCTTATAATAAAGATACATACAGAGCCTATACTATACAGAGGAACATCTATCCCGTAGGATTCATCAGGTGAGGAGTCGCTATCCTTTACTCTGATATGGAGATCCCGGCGAGATTCTTAGGTTCTAGGTTTATTTGAAAATAAAACTTTTTCTTTATTCTTTAGGCAAGATTGATGACAAAAACAATTGTTTCTCTAATAACTGGTTTATAACTAATTACCCCTCCCTTCCTGCTGACACCCGATGGCCGACGTCTCACAACCGGATGGGTGAGTACTTTAACCTAGTCCGTTGACTCTTTCTAATGCAGTCGACGCATAGAAATATTGTATATATTAAATATATTTATTCAGTTAAAAATAGTTATTCAGTTAAAAATATTTATTCAATTAAATATATTTATTCAGTGAACCTTTTACATATAAGCAATACTATTATCCTGGCGACGAGCTCCCACATTTCACTGGTTCAAAAAAAAGATATTCATATGTTTGAATACATATGAATATCTATCTATGATTTCGGATGCAACAAGGTAGTACTCATAATTCTAGGAATGCTGCCGTGAAATGCAAACGCCGTGAAACGCCGTGACAACGTTAATTTTTTTCCCAAGCGCAAACGCCGTGATATCGTTAGTTTTTTCCCAAGCGCAATGCGGGTCCCTCTTATTCCACCTCCTCGAATGCCGTCCGGTAAATGAACCGTTGATCACATCCTCATGTTATTCCCATAGTCGATAATTCAACATATAGCTTAAAGCTACAGCTTAACTATTATGTAGTTCCTATAACCTTCTGCTGTATATCCGACATTTCTTTCTCTCGAATACCTATCCACTATCAAGACGAACATGACGTTCTCAAGCTCGAGGACGAGCTTACTGGAGGAATGGAGATGTCGGGTTGCATCCAGTCCGCACCTCTCGACGGCGACGCCCTGAGACTGATAGCGACACCCTGCTACGGGAGTCACGTCTACATCGTCCTGGCCGTGAGGTCGCCTACCGCCAGCTGCCTGGAAGGGAGCCATCTGCCTCTCACTCCACCCCTTCTCTACAATCCATATACTGTATGTATGTATTAATATAATAAAGATACATACAGAGCCTACACTATACAGAGGAACATCTATCCGGATTCATCAGGTGATGAGTCGCTATCCTTTACTCTGATAGCTGACTTCGTGTCCGTGGCGGGGCTCCTGGGTCTTCGTGCTCTGCGTGTCCTTCTCAGTGTCCCTCGCCGGTCTCCCACGCCTGACGTCGTAGCATCTGTCGCCATTTTCTTCGCGGCAGGTCCCTCTATCCGAGTAGATTATCTCTCTGGTCGCATCCCACTCGCTGGGTCGTGAAGTTGCTGTCAGAAGCGACTGTTGGAGTATCTCTTGGTTACGCTTTCTTGTGTGTAGGAGGGTACTCGGGAGCTGCGTTAGGCCGCAACTCCAGAATTGTGCTTGCATTTAGGTCTTACATCATCATCTTCGTAGTCGTCTTCATCCGTTGCGCTGGGCTCTCGCATCTTCAACGTGTTAAGTGCTTCTACATCCTCATCGGGCGGCTCCGTTCAAGCACACATCGTCACCGCATCGCGTCCGCTCACTCGTAGCCTCGCGTCGGATCAGCTGTGGAGCTACCGATCGAGCCGCATCATCATCATCAGTGTCGTTGCGCCAGCTAGTCGCGGATCAAGGGTTCGAAGCAATCCCTCAGTGCCCACGGATTTCCTCCAATCTCACGTCTCTGTCGCGTTTGTGTTCACGTCTGTTCTATTGTTGTGTTGAAAATAAACTGTGTTTGTTCACCGAGCACCTTGTGTCGTACCGGGATTTTGCCTATACTTTTTGCCTTGGGATCTAATCTAAATCTTTAAAAAGAACCTAACTATACATTTGCTTATAAAATGAGATGCAGTGAGGAGCCGATGAAAAGGTCACTGTTCTTCCTTCGCGAACAAGTCTGCTAGAAATTCCTCGATCAAGGAGGAATAGAAGGCTTGGTTGGCCTTTGGAGGATTCGAAGGAGAGATTCCGATTCGGCGTGCACGCAACATTCTGCGCCTCCTCCAAATGTGCGGTCATGTGCCCACCAGAAAAGTGAACAAGATAAAATGACTTTGTGTCTGGATATTAAGAAGAAATATATGTCAAATTCATTGATCCCGGAGGGACGGAAAGCTTGCTCAGCGTAAATGGGACCCGAACTGTGGATCGATTCGTGAAGCGTCTGAGAGCTCATGCCTCCTCTTTCTGCCCTACACGTGCTCCCACTGAGAGGATAGCACAAGAAATGCATCTTCAAGGACGAATTTATACTTATACATTCATTCGAGGATAGAAAATTATGAAAATCTGCAATTTGTTGTTTGTCACGATCGTCTCAAAACTCGTGCTGTACACGCAGAAGTAGGAACTGACTGGGAGTATCTATATTTTAGGCCTCGCGCATACTTCCCGTCGCCGCGATGAAATCATGAGTTTTGCAGAGCGACGTAAAAGGATGTGGAGCTCTCGGTGCTCGTTGCATCGCTCATCGCTCTGCAAGAGAGCACAACGACAATCTGCCCGGAGCAACGCTAAACACCGCGCCCTGCGCGAAAAAGTACGCCATGGCGGCGATGGACGCGGGAATATATCGCGCATGCCGGCCGCCACTGTTTCGGCAGTCGCGGAAAAATTTCGTTTGATTATTCGTCAGCGCGAGGCGGAACGGTTATAAGCTGAGCGCCACGATGGCATTGTGTTGATGGAAGTATTCACCCGGCCTTACCGTTGTTCTCGATGGGAACATGGAAAGCGCCTCGTGAATACTTCGTTGCCCCTACAGGTGTGCGACAATCGCAGACATTGCAGTGTTAGCAGCTCAGTTTGGCCCCCATTTCCAGCGAGTTATCTCTAATTGACTTGATCTGGCAAATCAGAGTCATCCAGACCCTTGGATAGTTCCACCTAAGCCACCGAACGAATGCTTATCATATCACCCCGATGTTCTTCCTGAACAACATCAGAATTTGCGTTCACTACGAAAAGTAGAAAAATAATAATTTAAAGTGGTGAAACTTTTAGATTCCGCGAACATATAATGATATATCGTAAACGAACATATGAAATTATTCCTAAGAAGAGATGCTTTGCATCGAATGCAGTGCTGAAAATCCGCCGTTGTTTCTGAACTAATCTACGGATCTTCCAACATTGCGATGTGGTAGTGTGTTTCTTCCTCATACCTCAAGGGATTTGGGAGATATGGAGGGAAAACGCAATTCGTTCCAAAACCTTCCCTTCGTACTTACTCGATCCCCATTTTAAGCTATCCTTTCCGAGCGGAAATCGATATTATCGATCAATTCAATGATAGGTCCTGACTATCACATTCATGTGGATCGAATCGAGAATGGTGAATCCCGAGGAAGGATTGATTACATCATTCGATATCGAACGTCAATGCTGCTTGTTTCGTGTGTTTCCCTTCTAGCGGCAACGGACGGAAGGATATAGGATAGTGTGAAGAAACGGCCGCTAGGATTTTGCTTCGTTATGAGATTGGTGTCTCAACATGTTACATGAAAACCAGCGAATTTTTTCCTCAAAAAATTGAGTTCACTAATCCCGATTGTCACCACATATTACCTTCCAAATGTGACGTCGGTTCATCCCAGACGATAAAGGTAATGACGAACTCACCTAATCCCAGCGATTTCGATTCATCAGATGAGCCAAACTGTCTTCCACTGTATTATGTTCGTGCAGTAGATTTCCAACATTTGCTCTACGTCGAACTGCATATTTTGAACCGTTTGTTCGCTTTTTCTAAACACAACCAAAATAACGATGCTATTCGTCCTTCCAAAAGTGAAATTTGCGAACATGAACGAATAAGAAAATCGTTCCAGAGAAGCTAGGGGCAGCCTTCGTACAATTTGGCACTATTGAATGCGCTAATTTGTTGCGAAAGCATGTATGAGTTATTGCACATTGAACTGCGTACGAGACTAGATTCAGACATTTGATATATCGAGAGTAATCGTGAGCGAAATATCACTTTTGACTGAGACAAGAGAAAATAAGAATAATGAAAACATAATAATGCCAGAGCATAGATTCGTACAAAGTACTTTGTTTAAAACAGAACAAGTGTTCAAAAGATAAAAATATACTTCCAGCACAAACCTTGCCTGGCATACGCGTTGCTTCAAGCCTTGATAATTCACGTCCCCGCATGTCATCAAGATTGCTAACATTCATCGATTTGAAATAGTCGGATTCAACTTCCTGAAATGAAAATGCTCTCTTTAAACGTCTATTATAGGAAATTAAACATGATGCAAGGGAAAGTTTTTATGATGCGATTCACGATGAAGAAAAAAGAAATGATGAGTGTAAAATAAAAGTTCTGTGGCTAAATTTATGAGGATATCCATGTCTTCTAGAAGTCCAACACTTCATCATGCACAAAATTAGAAGGCTATGCGGTATTTTGGAAACTGTACATATTGTTTTGATCTAAAACTGCATACTTCTCACTTAAAACCGGACATCTTTCAAAATACCGAACATATTTCGGATCAAAATGTACGGGCTTCAAATAAAAGTAGACGCGATTTAAAAGAGACGAAATGAGATTTTTTAGGAAAAATTATGATAAAACTCGACCAAATCGAGTTTCTCAGGAATAGCAGTATTTTAAGGCTTCCTTCAAAGTGCTTTGAAACAAAGAAATTTTCGTTCGTTTGGTTGTATGGAGAGATAGTGTCGTGCAATCGATCTGTACTTTGTGATTTTTATTTTGCTGATGACGTTTGTGTTTTCTCTGTGTGTAAAAGTCTACAAACAGAATGAATAGTCCCATTACAAAACACCATTCCTACTGTGCAAGGGTACCCTAAGTAAGCAATCAACAAGGTGCATTTCAACTTTAAAAGAACATAGCGAAGTGCTGTACGAACTCACGACGTAATCTAAATATAAAACACTGAAAACTCATAGCGCATTAGAATAAGATTAAAAGCTAAAAGGATAAGAATCTTGTGTCGATTCAAACAGCGCAGCCATTTTGTCATAAGACGCCCGCCCCGCATATTGTTGACCTTTTAATAGGGAGCTTCGTATCTGTCATAGTGGAGGGAGAGGGATGGACCACTGCACTCAGCCTTTTTGACAACGACAGCAAAATTGAATAATAAATTAATGCTTTCTACGAGGATGAAACACTGAACTAGACTGTGAGGGAACCATTCTTTGCTATTTCCGGTAGAGGCCACCCCGCTTATGCATGTTTCGCTTTCCTCACGACGTCGCCATTCGACTACTTGTAAGATAGATCCAAATTTCTTTAAACAAATTAATGTTTCTTACGTAAACACGTACTGATTGTGATTTTAAAAAAACATACTTTAAACTGAGCATGTCTAGTTTCATGGAAATTTGCTTGCTTCAAAGGGACAGGAACAAAGGAACATAGAGCTAATCTTCAGCACTGCAAATCGCTTTAAAATAAAGGTAAGAAACTATTCAACAATTTCGTTGTAACTAGTAGAGTAGGGAGCCTACCTCAGAAATATAAGGCCGAGTGAGAAGCACCATAACATTAAATTCTCGAGCAAGCCTTTGTCGCAGCTCCGTCACTTGTGCCTTCGCTATTGGAGTGTCTGGACGACCGGTGCTAAAGCATAATGATGTAAAACCGTTTCTATACTATGCAAAAATGTGAAGGTTGTTATTTGTAGAGCAAAGGATAAAGAATGGTGTTAATCAATCCCTTTTGGGATGCGTTACGCAAATTATCTCTACTGGATGTCGTGGAGGCAGTCTGAATGCGCATTTGACGTACATATTAAGGCATGCAGATGCCGGCTGATTGACAAACCATCGTTTTATCTTCAAAGTTTCATATCGGTTTACTGACCCCGAATAAACGAAAGGTTTTGCCGCCGTGGTTGGCATTCGAAGCAAGAACCACTACTTGGTGTGGTCACGACAGCGATCGCCTCCTTCATCTGCGCTATTAAACTCCCTCAGAGTTCAGAGTTAGAGTCTCGATGTTTCGCAACGTACCCAACAAACATAATGATCTACATTGCCTCAGGCTATAAGCACGTCAGCGTTTCATTCTTCCCATTCGTAAGGTTTACTACCAGTTCACTGATCCGATATGGATGTAAGGTTTATTTGATGTGTGTGAAAGAAACTTAAGGCCGATTGGGGCCCGCAACATAACCTACATCTGTTGTGCGTTAAATTTCGTTAAACCCCAAAGAGAGTAATTTCTTGCCTTGAACAGGCCAGCTCATACCATAGACCTTGGTAGACCATTAAAAATGCAAGTAGCGCACTTGAACACTTTAGTAACATTAGTAACGCTAGTAAAAGTAACACACTTCCCCGCAAACAGCAAAGGCTTCAAGAGCACATCACATCCTGCCTTTTCTATCGTGTGCTCCAGTCGCGCAATTTTGTCATTTACTTAGCGCAGACCGTAGAGATCGACGTTCAACTTTCCCTTAGGTTGAAGAGTTTGGGGTCACCTGCAGAACTTTTGCTGATGACATAAAAATACAGAAACATCGATGGGGAGGATGACCGCACTGCCCTCTTGTCTGCAATAGATGCTGTTGCGGATTGGTTAAGGAGGTGTGAGCTTCCTTATTAGGAGAAAAAACCAAAGTGCTCCATGTTGGACAGCAATCCAACAGAAACTCCTATTGCCTTGGTGAACAGCAACTCAATAGTACGCTTTCTTTACGTGACCTAGGATTTATTCTAGACACTAAACTTGCCTTCAGTCAGCACTGTGATTACACGGCAAGAGAGCTGAAAGAGTTGCGCATAATATATTTAAATCTCTGAAAACTAATTCAATTGCACATTTATTAGCAGCATACAAGGCCTATGTGAGGCCCGTGATAGAGTATGGTACTACAGCGTATAGTCCTGACACTAAGGCCAATGTTATACTTCGGCGACGCGTCGGCCGACGTCGGCGACGCTGTGCTTTGCGGGCAGCTACGCACTGCGTGGCAGCCCGCCCAACACAGCGTCGCCGACGACGTCGCCGAGAGCTCCGCAGGGGGTGTTATACTTCCGCCGCCGACGTCGGTGGCGACGCGCCACCGACGTCGCCACAGACGTCGGCGGCGACGTCGGCGACGTCGGCGGCGACGTCGGTGGCGACGTCGTCCGTGGGTCGGTCGCCGCGCTGTGCACGGCGACGGGCCGTCGCCGGCCTCATTCAAGGCTGGGAAAAAATGCGCTCAGAGGGTGTATTTTGTTTGTGGGTGGGTTCTTCGTTCCCGGCACTGTCAACATCCTCGGCGGACCTCGAATTACGAAATCGAAAGTGCAAAAACGCCCATCTTGCGGGCACAAATGGTGCCTTTTTTACTCTTCATGTCCATTTAAAGTTAGTCACATGAGGACTTCACAGAATTCTTGTGGTTTTTAATATGTAGCAGTTCTATTCCAACGAAAAATGTTTTCTTTAAGGCTTGCAGAAAAATATGTAAAAAGTTACTTTGGTGTGTTCTTTAACAAACAACGAAATTGAGGCAGATAACAGAGTTTCAACAGAAAAAAGGCATAAAAATATACGTATCTCTACCTGATAGACGGAAGTGAGTGTTTTTTTATACTGCCTAATTCTAATAATACTGGGTGTCTCAAGAAATGAATGCACTGTTAGAAAGGTGATAACTTTGGTCACAAAAAGGTACAGAAGAAGTTAAATGCTCATATAAAATCTTAAGCAAATAGGAATTTTTTGACGTATGAACGTATAGATTGCGCCATGCACACGTCTGTTTTTATCTGCTTTTTTGATGTTTAGAACTTGACAACGACGTGAAAGACACGTAGCATGCGAGTTTAGTGATTACAGAATTTAAATGTGGGCAGCAGACCTATTTTCCGAAACGGATTCTGGGGACTGATGAAGCAACATTAAAGCTGAATGGAGAGGTTAATCAGCATAACTGCAGCTACTGGGCGGCGGAAAAGGCTATTGGCCAATGGCGTATACCCCGCGGCATATCGCGGGCAGTGATTTCAGGGTATCGTGGGTCAGATAGCCTGCTATAGGCAAATTATAGCAGCTATGCCAGGGGGCGTAGCCCTGCTCATGGCGGACATAAATACCCGTTACGAGCGTACCAGGGTGGTCTTTTTTGTGGTAGTACATGGCAGTTCTGCTAAAAAAAAACCTGCTTGTAATCACACTTATCCATCCTTCTAAAGCCAAAATTGGTTAGTAAGAGAACATTCGGAGATTAAGGTTCGGCAGATTATGGTTGAGCAGACTACCGTACATACAGAACAACAAATCATCATCAAGTCTTGAAACAAGAAGAATTAAGAATAAAAAATCCTTTTGAAGATTAAGAAAAGCACAAAATGTATGCAATCGGCAGACTGGTGGCCAAATGATGACATTGAAAGCGCGCTCCGATGCTAAAAATGCGCTCCGATGCTCTCCTGTCAACGACGTCCCCGACGCCGCCACAGAATCTGTTGACGACGTCGCCGACGTCGACCACGCGTCTGTGGCGACGTCGGCGGCGTCTGTGGCGACGTCGGCTGCGTCTGTGGCGACGTCGGCGACGTCGCTGGTGACGTCAGCGTCGGCCGACGTCGGTGATGGGCCGTCGCTGACGTGTCGCAGCGTCGGCGACGCGTCGCCGAAGTATAACATAGGCCTAAGAGAGAAATTGCCAGATTGGAATCGGTGCAAAACAGTTTTACAAGAAAGCTTTGTATCAGAGTACATGGGTATGACTATAACAGCAATCCTCATGCGTCTGGAAGCTCCTGCTTGTCGCCGAAGAAAGTCCGATTTGGTAACAGTTTATAAAATGATAAATGGCGTGGTGGGTCTTACCCTTAATGAATTCTATTCAATTTCTCATTCCAACACAAGACGCGCTCAGTGGAAGATCCTAATTCATAGCGCTGATAGCAACATAAGATCTTCTTTTTTCACACATCGAGCTGGCAATGAATTCCTGAAATTCTTTAAGAAAAATGGTTTACCAAATTCTATCGGACAATGCAAAATCCTCATCGACAGGAATCCACAGGAAGTTCTTTAGCAGTTTGGTTGATCGATTATGTTGTTGTACTAACTGCATCCTTCTATTTTCTGCTTGTATTATCTGTATTTTGTGTTGATTTTTTTGTGGATTACCATGTACAATAAAACAAATGAATAAATAAAACTTCCCGCACACCCGTCTTAAAGCACAACAGCATACAAAACTATCTGCAAGACCAATTGCAAATGAAAACGCTTGAAACCAAAACAAAAAACTAACGCTTTCTTCTTCGGCAATGGAGAACCACTATAGCCAATTTCCCACAAACGACGATTCCAGTGAGGAAGGTTGAGATTCCCACGTAATGAACGAGTCAGAAACATTCCCGGTAACTCGAGTAGACCTAAAAGCGCAAGGAAATAAAGACACATAACAAACGACCCAGAATGGCATGGAGGAACACGCTCATTCCTCCCACTTCCAAAACATCCAAATCAGCAACAACTCCTGTATTGTTCTATCGTAATAAGTGATGCGCAGCGTTTCACGTTCAACGGCGCAGTATTAAACAATAACCTCAACGGGACAGTTGGACCATTGCCCTTAACAACCGGACATGACTGACTCCACCCAGGAAACATATCACCACCTATACACTGCGACCGGAAAGTATAGGGACACCAGCAAATTGCGTAATTCTGCTAGCTACCCGGAGGAATTGATCTAAAAATTATACTATGAAATTCCACACGGCAAAAAACATATATACGAAAGAAATGGGCAAAATCCCCCGAGGTGGCAAGGAACGGGAAAGGATCACGTGACGGGACCCTGTTTTTGAGTGACCAGAAAGTATAGGGACACCACCAAATAAGGTGCGCGGAGAAAGGTACGTTGTTGAAAACTATTTTGCTATGCAATATACTGCCTCATAATTTGCTCATTGTAAGGATGGGTCGCGGATCGATGCTATCAATAGAGGAACAAGCTCAAATCAAGGCCCTCAGAGATGCAGGACTCAGCATACGCCAAATTTCGACTCAACTGGGACGATCAAAGAACGTTATTAGCAAATTTCTACGCAGTCCTGATCTATAACACTCGAGGAAGTCTTCAGGACGTCCCAGGCTTCTTTCGACTCGAGACGAGAGGCAAATCGTGCGAATAGTTTCCAATAAATCAATCAGTTTGGAGGAAGTGCGCAAGAGTTTGAGTAAGAAAGTCTCGAAAGAAACGATTCGGTGCTGCATAAAACGCAATGGGAATGTTGTATATACCCAGCTCCGTTCTGCTCCACGTTTGACAGAAACGCACAAGAGGAACAGGCTCGAGTTCGTCTCTAGGAACAAACGACGTCTTTGGACTAAGGCAGATTTTTTGCGTTGTCAGTTCTGACGCTAGGTATTTTAACATTTCATAGTTCAGGTGATCTTCTCGAACGAAAAGCGCTTTAACCTCGATGGTCCAGATGGGAACCGATTCTACTGGCATGACTTACGCAAGGAGAAGGAGTATTTCCCAAGAAGGAATTTTGGAGGCGGCACAGTTATGGTGTGGGCGGCATTCCACGCAGAAGGAAAGCTCCCTCTTGCCTTCACGTCAGCAAGGATGGACGCAGATGAATACCAGCAACTGTTGGAAACCCATCTGCTCCCATTCCTTCAACAGAATGCTGGCCAGGGAAGGGTTTTTCAACAGGACAATGCACCGCCGCATGCCAGCAGATCCACAAAAGGCTTCCTCAGAAGAAATTCTGTTGAAGTTCTCGACTGGCCTGCATGTTCTCCCGATATGAACCCAATGGAAAATATCTGGGGACACCTTGTAAGGAAGATTTACGAGCATAAGCAGACATATTCTTCTCTGCAAGGACTTCGATCAGCAATTCTACGCGCTTGGGATGAACTTCCTCTACAAACACTTCGAAATCATGCTGCTTCGATGCCAGCCCGACTTGTAGATGTTGCAATGAACCGCGGAGGACCAATTGAGTACTAGTTATCAACGACTGTTTTTTATCTTGACAACGAAGTTGTTTTTTACTAGTGTCCCTATACTTTCTGGTCAATTGAAAATGGTGTGTCTCCACATTTTATTTTCTTATTTAGCTCACATCAAACCGATTTTGCTAAAATCTTTTGCTTCGAACTTCTTTGCCGTAACGAATTTTACAGTAAAAAGTTCAGGTCGATTGATATCGATTAGCGTACGAAAACTACAATTTTTAAGTGTCCCTATACTTTCTGGTCGCAGTGTATGTAAAAGAGCTTTTCCGTCGAGTGATCTAACCAAAGTGAGATACGCCGCATCATCCACAGCGGTGCGGCCGAGTGATCTAACCAAGGTGAGACACACCTCATCATCATCTACAGCGCGGGCAAAATTTGCTATTGAGCGTGGGATGTTGCCGCAGCAGGGGAAGCGCAGCCCTTTACTGCTTAACACAACAGCATCTACGAGCGTTTCTGAGCGCCCAGATTCAGAAGCCGTGACGCCGACTTCGTACCATTAGCATGAGAAGATCAGTAAAGGGGAGGGGTAAGAATAGTAGAGGGACTTCCAGGGTGGACAATCGAGAGCGACCAGGAGGGAGCGACCTGGAGGGGGCATTGGGATGGGGGAAGGTCGATAGTAGGAACAATGTAGCAGGTCAGGAGGTGGAACCAAGAAGGGTTTAGACAATAAGGAGAGACCAGTAGGGAGTTTACCAATAGGGGAGGGGGGGGGGGGGGCAGTAAGGAGGATGAGTAAGGGATACGTTACCAGTAAGGGAGACAGGATTTAGAAGATGTGACATCGATATCGCGCAATGAGCGTTCGCTCGCCGTCGTCGTGTCGTGAGCATGGGAGGGCTACCTAATTGGGGTAGAGTAGTAAGGAGGATCCCGAGGGGGAGGGATCTACCTGGAAGAAGGGACTTGGAGGCGGGACCAGGAGGGGAAGCAACAAGGGAGCCGTAAGGGAATTCATACGGAGAACACGGAACCTGCCATATGCATAGCCTCTTCATGCTCGACACAACGGCGACTGCGCACGCCTCTGAGCTTCTGGATTCGGAGGACGCGTCTTCAGTGCTTCTGGATCCAGAAGACGGGCCCCTACGTCGCGCAACAAGCGTCCTGATTCTGAATCATATCACCGACGTCGATGCCGTGAGCATGCTAGTACAACTAGGGGGTGGTGGAGAAGGGCAGTAAGGGGGACCTCTAGGGTGAACCAGAAGAGCGGTCAGCAAAGGAACAACCTGGAGGGACCAGGAAGGAAAGGAACAACCTGGAGGAGGGACCAGTACAGCGAAAACACACGAAAAGGCTACACTTAAATGGTGTCAAGAAATGGCTCACGACTTTTCTAGCAAGGACGAAATTTGTGTCAAGACTTGAAGAGATCTAAAAACGCACAATGCTACTAGATATTATGAAGAACGATTTTAACGTAAGCCGTCTGCAAGAAAAGGCACCGACAAACTAAGAACGACTGTTCATATATTGCCTGAGCGCTACAGAAACCTGTATGTGCATAACTCATATTGGTGGACTGCTATTTTTCAACTCAATAAATTGAGCCTAAAATAGTGCAACTGATCACCATACATCACTACTGGTGACATATTCTCCCGCTACTCCCCGAAATAGATCTGCATGCTTTTCCGAGGCAAGCAGTCAGTACTACCCGTGCACCAGGTCCCCAACACCGGCCGGCCATGACGCTTCACACCATTGGCACGCGTTTAGCTTTAAGATGCTCAGTTATGACCAGATAGTGATACTGCAGACAGGTACAACACCGATGAACGGTTCCTAACATTCAACACATTCTTCAACCACTATAACCCTTTATGACAAAAACGTAGTGCAGAAACAACAAGATGAACGATATGTCTAACAAGCTTTACACTTCTCCAGGCAACGACATTTAAACATACTCGGAACGTTGCAATGAAACAAACAGTGAGCCGCGCGGGAAGTGTACGCCTAACGATTAAGCAAATCATATATGCCGGCTACACGGTATGTGCAAGTGAAAGTAGACAACATAGGACAACACAAACAGCTCTGGTAAGCTGGATGATGAGACTGCCTGAAGAATTTAGGTTCCTCATAATTTAAACTTATACATCACTACCGTTACGAAAACATGCCGGTCAGCATTGTTAAATTCAGGATTGCTAAACAAACTTACTCCGTCTATTTAGTCCATCTCAAAAGGTACTATTATCGAGTTTCGTTTACAGATGACTGCTTCAAATAAGGATAACTTGACGGGTACTGGCCGCCGTTTTTGACACCAATCATCGTCAGAACAAGCAAACCCAGTCAAGAAATCAATCAATATCGATAGATATGACTTAATCTTGCCCATCGTTGAGCGCTTGACATGGGAATATGAAATTTTGAATCATACGCAACAAACAAGTAACAGAACCGATGGGTCAGCCAGTATTAATCGATAGTATATCATCAGCTAGCGGTGGAGCGAAGTCATAAGCACTACTGACTGCAGTTACGAGCTTGTCGACTGCTGCCTCTTATGTCTACAACGTAAGTCCCATTGAATTGATCTTTATACCCTAACAACCGTCAGCTCAACATCCATTAGGGTGGGACAAAAGTAATGAGACAAATTCAACAAATTTCTTTATCTCCTTATATGGTGGGATAACTTATTTACAACTCAACGGTGCTGAGGAATGTGTTCGCCATTAAGGTCAATGACCTTGCTGCCATCGACCAGCCAACATCCTGATCCCATCCTTCCAGAACTGCTTAGGCCTGGTGCTGACCCACTGCTCGATATGGTTGTCGAGGTCTGCTTGGGTCCTTGTGTCCCTTCCGACCCTGAAGTCCTATAGGCTCGAGAAGTAGTGGTAGTTGCATGGAGAGATGTCGGCGAATACGTTGGGTGAGGCATGTGAACGTAGCCCGGCTGAGCAAGCTTATCTGTGGTCACTTTTGCCCGATGGGATGCGGCGTTGTCGAAGAGGAGCACCTTCTTGAAGTGCTGCGTCCGAATATGCGAGTCGCCGGTCCATCTCTTATATTCGTTCACCATTGCCTTGGAGTCCATCGTCGTGCTTTTGGAAGACAGCTTCCAGTATCACGATCCATGGGCGCAGACTCAAAAGCTCAGAAGGTGCTTCTCGCCGTGAACATCCCGCTGAACGAAGGTCGGTAACAGGTCACCAGACCTCATCCAGACCCGCTGCTTGGCAGGGTTAGAAGACGTACTTCTCATCTTGCGTGACTATTGAGTCCAGGCTGCTCGGGGTTGGGAATTGGGCGAGATTTGCGTCAGACTGGGGTTTCGGCATGAGACAGACTGGTGTTTTGGCATGCTTCTGAGAAGGGCGAAAGTGGTCAGTTCTCAGGTGGCCTTAAGTAGGTAGCAAACAAACACATAAATACGAGAAGCACGAAATCGGACTCCAGTCACGACATATATGGGCACGGCATGGAGAGTCTCATTACTTTTGCCCCCCCCCCTCACAATACTCCCAAGGACCCCGAAGTTATTCTCTAAACGAATAAAACTCACATAAGACCTATACTGGAATGTGGTACGACCGTCTTCAATCTTATGAAGAGGTCGACTATTAATGCATCGGAAGCAGCCGAAAATAGTTTTACTAGGAAGATTACGGTGAGATGAACTGGTATGGACTACCGGGTTATCTCTCGTAGTGCTGAGAGAACCAAGCCGTTTTCCCTACATGCTTTACCCTTCAGAATAAGGAGGGATGACCTACTACGGTCCATAACATCATTAAATGCTCCGTCAAGATCTGCAGTAAGTCTTCCTTCGCCTTGAAGGACTCGAGCACCGCGATGCGACGCGTAAGTAAGTGTTAGGCCTATGTTATACTTCGGCGACGCGTCAACGACGTCGGTGACGCGGTGTCGGTGAGGGTCGCAGCGTCGGCGACGCGTCGTCGAAGTATAACATAGGCCTTACTGAGAGTCAAGACTGCAGTTCAGGCAAATTTCTTTATTCATAGGGTGACATCTGAATACCAGAGGTTGGCTTCCAAACCCATTTTCAATACGTTTCCATATGTAACTGACCAGCCCTTCTTTAAAAAAATAACTCCCGTCTTATACTGCTGCCCACTTCACTCTGTCATATCTTGCGCTATAGCCTATCAGCCGTATGTGCTTGCGCAAACTGCACATGCACGTGCTACCAAGAGATCACTTCGGGCTTTGCTGCACGGGCTTTTATGGCATGGAGCGACAACAGAAAATACGAGTACCCTAGCCTTAGATTCCAGTCCGTTCATGGAGTTGAAGAGATGGTTACATGTAGGAATGATTGAATGCTATTTCACTAGCCCACCAAATAACTCCACATCTGAGTCCAAAGTTGAAAGAACCATTCCGCGCCAACTTTCATGTTGTTTGGAATGCATAATAGGATCGTTGCCTTTCACTGCCACTGAGACACTTTTCCAACAGTGAATAGTCTAGTTCAAGGCCTTCACATCTTCTGTTTCTAATTAGAGAGTTATAACTAAGCCTTTCATTTGAGCTATTACGGATATTATATCTTATAGATGAAACGCTTGGTTTTCAGAGGGATTTGTTAAACGTAACCTTCTAATAAACTCTAAGGAGCGAGCGAATAAATGCATTACACTCTGTTCATAGTCGGCCATCGATTCGGTATTAATCAATTTGATAGCATCGAGTCAAGGAGCTCGCTAACTATGAACAGGCCCTTCCGCACGTCATACAAAAGGCACATTTTATTATCTCGTCCACATTGGATCCTGCGGGTTGACAGCGTTACATTTAATGGTACGAAGTGACCATGATTGCTTGCACAACCAAAAATAATCTCATCAGTGACAATGACCAATTACGGGTTCTCCAAGAGTGAAATAAGCAGAATTAAAAATTAATCCTCTGATACAAACAAAGAGGTGGTCGTAGGATAAATCGTGGGTAACTTCTTCAAAAACAGAGGCTAATTATAAAATCAATGAATTCCTTAACCTTCTGGTTTTCTCACACTAAATGACAGGGAAATCTCGAAGTATGTTCTCTTTTTCCCCTAATTTTAATCTGTAGTTGTTGTTTTTTTCGCACACCACACTTAGTATTTTAAAACGCAGAACCGGTACTCTTATCAAAATTAAAATCGAAAGGAAGAGGAGTCTAGCAGCAGAAAATATGCTTAGTTATTTAGGCGGATACTTTTTCCAATATAATTTGCCTTGCAAGGTGATAGTCTTGCTGCTCACAATTCAACAAATTCGAATTAGGAAAACGCCTATCACTGCGTTCTAACATGCAGTCCTGCAGATCCGATTCGGGGAGCCGGACGTCGTAGCTCGTTGATTAGAAGTCGAATGCCCTGTTGTGCCCATGGACCCGTCTCGTCGGGAAACTCGGCCTTTAGTCGTTCAAAAAACGTATGCGCATCGTCATACTTCTCTCGATCGATTGCTAAAATGAGTTCAGTTTAAGACCTTAAATCTACGCTTTCCAAGCTCACCAGAAGGCATAGAAGAGATCAGACATCCCACATCTTTTCTTCTCACCATTAAAGCCGGCACAGCCTCTACACTAGGCTACATCTCACCCGAACGTTTTTTTCGGCCAGAGACATCCCTTGCAGTCCCGCATTGCACGTGACATTTTAAATTCAAAAAGAGAAGATTTACGAACAGTATAGGAAATTGCGCAGGCTCCTCTTCACAAGAAGAGCAAAGGAGCAGATAATCGAAACGACTACAGAGCTATCCGCTTATCGGGTGCGATGTAAAGAATGTGCGACAGGCTGACACCGCGTTACCAAAATTGTTAATTACTGCGCTCCAGTGAGTAATGATGCTGTTCGGCCGACGGGAAATGGATATGCCTGTGGGTGGGAAATTCCCCTCAAATCTTCGTTTCGCGGAAAACGTGCAATGTTTGCTGAACTGAACGAAGAAGGACACCTGATAGTACTGTGAACGAAGCTGAAGAAGACACGGTAAGCGAAGAACGCCAGAATGAAGGAATGAATTCAATTGGAAGGTCCTCCTCACCACCATGTAAGGCACCGTATGTGTTTCTGACGCCGAGCTACGTGATGGCACTTATAGTAGCTAAATAGAACGATCACGTCACATCATCAACTTGGGCATCACACATGGCACCGCGTTGCTCGACTTAGAAGCTCACACGTGATAAGAATGCTTCTAAGTTGTGATCCGGGGAATTACGCGTAGAACACTAAATGCTATGGGCTGGTCGCATCAAGAGAAGAAACTACGACTTGTGGACGAAAAGCGCACAGATTTAGACAGCTCGGAAGTCACAAAGCATTCTCGAGATCTTCTTCGCACGGATGAATTAATTCCTCCCTAGCATTTCAATTAGGAACGAATCAATTTCCTCTTCGTTTTCACCACGTTCGACTGCCAATAACAAGGTGGATGAGAAGGAATGAGGAAATGAATGGTAGTTAGATCTGAGAGAGCTTATGATAGAGCGAAACCAGCTTTCCTCCGAAATGCTGTCTATTAAAACAACAGGTAACATGGTTCGAAAGATTACAAAATCGGAAAACTGCATCTATGAATTCTCGCAATGAGAACAGGTAAGCTTTTCTGATTTAACCACACTCACTACCAATGTTGTACGTTGTTACACTAGGCCAATTAATTTCGCAGCCGTTTCACAAAACAAAAAACAAAAAAATACACGGATGTAATTAATGCAAAGTACGACATTTGTTCTAAAGACATGAACCATAGATATAAACCTTTGTAGAGAAAAACTCACAGTCCACAACATAATTCAAAGTTTTAAGACATCGGTCAGAAATTCTTCCTTCATCAATCGCGTCTTTCAACTCGGATATTCTGAGCTGAACGCCCCGATAAATGTTCTGCAATAGATCACCATTTGAAAGCTGGCGGAAAACGGCAGCACATTCCACTCTAATGAAAGTACTTACCGGTGACAGCTTTTTGCTTGCTGCTGATAAGCACAATATTAACTGCTGCGGACTCATTGATACATCGCCAGGAGCCTTTGTAAGAGTACTAAAGATAAAAGAATTACGAGCGAGGCTCACATTTCACTTCAACTTTGGTGCGGCACGTTGTGAACCAATGAAAACCATGAGGTTGGCAGTGTCAATATCACGCACCATCGTACTTGTGCGCCACGCGCCGCAGATATAAAACATTGTACACGTACAATTTCTGGCTAACAAGGTAACTGCTTCAACGACACGCCGAAACCCAAGAACGAATATTATAGGAAGAATCTCCATCTTCTAAATAGTAAGAAAACCTGTTTCTATAGATGAGTTATTGAGATCCACTGAAAGTCGAACTTGGACAATTCTTAAAACAAGTTTCGTTTTTGTCGAATCCTCAAGGCAAATAAATAGAAGGCACTGAAAGCTTCGTACGGTATAATAGAATACCTTCGATTACAGTAATGAAAGCCTATAAAGGTAACAGTTTCTTCACACTGGCCGAGGTCTTCCACTGCGATCACACCGTGACAGCACTGACCTTACATGACCAACTGCATAGGTATTAGTTTTCCCCACTATTTACCTTCACGATTTCAGAAGTTGAAACAAATTTTCGCCCAATCTTTGGAGAGGTTATTTGGTAAGCAGATCACAAAATTATATCCGATTGCACTAATTATGGTGTTTATAGTATCCAGTGAAAGGAAGGGTAAAGTGTGAGGGTAAGCGATTTCGCACCTGTGATGGCTGTTTGTGGTGCTGGTAATGAACACGAAGTCCGCTGTTGTTATTACGGTGAAGTACGGGAGATTGCGGTAGGAAGGAGTAAGATGTCATGAGCACAAGAAGATGGTACCTCACGCTATAGCTACAATCTCACGCCGTAGCACCCCAAGCGATTCTTACATTCGTAAATAGCAATCCGAATAACTGTTCTAGACTGCTCGTACAACATCTATCCAGAATCTAGACGTTCTAATAAAACCACCTCCCCCTAGGGTAGGCAAAGTTTTTGGCAAAGCAATTTTTTCGACTTTTGCCGTGGTGGAAGTACGGCAGTGCCTAGTTTTCTAGCGAACAGCTTCCTGTCGTTGTTTCATGTTCTCCCATGTTCTTAATCTGATATTGAGCATCAATGTGTCTGTGTGAAAGATTTGTAAATCTCCGCGATTTACGGATTTGGGACATTGACAATGAATCACGAAATGTTGACGAGGAAAGGATAGTAAAAACGGCAGCAAATATCTAAAAAAACACGTAGAGATACCGTTTTTCTATGGAAATTCGATACTAGAGTAATGGTGCAAGAATACTACGTGAACACGGATCGAACCTTCTACGATTCGTTTGTGAGCGAGAACCTGTATCACTGCGCCACTCAAGCCACACTGATGGTCCCGCGACCCTTAGTGGTAAGCTCTTGTCAGAGGATCGTTAACCGCTGTTAACCATACGGAGCTTTCAGAGCCTCCTACTCATCTTCCTCGACGATTCGGCAAAAACGAAAACTGTTTTTTTACTGTTTGAAAGATCGGATTCTTTCTATGGAATTCGTTCCTGCCCTTACAGTGTACCACTGAGACAGTTCCATGGTAATATCACATCTGAGGATCGTCTTCAAACCTAAACAAAATAATTGCTCCGACACGCCTAACGGCGCGTCTCGCACTTGCGCGCTTCGCGCGACTTTGTAGCATCACTGACTGACTGGAAAGTAGTTTTTGTAAAACATAAAATTCGCTAGCGTCTAGGACTTGGTGCGTACTTTGTCGGTATCAAGCCGTTCACCACTTCGATACCTTCATCATAGACATTCTTTCCTGGCCGGCCAGTAATGCCACTGGTTTGTGCTGCGCAGTACTTCTATCCCTCAATTTGTTCCTCCGCAATCGTTCTCATGCTCAACATCTAGCGTTTCAAGTTGTCGTTGACATGCCTTCCGAAGCCAGGTTCCCCTCTCTCGTTTCTTCTTGCTTGATCTAATTGCTGGTCCGCCTTTACAGGTCTTCCCTCCCCTCTTTAGTCCCCCACCTTCCTGGTCCCAACTACTGGCCCACTTCTTTGTTTCAACTATTGACACCTACAGGTCTCTTCTTGCTAGTTTCCCCGTCCTGGCCGCTCCTCCAGGTTCTTTCTTTCCTTCCTGGTCGCTCTCCTGGCCCACCATAGAGGTCCCCCTTGCCGCCCTTCTCCACCACCCCTTAGTGGTCCTCCAATGCTCACGGCGCGGTCGGTGACACGTATTCAAAATCGGATGCTTGCTGCACGACGTAGTGGGTATGTCTTCTGGATCTCTTCCAAGACCCGTCTTCCAAATCCAGAAGCTCAGGAGCGCGCGCAGTCGCCGCTCTGTCGAGCATGATGAGGCTATGTATGCGTATGACAGATTCCTTGTTCTCCATATGAATTTCCTTACGGAGCCCTTCTTTTTGGTTCCCCATCCTGGTTCCCTTCCAGGTCCCTTCTTCCAGGTAGGCTGCTCCTCCCCCCCCCCCCCCCCCCTCGGGATCTTTACTACTACTCTGCCCCTATTAAGTAGGCCTCCCACGCTCACGACGACGACGACGGCGAGCGAACGCCCATTGTGTGACATCGGTGTCACATGCTCTAAATCCGGTCTCTCTTAATGGTAATGGATCCCCTTGCTGATCCTCCTTACTGTCCCTCTCCCCTGATTGGTAACTCCCTAATGATCCCTACCGATTGCCTAAACTCTTCTTGGTGGTGCCACCTCCTGGCTTGCTTCCTTGTTCCCCCCCCCCCCCCATCGACCATCCCGATGCTCCTCCTGCTCGCTGCCTCCTGATCGCTGTCGGTTCTCCACCCTCAAAGTCTCCCTTCTACCCTTACCCCTTTAGTAGTCTTCTTATGCTAATGGCACGAAGTCGGCTTCTGAATCTGGACGCTCAGAAACGCGCGTAGATGCTGTTGTGTTAAGCAGTAAAGGGCTGCGTTTCTCCTGCTACAGCAAAATCCCACGTTCAATAGCAAATTTTGCCCACGCTAGATGATGAGGGGTACCTCATTCAGGTTAGATCATCGACCGCCCTTGCTGTGGATGATGCGGCGTATCTCACCTACGTTAGATCACTCGACCGCTCTCGCTGTGGATGATGCGGCGGTACTCACTTAGGTTAGATCACTCGACGGACAAACTCTTTTATATATAGGTGGTGATCTTGCAGACCTCATATCGTTTATTTAAACTAAAACAGAATCAGCAAGTTTAAGAAAATTATCCTCCACTATCCACGCTAGAATCGTTGTTTTCTGTTTTGGCATTGCTTCCTACCTCCTCTCTTTTGTTTGCCTTCACGTATCTACTACTCGCTTTAGTTCGCTAGTTCACCTGATAAGCGTTCACTATGGTTCCTTTGAGTGCTGCGTTGTTTCTAGCTATAAACAGCTGGCGCAGCGTAAAAACAGTACCATACTGTTTGTTTGAGTCTTTCTCTACTGTGACTGAGCTTTTTAGTACATGCATATGGTTAGACAAGAAATAAATATGAAAATATGAAACAAAAATAAAGCTAAATCTAAACATTCAAAGCACACTCTTCCCCAAAACTGGGATCGCTCGCAATAAAACTCAACCAAATGGAGAGATTTTGGCCGTGGTATAACTGATCAGAACAACAAAATAAAATCGAACCCGACGTTGATCACTTCCGTTTAGATGCACGATGACAGATCTCCAGCCAGAGTAATGTCACATAACCCATTCTACTATACTAGTACACGAAAAGAAGATGTACTCACATGCAATTCACTCCTTCATGTGTAGAAGGTCGCCTGGCTGAATCTACTACGCAGTTTGGCAATGAAGCAATAACGTCGTTTTGTTGCAAAAGAGGTTGTTCGAGGACGTCGTAAGTGGTAGGCAAATTCGTTATAGAGGGGAAGGTTGATGACGACATCGACAGACTTTGCTGCACCGTATTTGATGAGTCAGCAGCCGATGTAGACCAAGCCACGTGACTACTGTGTTGGTTTGGATTCTGAAACACTCCGCTGTAAACATGAAAATCTTCCTTGCAACAATTTTTCCCGATTGCTTTCAATGTGCTCAAACAATGAAAGCAAAAAGACCTTCCGGAGAAGCGATACAAAAACAAAAGATCTTTCGGAGAAGCACATAGGCAGGGAATTGGCTATTGCTAGCCCATTGGCTGATAAACAAGGTGTCTAAACGTGGTACATTACAATAGCCCATGCTCATAATTTTTGTCTTTCTAGATTCCGTAAATTTTGTACATCATGAGCGATAGCTCAGAGGGAGGACACCGCTAGTTGTCCGGATTCAGGTTCTTGGTCCGGATGTCACCCAGGCTAAGTTCTCCATCGTTCCGGGGTCGCTGAAATGGTAGTACGTTCACATCATGATTTCGAGTGAGGTTTGTCCGAAAGAGGTCCTCAATCCCTTGAAATACAGATCTATTCTAAAAATCATTTATTCCTGCTAATTGCACACAACAATATCATTCCGAAATTGACGGTCACGCTCCATGACCAACCCTCTCCGGATGCCATCCCCTCGAAGAGGTGGCTTTTGCAGTAGCTTTCGTGAGCTATTTACAACAATATAACTGCGGAATAAAACATAACAGCGACATTTCCATTGGCAGGCCACCACAAGTCATTTTATAACCCAGACACGTACTCCCCTTGCGTTGTACATTCCGAACAGGATTGATTAGGATTGATTAGCGCTGTCCTTCACCCCTTTATAGGATTATAAATATAAATATATATAGTTCCAGATGCCTCCCTCCCTACGATGGACCTAGGAATCCGCCGGTAGCCCGTCCCACAACGAGATCGACCACATTATCTTCAAATGCAAGTATTGTCTGAGAAGTCTCCGTTGTCCTCAAGTTCTAGACGGACCACCGCCTCCTTCGCGCGAGGTCCGCTTTTCGCGCCAAGGACAGAAGGCCGAAAAGATCAAGGAGTCCCAGAACGACCATCAACTTGACCTTTAACCTCTCTTGCCGGCCTTTGGGAAGATACCGTCATCGTCAACATCGAGGAATACGACCGCTTCGTGCACCATCTTCTCGATAGTGCTAAGGGAGCCGAGAGCTTGAAGACCACCAAGAGACGTCTGTCTCCGGAAAGTCTCGAGCTGATACACCAGCGTGGAGCATCACGAGCGTCAGGCAACTACCAATTGACGTCTGAGCTAGGAGAGAGGCGATAAAGGAAGATCTCAAGGAGAGAAGGGCGGAAGTGTTGGCTGAAGCTGCAGAGGGAGGGTTGAGCATCCGCAATGCCCGCCGGAACTTCGCCAACTTCAAGAACAAGATGACCGCTCTCCGACGTCCTGACAGAACCGCTGCCTCTTCCAGAAGAACCAGGAGAAGATCATCCACGACTTCTACGCTGATCTTTTCGATAGCCACGTCCACCTGCCCACGCCATCTTCCGCAGGATGGATACGTCGTCCCCTCTGCTCTTCCTTCTGTGATCCGACACGCCATCTTGTGCTCAACCCCACTAAGGAGAGGGATATTGATCTCTTGGAAAGCATCCAAAACAGCTTCACCAGGAAACTTATGATGAGATGTTTCTCTGTGGATTACAGTTCGCTTCCCAATTGTTCACAGCGGTCTGCTCTTTTTGGTCTCCCATCTCTAAGCAAAAGAAGAAAGATGGCTGATGTTACCATGATGTGCAAAATTCTGGTTAAGAAGCTATCAATTAATCCAGATGATTTTGTTGATGGGTCGCTGATGAAATCGGTAAGAGGAAAGCTCAAACTTCGGGTCTCTGACGCTAAATCACGAGTCAGGTCAGACTTCCTAACCCATAGGATTCTTAAGGAATTCAACTTGTTGCTTGGCAAGTACAATGATTTCACGATGCTGTCTGCTCAAGCGTGTAGAAGGTTTGTTGGGTAATCCGGGAAATTCTTGATGACTGATATTATTGATGTTGCGCTGCTTGATTTTGGTTATATGTCCGTATCACTGATGGTTTGTTGTTGTTTTTAGCGCTGTTTACGCTAGACTTTCGTCTATGCTTCAATAGATAAAATTTTTAAAAAATCTCGCCGGTGAAGAAGCGTACTACACCCGATCCCGACAGGGTCAGACCTGAATACCTGAAGAAGCTCCCGCCAGTGCTCACCAACACCCTAGCGTGGCTCTTCACGCGCTACCTGTTGGAGTGCAAGGTTCCTGGAAAACCAGCAAGACCGTCCTGCTGTACAAGAAGGGAGACGTACACGACATTGGCAACTATCGCCCGATCAGCCTGCTGTCCGTAGTCTACAAGCTGTTCACTCGAGTGATCCTGAATAGGATTAGCAGAACGCTGGACGAAGGATAGCCATGCGAACAAGCAGGATTTCGGAGAGGATTCAGCGCGATCGATCATATACACACCATTACGAAGCTCATCGAAGAGAGTGCAAGCTGCCACCGTCCTTACGTTCATCGACTTGAAGAAGGCATTCGACTCCGTCGAAACTGAAGCGGTCGTCGAAGCCCTGCTTACTCACGGCGTTCCTACTCAATACATCGGAGAACTTGGAGAGCTGTACAGTGGATTCACGACGACATGAATAGAGGGGTTCGGCAGGGGGATACCATATCCCCGAAGCTCTGTAGCGCCACCCTTGACACCGTCATGCGCAAACTAGAATGAGAAGACTTGGGAGTGAAGTTCGACGGCCGGCAGCTGCACCATCTTCGCTTTGCTGAAGACATCGTGCTCATAACACCGAGTATGCTGGCCGACTTCGATCGTGTATGTGGAAACGTTGGACTCCAGGTGAATCTTACGAAGACGACGTTCATGAGGAACGGACAAGTTTCTGATGCCCCATTTTCGGCAACGGAACGAACATCTCCGACCAGCTACATGTATCTGGATCGCGAAGTCAATATGGCCAATGACCTAGGGACGGAACTGAGAGGAGGAAATGAACGGCCTGGGGAGCTTTCAAGAGCGTCGAAGAAGTCGCGAAGAAGACGAAGAAGTCCGACTCCGTGCTCCCCTATTCGACTCTGCCCTCGCATACTCCTCAGACTTGGGCTATACGAAAGCAGGATGAACACGCGATCAGCGTCGCGCGGCATGGAATCCAGAGGACGATGCTCGGAGTATCACGACTCACGCAAGTGAGAGAAGGCCTTTGGAGTTCCGAGCTTCGCCGACGTTCGAAGATTAGAGACGCTGTCGCGTGGGCCAAGTTGTCGAAAATTAGGAGGGCTAGCCACGTAATGCGCTTCGCAGAGCTCCTAGAAACATCTTTTTGCTGCTTATAACGCCATGTGCTTATTTTCCTAGTGCTTGGCGACACCTACTTGACCGGTAGAGCAAGCACCATCTGCTTGAAAGATGAATTATTTATTTATTTATCGCACTAATAGGCACGGTATAATCGAACGACACAAAGCTTACAACAGTAACAGAAATACGATACAATGCTTCCCGAACCTATTCGTCGAATTAGTAAAAAAAATGTTCAAGACTGGAAAAAATCGCAGCAGATCAAGCTCATTATTAATATGGATCAATACAGAATGGATGAAAGAAAGGTGAATCAAATACTCCGATTATCGGTAGCTGAGCTTGATCTGCTGCGATTTTTTCCAATCAATTGAACATTTTTTTTTACTAATTCGAAGAATAGGTTCGGGAAGCATTATATCCTATTTCTGTTACTGTTGTAAGTTTTGTGTCGTTCGATTTTGTGTCGTTCTTCTATTTCCTTCGTGTGCCCAGGAACATCCCCATTTCTATTTCTGGTTCAAAAAAGGAGTTTTTAGTTGAAACAGCATTTGAAATTTCGTGGCAATAAGCAGTACGATATAATTTTTTCGAATGCGCTTGAATTACACAAGTTTCCACATATCCTCCATCACTCGTATCTTCGATCCCATTATTATACACTCTCGGTACTATGACATCTGCTTAACCAGAAATCATAAACAATTACTTAGAATGATGTGGTCCACCCCAGAATTAAGGTTTTCTTGAACCGATGGTTCAAGAAAACCTTAATTCTTTTTAAGTCTCTCTCAGTAAAAGACCTCCAGTGTTATCTAGCAAGAAAACGCTGCTGACATAAAAGTTCTAGTGGAAATAGAACACCACTGCGTATGTTAACTTTCTAACAAAGAACTGAGTAAAAACTTTATTAAACAACTCACAGACTGAGAACGGACTAGAAATGGGTCCGAAGATTTCGCACCACCTGAAAATATCACTTAAATTATACACATACTAATCACTTGAAACATATTAATCTGTCGTTCCAATTTTCTATAAACCATCTACATTCGAGCTACTAGGGTCGCTGGAAAGTAAAAGTGGAGGCCTGGTAGAGCGTTCACCACTCAAGAAAACTTCAAAGCACTAGTAACTACGTCTAAAATACCTGGAACTGTAAACGCGTCGTATACGGGACGATGGCCTTCCCTCTGAGGGGACGACGACGGCATCGTCGGTGTCAACGATGATAGAGTCGTGGTTAGTGATGTTGGTGACGTCTTCGACGACGTCACCGATGAAGAAGCAAAATGATTTGTATCCTCTGACGACGTCGCCAGCCACAACAAGCTCTTCACGCTCTGAAATACTGCATGTCTACTAGATAACATTCGGCTATATTTATCACACCTGCGAACAGCAGGTCCTTAGCAACAAAGTCCTTCAGCCGAAAACGGTAGTTCCAGTTTGTCAGTATGTTGTGCCACTCCAGCTTTATGGGCAGATCTTTATTTAGCGGTCTGACGTTTCGACTTCCCGTCGTCTTCAGAGGCGGGTGGGAGCCACTGCAGCGCTGACGTTCGCCCACGTGTGTGACCAGCAGAGGCGAACCAGATTCGCCAGGCCGCTGAATAAAGATCCACCTATAAAGCTCGAGTGGCACAACACACTGACAAGCATAACTTATAATGCCGAGGTTTCAAGAAGAGAGAAGTTGAGAACTACTAGTTCCAGTTTTGGATTAAAAACACAGTTTGATAATCAAATGATACAGATTATGAAGGTTTAAAAAGGAGTTAGCAACGGCAGGGGTTAACTGATAGAATATCAGCTGAGTTGAGAGAGGATGGGAGATTTGACAGCTTCGTAGCCATACAACTTTAAGAAAAAGCGGTGAAATAACTCGCTGTACACAGCAAACTGAATAGAACGCGCTCCTGTAACACTTGTGGTCTGATACACTCAACAAATTTCTCCAGCAACGTCTTTTGTAACTGTGCTGTTCTGATAGAAGCTACTCGGTCATTCCTACTACTCAACGGTTGCCACAGAACGATTACACCATTATGCCGAGTACCCCTGATATCGAAGGCTACCAGCCGTAGCTTAAAAAACTCCATAAAGCCAGAACAATGGTACAGTACCTGTTAAATTATTGCAAGCTTCAGAAGGTAATTCTTGCTTCTCAAATGAGTTGTCAGTTACTAGCCTATGAATTATATATGGTGGGATAGCCTAACTGGTAGGTAGTATCAAACTCACCATAAATGTGCCAACAACTCTCAAATCAGATTTTGTTCAACTCTGCACTTTGTCAGTCAATATACTGCCAACCTGTTTGCCCGAAGATTGGTTCAGTAGGGTGGCACGTTATCTGCTCACGTTATCACATTATCTTCAAAGTTTCTCGACCTAATCTAGGGTCGATGATGACGTCTTCTGAACCCGGACAGCTGTCGCTCGACGTACCTTACTGGCTTACCTTACAGGTTCCACCACTTACACCCCCTTTCACCTACTGGCACCTATCCTAGTAACGTACCTTAGTGGTCATACTAGTCCTCCCATACCGATATCGGATTAAGTGACCCCTGACGGCTCCTCCTCACTGGTGCTCAACATTACCCGTCCCGCTTACGGCTCAACCCACATAACATGGTGGCACGTGTGCTACTGCGTCAGGGAAAATTCGAACGCTTGCGGCACGACGTCAGCCACACGTCTTCCGAACCGTGAAGCCCCGGCGTGACGTCGACGACATAACTTCTGGAACCCGAAGCCTGCTACGCGACAGCGGTAACACGTCTTCTGCTTCAGTACCCTTGCTACACGACGTCGATGACAAGTCTTCTGAATCCGGACACTTGTGACAGGACGTGGAGGCACCCTCAGACGGTCAGACGGATAGCCGCACTTTTATACTTAGTAGGATGCCTCAAAGAAATGTCAACAAATAGTCCCTGTTTACTTATTTGCTCATTAGCTGTCCGCCGAACCTGCATATGCATCGTTGGCTGATGGCAAAAAAAAACTCCAGAAACTAATAGTAATCGATCCATATCGATCAATTAATCGACTTAGGATATGTCGTTGTGAAGCTTCTTCATCAGTGATCATAATGAATAGCATGAGCTCCACTTTACACCGTCTCTGGATGAAAATCTAGCAGTCGGAAACTACCTCAACACTACCTCTTACGCGCGCTCGAATCGATTCTGGGGTCGGCTCAATAAATTGGGGACAGTCTTGTCTGGTTAGGATAAAACACTGACTTGTTCATTTGCTGGCCACCACACGTCATTGTATATAGGCCAAATGCGTAATCAAACCGCCGTGTCGCCGCACCGAAAAAGTAGAGGGCATGCTGTTTCCCAAAAGGGATTGATTAGTGCCGCCCGATGTCCTTTGTCTACCCAATGCATCCGTATATATGCAATATCCAGCGAGAACACATGGAAGAGGTTGATCATACTCTCTAAAAATGCGCTAAGCGATGAGTTGTACTAACGATCCGCGCCGCTGCAGAAACTAGCCATAAAATAGGAGGAAAATCGGGGTGGGGGGGGGGGGATGGGGTAAAATTACGACACGAAAATAACGACAAATACTCAGACGTCTTCCCCCTACCTGAGAACTTCGGCCCTGGGGCAATTGAGATCGCTGAACACGAATCTGAAGTTTATTTTTGAAGTATCGATCGCCATCAATCGATATTGATCAAACTGTCGATTTTTTGTGGATGTCGTCCAGGCGGTCCGAAACTTTACCCCTGGGGGTAGTCGAGGTCGCTCAACACGAATCTGAAGTTCTTTTTTGAAGTATCGATCGCCATAATCGATATTGATCAAATTACGGGTCGCGAAAATAGCGGAAATACATGATGTACCAGGGGATTCTACGTGCCAGGGGATTCGGAAAACGTGCGTAATACGTCGCACGATGTGCCTGGGACTCAGAAGACGTGCCAAAAACGTCGCTCAACGTGTTTGGGGATTCAGGTAGACGTGCCAGAGACGTCATACAATGTGCTTGAGGATTCAAAAGGCGTGCCGAAGACGTTGTCCGCTAAGGGTGAATCATTGAGGGGGACCAGTACCAGTAATGGAGGACCGTTTCACTAAGGGAGGACCAGTAGTGGGGAACAAATAGATCGCCCTATCATATTCTATACTTTATGTACTGTGAGCGTTTTGTACTCCTAGGTAAGAAAAAAAGCTGTATAAGTAGAGCAGATGGCTTGATGTGATTGTCCTTAGCTTAGTGATACTGCAACATCGCGCGAAGCCGCAAGTGCGAGGCGCGCCGATAGGCGTGACGAAGCACTTGTAAAATATAATTCGCTCAAATTCAGATTTTCAGGCTTTCGAAATCATTTCGTCGAGACTTCGAGTTAAGCAGCGTCAAAGCCCTGAAAATAAACGATGGCTAGGACACCACATAACGCGATCCTACGTAATGTGAGTTCCGCTTCTATTTTACGCGAGTATTTCAACAGCTTGCTGGCCTACTTAATGGATTTGAGAAATCAGTTCTAGAATCCTTTCAACAGTAGTAAATTTTTGCAAGTGAAAATTTGAACAACCAAACGCAAGGTCTTTACTTAGTATATAGGCGTTTCTTTAACCGTGAAAGGTGAAGGTCTTCCAGAAATGTAAGCCCAAAGCTAATTTCTACAGCAAGATAGCAACTTCTGCACACTTCGCACAGAATGACAGCTTTGAATTTGGGGCCGTGGCAGCGCGGACGGGATTCGCCAGCTGTAGCACTCAATTCCAGGTTCATGGTTCGGGTTGGCTGCCCAGGCCGACCAAGTCTTCTATTCCTCCGACGTCGGTGAATTGACCCCATTTTTGTCTGGGAAAGATGTAACACTGACTTTTTTATAGGAGGGCCCAGGAAAGTCATTCTACACGCCAAATACGCATTCAAATTGCCTCCATGACATCTCGCAAAAATATTAGGGGGCCAAAAGTAATGAGACACCCCATGCCGTGTCCATATATCTCGTGGCTGGAGTCTGGTTTCGTGCTTGTCGTATTTGTATGTTTGTATGCTACTTACTGAAGCCCATCTGAAAAGTTATCACTTCCACCCTTTCCAGAAGCATGCCAAAACCCCAGCCTGTCTCACGCCGAAACCCCAGACTGACGAGTCGACCTGTGTCGCGCAAATCTCGCCCAATTCCCAACCCGAGCAGTCAGGGCTCAATATTCACGCAAGATGAGAAGTACGTCTTCTACCTTAATCCTGCCAAGCAGCGAGTCTGGGTGAGGCCTGGTGACCTGTTACCGACCTTCGTTCGGCGAGATGTTCACGGCGAGAAGCATCTTTGGAGCTTTTGGGTCTGCGCCCATAGATCGGTTTACCGGAAGCTGTTTCCCAAAGCACTACGATGAACTCCAAGGCCATGGTGAACGAAATAGAAGAGATGGGCCGGCGACTCGCTCTTTTTCATTCGTAGCGCTTCAAGAAGGTTCTCCTCTTCGACAACGCCGCACCCCATCGGGAACAAGTAACCACGGATAAGCTTGGCCAGCTGGGCTACGTTCACATGCCTCACCCACCGTATTCGCTGGGCATCTCCCCATGCGACTACCACTACTACTTGAGCCTACAGGACTTCCTAATCGGAAGGGACACAAGAAGCCAAGCAGTCCTTGACAACCATATCGAGCAGTTGATCAACACCAGGCCCATGCAGTTCTGGAAGGATGGGATCAGGAAGTTGGCTGAGCGATGGCAGCAAGGTCCTTGCCCTTAATGGCGAATGCATTCCTCAGCATCGTTGAGTTGTAATTGAGTTATAAAGAGATAAAGATTTTTTTCAATTTGTCTCATTACTTTTGCCCCCCCCCAATAGAATGCATGGCGCATCCTAAAAAGAATTTCTTAACTCCGTCCTACGTCCTCTACTATGCTTACTTTACCATACAATAATTTATCTATTTCTGTTCGATGCATAAGGCATATGTGATAAAGGATGCAGTACAATTGGAAAGTATTACCAATACAAGAGCATGTAAATATAAACATCTGAAGTCTAGAAATGCAAAAGCGTGTTCTTAGCAAGTCACTGAACAGTCGGAATCAAATTGCTGAAACGCAATTTACGTACTCCGTCAACTTCAAATGAAATCGTTAAAACCAGCAAGCTCCACAGCTGGGTAGCCAATGAAGCAAACTGCTGACGTGTTTCCTACTATATACTTCTTGGAGACGGAAACGTTGAAGCAATGGCGTTGTGAGCCATGAAGATTAGCACTAATAAGGTCGGAGCCTTAGCAAACAAACAGATATCAATGTGGTCACACACAGCGTTCGCTGTGAATGGCATGAGGGTTCCGTGCGTAGAGGCGAAGCGGTATTGTGATAGACAGACGTAGTCAGTCAGCGTATGTCCATGGTAACGGGCGAAATAAGCTAATGTGTGGAGGCGCGAGAGACTGGCAACACACGTCTCTCTCGGACGCCTTCCCTCAGCGGGTAACAATGTGCAGTTTTATCCAAGACACGCTAGCGCACGCGATGGCACTAGTTAAAAGTTTCGACTCCGCCGACACGACTTCGGCAGAAGAAAAATTTCACTGAAACTCTGTCTAGGGAGGTTAGTTGGGGTGCTGATCACGATTATGACATCCGTTTTTCACGATTTGGGCGGAGACCACCCATACCGTTAACAAGGGTGGTCCAGGCAGGGTCACCGAGTTCAACGAAACTTCGTCTAGGGGGATTATTTGGGGTGCTGATCACGAATCTGCATCCGTTTTTCACGATTCGGCTGGATAATATAGATACAGGAAGGCACAGGATTACATTTTTAAAGTTTCTTCCGGTGACGGCTGGTAGAGGCTGTTATGGGTAAGTGGTCGGTTCATCAAGTTACGGAAACCGCGATATTGGCGGAAAAAAGAAACTGCTGCTTCGAGTCGTTCGTTGAGTATGCTACAACCATGGCACTTCAAGCTCTCCGAAGGAATCGACTAATGAAACGGATGTCAAATTCTGATCAGCACCCTAATCCCCCATAGACGAAGCTTCGTTGAAATCGGCGAACCTGCCTGGACCGCCCTTGTTAACGGTATGGGTGGTCTCCGACCGAATCGTGAAAAACGGATGTCAGAATCGTGATCAGCACCCCAAATAACCCTCTAGACAAAATTTCAGCGAATTTTTTTCGACCGAAGTCGAGTCGGTGGAATCGGAACTTTGCCCACGCGATTATATACACGGTGTTTTAATGCATACAACGCTGTTCAAATGATCACAGCACGCCTATTTTCCATTCTAACAAGGGAAAGGTCTGAAGCGTATGTCCGAACGGGGGAGCGAGTCATATAGGGAGAATCCTCATCCCTCAATTGGTTTGAAAATGTGTTTATTTTTTGCCAAGGAGTAGGGGATCCCAATGGGATATGGCGCAGCACGCGTTTGGGGGTTTTGTACGCCCGCGATGCTTCTGCAGTCAGTGGCTCGGAGCGCAGGTGGGTAGAGGGTTGACTCATGCGAGAGAGGGAGGTCAGGGGATTGGCTCCTCTGCATTGCTGCACTTTTGCATTTCATCTGGCTGGTAGAGATTTGGGGGATTCTAACCACTATACCATTTTCAGACGTTTTCTGCGCTTTTTTCCAGCGGTACGTTGTGGTATTCAACATGGTGATGTATAAATTTTCAACACCAGTGATACACAGGTACAAAGTGCATGAAGCACCACTGGGCACCTTACGGGTAGCGTATAAAGGCTACAGGCTCCTCATAGTCTGTTTCCATACATGGCACAAAGGCCTCGGGAAAAACGATCCTGCTCGGATTTTCAAAGGAGACGTCGGAGGTGGTTCAAATAAGAAAGAGGTGTGCGGATCCCGGAAATTAAACTAAACGGCATCGATACACTCTTTCCCTCATGTCTGCCTGTCACCTGGAAATCAGAGGTCTGCTGATGGTTTTCTAGAACCTAACACCAACAATGTCCGCCAGCGGTTGATCCACCTCCTCACGCTGAAGTGGGGCCCACCTTTAGACAAGGAATCTTCGAGGGAAGAAATCACGCTGGCCGAACGGATGGACAGCATACTCAAGGACGTCGAAGCACGTCAACTTGAAGTTGACGAAGGCGAACAGCTGGAAGTGGTGGAAGAAGAAGAGGAAGATTGGGATCCGCAAGATGAACTGATAGATGTGGAAAGGCAAGCAAGCATTGGACATATGACATCGTTTTCGGGTGGAACTCTTGTTTCGGAGGAAAGGGTATGTTTTCAATTGGATTTCGGTTGCGTGCTCATAACCATGGAGGAAGACACCGCGATTCACTCCACAGGCACTTTGTACTTGTGCATCACTGATGCTGAACATGTATCACAATGTTGAATACCACAGCGTACAGCTGGACAAATGCGCAGAAAACGTCTGAAAATGGTATAGACGTCAGAATCCCCCAAATCCCAATCAATCAGTTGAAATGCAGAAACGCAGCAGCGCAGAGGAACCAAAAAAAACCACCCCTGACCTCCCTCGCACGAGTCAACCCTCTACCCACCTGCGCTGCGAGCCACTGGCTGCAGACGCATCACGGGCGTACAAGACCCCCAAACACGTGCTGCGCCCTATCCCATTGTGACTCCCCCTTGCGTTTAGCGACATGGCAAAAATAAACACATTTTCAAACCAATTGAGGGGTGAGGATTCTCCCTATATGAGTCGCTCCCCCCGTTCAGACATACGCTTCAGACCCTTCCCTTGTAAGATGCAATAAGGCGGAAACCTTCTACAGAGTTGAATTATTGCACCACGCCCTTTTCCATCACTTCGAAATGTTCACTTGTTTGAAAACCCACTCCTTCACGATACACTACAACTGGCATCTACCTACGGTTTCACAACAAAGAATTTTTGCGCATCGCATTGCGTAACCTTCATTTTGGCGAATAATTTCGATCACCTAAGGGCCTGTTCATACTTCCCGACAGCAGCGACAACAGCGACGAGAGCGCGGCGCGCGGAAGTATGAACAGGCGACAGCAACTGGGGCGACTAGAGCGACAGCGCCAGCGCTCGAGTATGAACACTTTTACGCGGCGCGTGTTCGTTTTTTTTTTTTTTTGATATGTATGTTTTGCACGGGCGTCGAGTCGCTCTTGTCGCGAAGTATGTACAGGCCCTAAAGCCTCTATTATACTCCCGCGGGACGTCCGCGAACGGAAAGTGCGCCGCGGACGGTCGTCGTCGTCCCGGGGCGGCTAGCGTCGCATTGGAGTGCGTTTTTGGCGCTGATTCCGCGGGACGACAGCAGCCCGCGATGCAGTGCACCGCGGACGGGTGCCGTCCCGCGGGGCGCTGCGATTGGCCAGCTCAGGGATCTCGGCGCGATTTCCGCCAGTCCGCGGATGCTCCCGCGGGAGTATAACATGGGGAACGTAAGAGAAATTGTCAAAGAGTGAGCCAAACCAACACTTCAACGTAAATCTGAAGATCCGCACCTTTGATCACACAACACAGTACGATCAGCCCCAGGATGGTGAAGACAACCCCCAGTTCAGCAGTTTAATATAAGTATGCATCCAAGCGCACCTGATCACTTTGCGACAACACAGGACCTTTTCCTCTGCCGCGTCTACGATACCGGACATGGGGCGATCCAGGGCCGGAAAAGGAATATAGGCGGCAGAAGGCCGATATCTAGGAGCCGGTCATCCCTACGCTCGCGCGTCGCGCTCCTCGACCCGGTCCATCGCTGTCTCCAGGCGTAAGCTAAAGATGTAAGGCCCCGTCGGTCCTGTCTCTCTGGCGAGTAGGTTAATCCCCTTGTCTGAGGCCCCATCACTTATTGTACATGCTAGGCCATTTGTTTTTCGCATACTCTCCAATAAAATAGTCTGCGAACCATGTCTTCTGTCGTGTTTACGGGATCGTCTCCCACTTCCTACGCTAATAACCTGAACCGCTAGGTTATTACATTAGCCTAATTCATGCCTCCTCTTCGTAAATCACAAGAGTTTGGATAATGTCTCGCCAAAACTGCATTGATGAACGAGAATTAGCTTCTCTCCCTTGGTTCTCCTCCTACGTTTTATAAACAATCCCTACCAATCAAAATTGCAGATGAAACCATTGCGGATAAAACAGATAGTACCGAAAAGATGCACGCAAAAATATGCCATTCCTTTCTAAAAACACTCCAAAATGCAGTCCAAAATATCAGTCAAGTGGACATTGACGGGATGACAATTTTATGATAGTTCAAGCAGTGTATACATTTTTTAAGATGTCCCGCACACATGCGATCTTTGTGTGCATCTTTTCGGTACTATCAGTTTGCAACGCACCCTTTTGACGACACCTACAATATGTGGAGCCGAAATACAGAAGACAGCACACATCAATTAATGTACCGATCGAGGTGTTATTTTCTAACCTACCCAGGAAGTATAATGGAAATTATTTTTTTTACGTGAAACCATTCCTTACCTTCTTATCGGTGGAGCTTCGTGATGGTGTTGAAGTTGAAAAACCTGCGGGCTGTTTTCCCATTGACTTTGCCGGCTTTGCTCAGGCTCCGAGATAAAACTATTCTGAACAGGTTGTGGCTCACTATGCATCGCTGGCCCTGATCCTGTTGTAGAGGCGAAAAACGGCTGTGTGGAGTACTGCTGTTGACTATTCTGAGGTGACGGAGACGGATTCTGATGCGGCTGGTATGAATCATGATAGGCGGCTTGCTGCTGCGATCCGTATGGAGTACTCTGCTCGTAATTGTGATAGTGATCTCCAGTCAAATTTTGTGTGAGTCCTGATGCGGAAACAAGAGCGTGTGTCGGTGTAGTGAATGAGACCTGGAATAGCTAAGACACATTTCTTGAAACTTTCTAATGAAGATCCTCTCTTAGCAAGTGCGCATTAAATTCACAAGAGATTTTGTGTTGATCGGCATCACAATTGCAAGATCTAGCGAAAGTAGCCGTCCGAATTTTGAAAGCAATACAATCACTGCTTGCGAGTAGATGACTAGCAAACAAAAGCGTGAATCACATCGTGAGGGTCAGAGTAGTGAGAACGTGTTACTTTACCACCAATACTAGCACAAATCAACAACAATGCGTATGAGACGCCGTCCTCCCTTCCACTGATTACCTCTCATTATGCTTGTCAAAAAGCATTACTTAAACCTATTCGTAGCTCGCACCTATATCCAAATTAGAGACTATCCAACAACATTACCTATTAAAGCAGTGGATGTACGTACCTCAGGTGTCGCTGGAACGGAGGAATTGTGCACCGACTGGGCTGGGCTGAAAATGATGGAGGTAAGGGCAATTTTTTAAGCAATGTTTGGTCTCAATCATCGCGTAGGGAATTTTTTACAGATATCCTATAGCCCAGTATATCAACGTCGGCCGATCACTAAGTTCTGCCAACTGGCTGGAACTGCACATATATGCTTTTGGAGATAAAGACCATGAAATGAGTAACTGAATTTTGGCTTTCAGCACTTCCTCCGACTTCGCGAATCTCCATCTTCGTGTCTCAGGCAAATGCAGTTGCTCTGATATTTGTTCAACATCATTCGTCACGGAAAATCTATCACATTCTGTTCGCAGTTGTTTGAAGACTGCTTCTACTGTGTGCCCCACGTAGCCAACATCGATCTTCTGCCATACCCCAAGTAGCGCTGCCTTCTAACTGTCCAAATTTCGGAGAGTTCGACAAAAAAATCCAGACCGAGTCCGTTGGGCTCAAGTCTGGCGAGTTTGAGGGCCACATATTCTTGGCCCAGAACCCAAGACAAATCTGCTCACTGCATGCGACTGTCGACTTTGATAGAAGCACTGGCGCTCAATACTGCTGAATTACAAACCCTCCTCGAAAATGCTTTCTGGTCCACGGAATCGAATTATCTTTGAAAATAGCATTCTGGCGCACATCGCGTCGTCGTCCTTCGCACTAACGACGACACCGTCCGTAAAATTCGCCTGAACCTTGAAGTCTCTGGAAAGCGGTCCAGGGGACGCCCGAAGCAACGGCTAGATACGTTGCATTTGGACTTAAAGATGGCTGGTGTGCACCCTAATCAAGCATTTGATCGGGAGAATTGGCGTCACCACACCAGAAGAGCGGACCCCGCCACCAAGCGGAACTGACGCTAATGAAAACGATGATGATGAATAACATTCTTGTGCACATCGGGGGTGAAAGACTTCGTATCGGCAAGTCGTGGGCACCACAGCGGCGCGTCTAGGTGACGACACCTGTGACCCCAACCATCTGTTCGCCTTGTTCATTCGCACACTGACACCGTAGCGCGCGATGCACTGCGGAAGATCTCCGTGTGGAGACAGAGGAATTTCGAGCTCTATATAATGAGCCTCACAGCAAGTTTATCACAACCGCCGCCGATGCGAATCTTTGGAACTGGAAACCAAAAAATAATTCCTCGCAAATCTGCTGCCAAGATGTGTAAGGTAAATTTCTAGTCTGACAATTCACATAAAATTCAAGCACCTCGTCGCACCTTGTAGAAGAGGTCAATTCTTGTAAAAAAAATAATTCTGCGTATTACACCGTTGGCGACAAATCTCCAAACAAAAATTCTACACAGAACACAACAACGAAGTTTCTACTCACAAATATCAACTGCAGAATGCTGAAATGGTTTCCACACCTGGTTATCAAGGCACGTTACCTGGCAAACAATTTGAAACTAACAATATCAGATATTGTTGCATAGAACTATTTGGGCAAGACATCAACTGGACCCTTCACCTTGACTTTGAGAGAAATGTCGTATTACATAGCAATAAAAATTCATAGGCACGTTAAGAAATCAAAAAAAAAAACATCTGAGCCGTGTGCTGTAGGTGCCCTGATAGCTCTGTCTCGAAGGGGCCGAGGTGAAGCCGAGGCTTGTTTACTAACCGAATACTAACCGACTAAATCTCTACTAACCACCATCGCGACAGTTCATGGCCATTCCACCGCACGCGGTCGAATAGTCAAAGGAAACTTCGCCGCGGCTCCCGCAACAGCGTCGGCAGACGCGATGGCTTCCCGCGCCCATCGCGGGCATGGCATACATTTCGCGCCGCGCGCGGTGTTCGGTTTTGGTCCTGGACAAATTGCCGTCGCGCTCCCTTGCAGAGAGATGGGCGATGAGACGGGCACTGAGAACTTCAAATTCTTTCGCGTCGCTCTGAAAACTCATCGCGGCGATTCCATCGCGGAGACGGGATGTATGCACAAGGCCTAAATGAGCCATTCAAATAATTGTGAATATAAAGCTCGTTATTGAGTTTTGCGTAGAATTTTGCTTTGGAAACACGACTCCAACAGTGTGATACCCACAACTGTTTTTTCCTGTTCTCCAAGAAATGACCTACTCTAGGATCTTCAACGGGGTAGTTGAATTCTATGTGAAATTTTAGTTCAGAAATTTACCTTGCACATTTTAGGTTTGCGAAGAATTATTCTTTGTTTCCCAATCAAAAATTTCGTATCAACGATGTCGGGACAAGCTTACGGTGAACTCATTAGATAACGCTCGAAATTCCGATATAGAACTGTTCGTTTCACACAGACATGCATCTTTGCGCTGGTTCTGTAAACCCTCTGCCTCCACAAGGAGATCTGCCGCGGCCCACTGCGCGTGCGACGGGTGCCATAGCGCGAAGGGATGGCGAGCAGGCGTTTTATTGTCGCCTGTAGGCGAGGTCCTAATCTTCGTTGCAGTTATAGTGAGGGTATTCTACAGTAGGGTAGATAACCGTATCATCATGCATGCATTCGTTTGGAAATCTAGAGTCGCTTCGACGTGAGATGTTTAACTCGGTAGTAATTTTTCTCAGGCTAATCTAGACGTTCATCTACTTCCGCTTCTTGATTACCTTGCTGATGCCACCTGATATGTTGACGGTCCCGAGTCGGTGTGCCTTTCGAAGTGGGTGATTGTGTCCTCGCTAATTGTACTGCGCCGCAATCCTTACAGTTCTGTCGTTGATGTGGAGGCTTCTTGCAATCTCCGATGGTCGAAGTCCTCCGTCCAGGGATTCTACGATAGCGGCTCCACGAGAAGATGGATGCATAACTTGTTAAGCGTTGCTCCGGCTGCCGTGGACTGCGGCAATCTGTTCGCGGGAACCGATCTCACCAGGATACTATCTCAACGGTAGGTCGGAACGGCGCAAATGTTGTATATGGGCAGAATCGCCTCTCTCTGGGTAGTAACAAACTGCAGGTATCTCGACCCCAATACAACTCTGCGCAGTGTTAGGGGCGACGGAAGTCGCCTGTTGGCGCCCTGTTGATTCACGTGCTCCGCAGCTGACGGGCGCGCGCGGGATGAGGGCTCGTACCGCGGCTAAGCGCAGTGAACAGGTGGCGTAGTAGGGAAGAGCTCGGGCTCGTAAACGCGGGGTCGGGGGTTTGGATCCCGCAGACTGCGTTCGTTTTGCACTTTTGCAAAATCCATGTTTATCATATAGGTAATCCACCTAGGGGTATTACAGTGTGTTATAAAGCATGTTTACATATAACATATGCTTCAAACTGCAGATTAGCTAGAATGTTCACTTCTGTGTGTCACTTGTTTGAAGCCTATTTTGTGTGACCATAGTTATGTAACGATAGATATTTTGTGGCACTGACACAAAAAGTTCCGACACTGACACAAAAAGTTCCAACTCCACCGACAAGACTTCGGTCAAAAAATTTTTTTCGCTGAAACTTTGTCTAGGGGGTTATTTGGGGTGCTGATCACGAATCGGATATCCGTTTTTCACGATTCGGCTGAATAATATAGATACAGGAAGGCACAGGATTACATTCTTAAAGTTTCTACCGATGACGGCAGGTAGAGGCAGAATCGTGAAAAACGAATGTCAGATTCGTGATCAGCACCCCAAATAACCCCCCTAAACGAAGTTTCAGCGGAATCGGTGACCCTGCCTGGACCACCCTTGTTAACGGTATGGGTGGCCTCCGACCGAATCGTGAAAAACGAATGTCAGATTCGTGATCAGCACCCCAAATAACCCCCCCCCCCTAGACAAAGTTTCAGCGAATTTTTTTTTTTGACCGAAGTTTTGTCGGTGGAGTCGGAACTTTTTACTAGTGCCACAAAATATCTATCGTTACATAACTACGGTCACACAAAATAGGCTTCAAACAAGTGACACACAGAAGTGAACATTCTAGCTAATCTGTAGTTTGAAGCATATGTTGTATGTAAACATGCTCTATAACACACTATAATACCCCTAGGTGGATTACCTATATGATAAACATGGATTTTGCAAAAGTGCAAGACGAACGCAGTCTGCGGGATCCGAACCCCCGACCCCGCGTTTACGAGCCCGAGCTCTTCCCTACTACGCCACCCGTTCACTGCGCTTGGCCGCGGTACGAACCCTCATCCCGCGCGCGCCCGTCAGCTGTGGAGCACGTGAATCAGCAGGGCGCCAACCCGCGACTTCCGTCGCCCCTAACTCTGCGCAGAGTTGTTTTGGGGTCGAGATACCTGCAGTTTGTTACTACCCAGAGAGAGGCGGTTCTGCCCATATACAACACTTGCGCCGTTCCGACCTACCGTTGAGATAGTATCCTGGTCAGACAACTGCAGACCACTCTCTGCAGCCATCTTGTATTTGATCAAACTTGCCCCTTCACGAGCGGTGCGACGTCATGCCGCAGCGCCATCGGAAAAGCAGCAAAAACTGGTGGTGATAGAAATACAGAAAAGAGAACCTCACAGGCTATAAACAACTATCAATCAGCACTGCAAAACAAATAATACCTGTGTATTCCTGCTCCTACACCTTGTTGCATACCAGGATATTGACCAAGTCCTACGGTGGCTTCCTACAAGAAGACACTTGAAAACAATAGCGAAGTAGCGAAGTATATGTATAGTGTTGTTGTTTTTATAGATACCCTGATATTCTCATGACTTCTGTTTTCAAGGCACTATCGAGCGCGTTTTTTGAATTGGCCAATTGGATTGTGGTCTACGTGATATAATATTAGATTGTCCGGAAATTAATGCAGGTTTTTTTTCAATGCAGGCCGACATATCTCAGCTCAAACACAACTTTACTAATCGAAGTAAGAACCATTCGAGTCATCATTGCCAACGAGATAGTAGCTTATTTCTCCCTGTTGCGTACAATACCATAGTTCTAGAGCGGATGAATCCGTCGAAGGCAGTTTCCACCTGGGCTCGGTTATTGAAGCATTTTTCGCTCAAAATCCAGATGCTGAAATAGTGGTAGTCGGTTGATAAAAGGACCGCTGAATATGGTCGGTGTGGTAGAGCTTCGAAGCCCAACTGGTTCACCTTCTGCAGCGTCGGATGCGCAACATTTGGCCGCGCTTGTCGTGGAGAAGGAACGGTCCTTTTCTATTGACCACTGCCGGGTGCATAAGTCGAAATTTTTCGTGCATTTCGTCGATCTTTGGACGTGCTTCTTTGCCGTCATTGTTTCGCCAGAATTCAAGAAAATGGAATTAATCCAGAAGCAGACCACCAAACAGTTGTCATGATCTTCTTTTGGTGCAATTTCGGATTCGGGAACTGCCGCGGAGCTTCATCGCGGTCCAACCACTGAGCCAATCGTCGCCGATTATCGTAAAGGATCCATTTCTCGTCAACGTCCGAGAAATGGATCGTTCTTGTTGCGAAGAAGCAGCGCTGACGACACCTTGAATTTATTTTTTATGGTAGTTTAACTTGTGTGACATCCATTTATCTAACCTCCTCGTCTTTCTGATTCCTGCAAATAAGAGGTTGGGAGAGATGGGATCGCCTTGACGTACGCCTCTTTCCACAGCCACCTCTAATTCGCGATGAAATGGGCGAAATACAGTTATGCATTCGGTGTAGCATTTGCTCAGAATGTTTGTGTATCGTGGTTCGATCCCCTGCTCGTTAAGTGCTTCACAAACTTTCTGCGGTTCCACTGAATGGAACGCTTTGTGGTAATCGATAAACGTCAACACCAGAGGTTCGTTGTATTCTCGAGAAGTTTCAATTAGTCGACATCAGGTCAGTACGTGATCCAACTTGCTGAACTTCCTTCGGAAGCCTGCCTGCTCCACCGGTTGCGCTTCTTCCAGAGATCTCCTGATGCGCGATAAGTGACACCTAGTATCGAAGGAGCTGAGGCTGGATTAACGATCAACATGTCGAAGACGAAATTTATGAGCAATCAATTCGTGGGCGGTGACCCAGCACTGTTTGAAGAAGTTCCTTTACAGGAAGTCGAAGATTACGTCTACCTCGGCCGACTGTTGAACATGAAGAACGACCTTAGACCGGAAATATCACGAAGGAAGAAAGCGGCGTGGGCGGCGTACAATTCTGTGAGAGACGTGGTCGAGAGCTGCAATGACTGTGAACTGAGAGCTAATATCTTCAACTCCACAGTTCTTCCTGCGCTATGTTACGCTTGTGAAACATGGGCCTTAACAAAAGCAGCAGAAGATCAATTACGTAGAGTGCAAACGGCTTGGAAGGAAGATGGCCGGCATCTCTCTACACCAGCAGCGACTCTCCGGATTGCACACTGAACAACTTCGAGCAATGTCCAGAGTCCGGGATCTCATTCTTCATATCGATGAAGCGAAACACCATTTCGCTGGACATTTGTTGAGACGAAAGGACGGACGTTGGAGTACTGCCACTATATACTGGGAATCACTCAGCAAGAAACGAGCACTTGGTCGCCCTCCTCTACGATGGTAAGATTCGCTCGCTCATCGGAACAACATCCGTGCCTCTAACATCAACTCGATTAAGGTGCTCGTCCACTGGTCAACTTTGGCTCAATTTCAAACAAGGTGGCGAACAAGTTGGGACCCGCGCAAGACAAATCGTTGCTGAGGAACGGGTCGCAAGTATCGCAAGTAAGTAAGTTTCCAAACATTTGACTTCCTTATGTAGAGTTCTTCCGCAAGTTCTCGAACGGTCGCACGAGTATTTGCTTCCACCAAGGTCTTCAACTCGTTGTCATCAATGCCTGAGTGACGTCCGCGACCTGCCTCATCCTCAAGATCGAATTCACCTCGACGAAATTTTTGAAACCAGCGCATCACCGTCAATTCGCCAACAGTTCCTTGGCCCCATAGCCGATTAATGTTCCGAGTTGTTTCGCCGCAGTAGACTGAGCTTAAACTCATAGAAGTAAGTCTGCCGAAATTGCTATTTGACACGTCCATTTACAATAGCCCACAAAATCTCCCGTGATGTAATCTATACTAAAAACGAACAGCACAGTGAGAAAGCGCACAAAAGCAGCTTTGCAACAGTGTACAATTATGCACTATTCCAAGTAAAATTTTCCAAAAAGTCCCGCTCTAAAGTTGGAGATCGAAAACCTGCATTAATTTCCGGACAACCTAATAATTTCATAGTGCTGAACCATGCAGTTCACTTCTGTGCCGCTGTTGGTCGTGCGATCGGGGTATTGAGCATCTCTCTTTAATAGGCCTATGTTATGCTTCGACGACACGTCGATGTCAATCAGTCGCAGGAAAGTTGCCGACAGCGGCATTTTTTGCATCAGAACGCGTTTTCAATGTCATCATTTGATTGCCAGCCAGAAACGCGGATGTAGAGAAATGGGAAAAGCAGTTCGAACTCTCCATCCCATGACGCAGCAATGGCCCGGATGCCAGGAACGGATGGAAATGTGATCAACGCCAACCAACGTGTAAGAGAGTAAGCAATATGGAATCCAATATTACAAGCAAATGAAAAGTTGGGAAGGAATTCTGACCCTTCTTCCTGCTTGCATACTTTATCCTAATCAGAATGAGGGCACTGTAGGACGGCTTGCCGTGTTATGAGTAAAGTACCCATTGGAAACAGACAGAACTCCCGCCCATGAGTGTATGGCATGTGTGTGGCGAGTAAAGCGATAGAGTTTTAGTGAGCTTGATCTGATCCCAATAGGACGCCGATTGGTCCCTAGGTCTAAAGCAGAGATGTGCGAAATTTCCGTTTTCGTGTTCCGAATATCGATTTCTGACCATTTTCAGCTCTTCACTCAAACCTTTTCCGGGATGCGTCACACATCTCACCTTTATGGAACATCCTGGAGACGATATGAAAACATTTGCCCAAACAATTATCTGCGGTAGTAAACCGATGAGCAAGCCAGTGTTCTACCCTTCTTAGCAGAGATGTGCGGAATTTCCGTGTCCGTGTTCCGAATTCCGGTTTCCGGCCATTTTGGGCGGTTCCGTTGCGCTCCGTGTTCCGCCTGTTTTTGGGCCGGAAGGCGGAGACGAAAATGGGTACTGTTCCACACTAGTTTTATATTGAACACAATCAGCTTATCAATTAAAAAGGTTTGTCTTTCATATAATTGTGAGAGAAATACTGTTTGACAAGTCTAGTATTAATATTCTTGAAATTGGTTAGATTACCAAAAAAGCACTCAAAAATGGCAACGGCTTAGTGCAGTTCAAAATTAATGTGCTAAGGCTATGTATGCATTGTATGCTAAGAAAATGCACTTAGCATTTGAATGATCATAAAATTCTTCATCCATTGGTTACAAATAGCTATAAATTTTTAAAGCATGTAGTGCTTTTAGAGCAGTTTTTTAAGCATGTAGTATCATAAAACAAAGGGTTCAGCGTAGTAGAGCACACCAGCGCTGCGTAAAATTTTAAATTCTATGCAATACTGGAAGTCGAATATGCCTACCGTAGTACGAAGTGACCACCCCCCCCCCCTTCACCCGAGTCGCTACCTTTTTTGCTTTGCTGTTTAGCGCTGCGAGAGCGTACACATCATTCGATCTTCGCCTACTCTACATGTGCAGGTAGCTGTAGGTAATACAGCACACTGTTTGAAGTACAGTAAGAAATTGAGAATATTACCGATATCGACGGATCCACTAGTCTTTTACGCAGATGCGTCAATCGAGCACTGGGAGTGTTTGGTGCAGAACATCCCAAATTTGGTGGATCATTCCATCCTGGAGACACCGACGACGGCAAAACCGACTGCATCGACTCCATCTGGAAGTTCACATACAGATCACGGAACTGGCACAGCAATGTAGCATTTCTGGAAAGCGAGAATACGATGAACTAATGGAAGAGCATGAAGAGTATTCACAGCCAATTAATCTTTTTGCGTTCACGTGATACGCTGTTAAAAGAACGAGAACGGAGGCAGCGGGCGGTTGACATTGGGTCTACCGTAATCTTCACGCGCGTTTCTTTGTGTCTGGTGCAACCACGGAGGACAACCTAGGATGACGTCTGAGGGAAGTGGAGTGAACCTAGATTTATTTACTTATTTATTGTGGGTGTCAGATCCGACACAAAAAAACAATCACATACCGAAAGACAAACAAGACGGTCTCATCGATCTCGGTGGGAAGAAATAAAACGTAACTTTAAACAATAAACTTAGTATATGCATCTTAAAGATTATATGACTCAATGACCAATCAGAAGAACGAAGAACACGATTAAAACTGGTACGAGTTCTAAAATTGAAAAACTTTGACCTGACCAACGTTTTAGCTGAGTTGTAAGTTCAGTTCAGTTTCAGTTGTAAGTTTCCTTTAAGCATTTTATATGCCATTAAAAGGTTAGGGACACGGGAGTAAGGGATTTCAGAATAGGCAGCAAAGGTACAATCTCCGAGTAAAGGCAGTCTGGATCCTTTCTAGAGTAAGAATGTCCTTCCTCTTATAGGGGCTGAAAACCGTGGTGTTGGCCTCAAGAATAGGGCGTACATATATATATATATATATATATATATATATATATATATATATATATATATATATATATATATATATATATATATATATATATATATATCCCCTCTCTTTATAACGCGTTTGAAGGGACCGGAGAAAATCCACGTTATAACGGGAGTCGCGTCCTAACCGTAGCTGACCTTTTTTACACTATTTTGTGCACAGATTTATCCTAAATTGTATACAATGGCGAAATAGCCGGCAAATATTTAATGGGAAGGCATAGCTAGTAAAATCTCTGCAAAGATAATTTGACTCTATCCTCAGGGATGTACTCTTAGCTGTACTCATAGTACTTGTTTGAATACAATTCCATGGCGGCTTTTGAATCTGGAAGCCCATCCTTCACTTGCATTGAGATCTCCAATGTTAGACATCCTCGCCAATTCTACGGCCTTTGCCTGATAAAATTTGATAGAACTTCAAATGTTCAGAATTTGACCAATGGTTAACAAACCTTTAAGGTGTGTGTGTGTGCGCTGGAATATTCTGACTTCGAACACCTTTGAACCAACGCAGAAGAGCTTCATCCAGATCTGAGTGTTTCGCAGCTCTTATCCTCGCTCTTTTGCTTTCTGCTCCTACTGCTTTGAGATTCTTCTCATTGTCCTTGAGAATTGTTCTGATTGTCGATTCCGGATACTTACTGTTGAAATGCACGGCTACTTCAGGAACTGATTTTGCCCGTGCCTCCTCGATTATGTCCTTCTTCTCGTCCAGTGAAATTGGCTGTCGTTTTCGAATAGAGCAGCTTGGTACAGACATTTTAGTAGAATAAAAGTTGCAATAGTCGAGAGTAGGGATCTAGAAGATCTACGTCCAGGTTATAAATGAACGGGGCCAGCTCAAAGCACGTGGATAATGCGTATCGATCTGTGCTACCGAAGCGTAGCTCTGATTACAAAATATCGCATACAGTCTCTCTTCAAATTCCACGTGGGACCAGCGTTGTACCCTGAGCGCGTTGTAACGGGAGTCATTTTGAACGCAGATCCTTCCAAAACCGCGCTATAACGGGAGTAGCGTTGTATCCAACGCGTCATAAGGCCCCCGCAGACTTTTGCGGCGTCGCCGCTGCCCTATGCTTAACCATAGGGCAGAGACGCAGAGCTCGCCTCCAACGGCGCCGCCCAGCGGCACCGGCGGCGTCGCTGGCGGAAATGACTTGAATCATTCCACCCGGCGGCGCCGCTCCAGCGTCTGTCTGTCTGCGCTCTGCCCTTTCGCGGCGGGATCCAGAGCGGAGACGGTCGATGCGGGCGCGTTATTGTTAAGCACCAGTCGGTCCCGACTAGAAACAGTACAGTACCTCGCCGTCACCGCTCCCACTGATGATGAGTCAAGCCGCTCGCCGCAGAAGTCTGCGGGGGCCTTAAGGCGGTGTTGGTTTGTATTGGCGTAAAGGTAAGCTGGCCGGGATCAGAGAAACTCTACCTTATATCGAGAGTCGCGTCCTATCCGGAGGCGTTATAACGAGAAGGGACTGTATAAAATTCCTAAGAAGGGTGTTTTTATCCCTAGTATGAAGTAGCTTGAAGATATTGTAAACTCTGCGAAGATCTTCAATGACAATAGATTTGTAGTGAGAGTCAAAGCTTAACCTGTTGTTGTGAGTGATTCCCAAGTCCCTCACTTCTTTAACCACTCGAAGAGGAGATCATTTAAAGTATAATTGGGGTGTCTGGGAAGCCGACCGATACAAAGCACTTGGATTTTTTCGCAGGACAGAGGTAAGCCATTCTGAGACGACCACTCATCTACTTTGTTTACGGCTCGTTGACGTTGAAATCTAAGCCAACTCCTTGTGTAGGTTTAAATATTTTAATGTCATCAGCATGCATACAACAGACGGCGCCAAGATTCTGAAGTGTTTCGGAGTACGTCAGAAGTGAAAACGTTGAACAGTAAAGGTGAGAGTACCCCACCTTGGGGAACTCCACTTGTAATGGAACGAACCGAGAAGAGAGCATTTCCAACGAGAACTTGAAAAGTTCTGTCACAAATAAAGGACTCTAGCCATTTATCAATGTGAGGATGCAGTCCGACGGAGTGAAGCTTATGGATAAGTAAGTCATGTGGGACTTTATCAAAGGCTTTGGTGAAGTCGAAGTAGACCACGTCAATACTCTTATCAGAATCATAAGCTTTAGCCCATTCACTGAAACATGTAAGCAGTGCAGTCCCAACTGACCTCCATGGGCAAAAACCATGCTGAACAGAAGGGATAACATTTAGTGAGTCTACATGGGCAACAATAAATTTCTTCAGCAGCTTCTCATATACCCGACAAAAGATAGAAGTCAAACTGATAGGCCTAAAATTATTTGGATCAGAGAGCGGACTCCTCTTCGGCAAAGGAATAACAATAGAGTGCTTCCATCTAGTGGGAGCCTGTCCTGTAGTGAATGAACGATTGAAAATGAACCCAAGTGGTCCAGATATTTCAACAATTATGTGTTTAATAACTGCATACGGGATGCCATCTGGATTCATTGAAGCCAATGAGGACCACTTTCTTAGAATGTCAATGATGTCATCCCGGTAGAACCATGGAGCAGGAGAGTTGCCCGTAGGTGGTTCGAAAGAACTCCGCCAAGATAGCAACTCTGTTACAGGATTAAAGGTTTTTGCAAAACAGCTTGCAAGCATCTCCGCCTTATCTAGATCAGTTATGGCCTTATAGTTCTCCATAATTAAGGTTTCTAAACGGGGTTTGTCTGAGAGAGTATGCTTAAGAATCTTGTAAAGCGCTTTTAAACCGTTCTTCTCAATTAACTGTTTCTTTACATAAGTGTTATATCTGCTCAGTTTCTTATTGTACGTAGCATTTAAGGCTTTGAAGTTGGCCCAATCTATGGTAGAGTTCGATTGGGTCTCAAGTTCCCACAACTGATCGAGATGAGTTGACATTTTGCGCAAATAGGAAGGGAGTTTAAATTTAGTGGAAGTTCTGTGAACGATGGGAATAAATAGATCCATGGCATGATGCAGAATAGCAAGGAACCTTTCGTATTTTTCATCGATATTGTTTAGGCTGCTAAAGGAACCCAACCAGTCAACCTGAGCCAAATATAAACGAAAATTATCATAATCACCTCTGGCAAAATCCATAGTCCGATCAGACAGGGTGGGCTGTCTAGTTATCGAAAGTGAAAATCTTATTGTTGAATGATCACTGGATCAATTGCGGGATAGCAAATTACCGAACCCATAATTGAAGAATCATTGCACAACAACAGGTCAAGATACGAGGTATGCCTAGTAGGAAAGGAGATGTAATGTTTGAAGCCATGTGTGGTGAAAGTGTCTGAAGTTATTGCAAACACCATCCCTACAAGGGTAGGGAAGGTCATTCCCAACATGGGAAAGGTTAAAATCGCCAGCAATAATGCATTTCGATTGACAGGAAGCCAGGTCACTCAAAGCCTTTATAAGGACATCGTTTTTATGGGAAGGACAGTCAGGAGCACGATATACAGTGATGAAGCGAATATCCGTGGAGAAAAACGAAATGTCGCACGCGAGAATTACATGAGCTCCTAAGACTCGCAAAAAACAGCGGAAGTGGAATGTAAATTTTTAACGATGATCGCAATTCCGCCTCCTCTTTTATTTGATCAGTCGCATCGGAAAAAATTACAGTGCGTGGTAAGGTTTCCTAAAAGGGGTGCAATGTCGTTCTTTATGGATAGCCACGATTCGGCAATTAAAGCCAGGTCACAGCTTTCCCTACAAACAAACGAGACAAAAGATTAAGCATTTCTTACCAAAGAACGTATGTTTCTTAACATACAACAAATGGTGGGAGCAGAAAGCCTGATTTGTCACAGGTTTCTCTGCGAGTGAGAAGGCGGGATGACAGAGTTTTGCGAACTATGAAGAGGAATAGAATTTGGAGGAAGAACAGAATTAGAACTAGACAGTACATTGTTCACAACTTTAGAATTGATCTTGGCCAGACGTTCTTCACGCTGGCGTTTCCTTTCCTCCTTGGTAAGGTATTCGGCACCGGCGGCTGCCGCGCCGCGACGTCGCGTGCGGCACGTTGCGGCGTTGCGCTTGCTGCGCTGCGCGCTCTTTTCACAGCACTGCTGCTTCAAGGCTGTTGAATCCGCCGCAATGAGAATAACTCCACTCAACGATTACACTCAATTGGTTCCAAGTAGGCTACAATCTAACGCTCATTCAAGAAAAGGAAAACGGGTGGCCCCGGCACTTTGAGGTGATGCGTATCAGCGGATTCAGCTTTGAACATTATGGATGTCTATTTCCTCCCTGAAACAAAGTTTGGGAAAAAGAATTATGAAATGTACTTCCACAGACTATTGTGAGGCTGTAATGGATGCGTATTCAGATTACTACACAGGCTTGCGGTGGTCAACTAACCAGAAAATCTGTGCTTTATTTTTCTTAGACAAATCTGGTACGAATTCACCACCCCCAGAGCGATAGATGGCTATGTTTGCCTGGGTGGGTAACGAAACTTGGATCAAACTGAGGTACACGCGACTGCCGGAGCTTCTTCCTACATTGCTGTACGCGCCTTTATTCCAGGATTTGTTATGCTCTCACCCTTCGTAAAGTCACTGTAATGTTACCTCCAAGTGTCACTGCGACCTGGTGTGTCCTTCTCTCATTAATACAAATACGGGTATAGGTTTCTGGTGTGATTGTTGTAGTATTCGCTGACGATTTCACGAGTAGTCGACGGTTGCTCATGCTTAACAATTATCAATAATCCCTTCGAAAAGGCGATTAGTTGTTCATGGACCAAAGTCGCTTATTATCTGAGCTAGACTACAGCTATTTTCCCAATACAATATACTACTCACCATGGTTCGAGCTCTTATGGACTGAAATTTCGTACTTCAGTTATCGACCAGTTAGTCAGCCAGCAAGCAAGGGCGGTAGCCATCATTTTAACAACCGTTGGCAGAGATGCGTAATGTTTTCGTGTAATCCACGCATTGTAGTTTCCATCAATGTAGAGTGAGGTTTGGCCCAATGTTCAATTCACGGGTAAGAGTACTCGAGTGTCGGTGGATCGCGCGCACGAAACAGCTGAGTCATTGCGCGGCTCGTTTGCGTCGCGACAGCCGCCGGTGTCAAATAATTGGGACCCCTATGGCCTATGTTATACTCCCGCGGGAGCATCCGCGGATGGCCGGAAATCGCGCCGATTACATGAGAACTGGTCCATGACTCATTCCGCCACGCGCGTGCGGTGTGAGTCAGATAGGAAGAGTGGGCCTCTGCGTCTTGTCTCCTTGCGAGTGCCCCGTCATCCGCCGTCTCCTCGAACAGCAGACTCACGTGAATAGAACGTGAAGATGGTCGGAACCGTAGGGAGAGTTGGTGTCGTAACGAGTCGACAATTTAACGAGTATTGGTTGTGTTACAACTGTTTTATTGATATGTAAAAGAAAAAAGGGAATTGCAATGATTTAGTCCGAGGTTTGCGTGCGGTATGCGCTTGGTTCTCCCTAATTTGAAGTATGCAGTGACCCGCTTACCACGTAAAGTTTATCTTCAACGTCACAATGGTAATACCAATAATACCATGGGCAGGAAAATAAAAACAAAACAAATATCACCAATGTGCTAATCTATCGGCAAGTAATCGATGTGGTCCTTGCATTCTCTTCTAGTAGGAGGCCGGCCTGCGGTTCTCAGAAATAGGAGGAACCTTAAGAGCTCGGTGAGCACTTCCACTTGTTGTTGTTGCTCATCAGTCCTGATGTGCCGTGGTTCATCTTGACGAAGTTTTATGCCTAATCCTAATACTATAAGATGGTGTGCGCTATGATTTAGCAGCTGGACTTGACTGACCTCGCACACAGCATTCGTCTCGCAGGGATGTGGTGAGATGGCAGGGTTGGTCCCAAAACGCTGCTTGGATTAGCAATTTCACCCTGCTTGGTCGTTTTGTAGCATGCAACTGCAAGGTCTGAAGTGCCTGTCACACCTCCCTTAAGCTCCCTTAAGAGAACAGTGGCACTGTGTTAAAGCTATGCACTAGATTCCATTCAACTAGTCTCACTGCAGTCTCAACAGAGCTGTAATGGGGCTCCGAAAATATGCAGCTACATTAGATGTCCTCAATGTTTGTTACAGGTGTTTATGCTGATTTGATCAACGGCCTACTACTTATAAGATTTATTACTGGGCGCCGCCCCGGTCTCTCAGCCGTTGTCGCTATTTGACTATGCTCATTCCGTCTTTGGATCATCTCCACTACTGGCAGTCTCGCACCCAACTTGCACGCACGTGGCCTCAACGGGAGAGTTGTAGGCAGTGCGCTCATGAGTGAGAGGACTATCGGTTAGCCAGAAGTCGAGGTGCATGTTGGGTGTGAGAAGCGGCAGACGCTAAAGACACGAGCGGGATGCATGTGAAGCGCGAGAGGGCGCGAGACATGGCAGCAGAAAACCCGCGCGCCGCGTTGGCACCTTGCCCATGGACCAGTTCTCCGGCAACGAGCCGTCCCGGGACGACGATGACTGTCCGCGGTGCACCTTTCGTCCGCGGACGTCCCGCGGATGCTCCCGCGGGAGTATAACATAGGGCTCCAGGACCTAACTCCGACGCGACGTCGCGCGCTGTCCGCGTGCGACATCGCGGCGCTGAAACGCGGACGTGCGCTCGGTGACGCATGGTTAGCCGCGGAGCACGAAATGTTCTCAGTGTTCAAGCTCCCAGACCACATTTCTAGCAAGAAACTTAAGATTCCACAGAATGTGGTAGGCAACTATCTGCAGTAGGACAAATGATCCGAGAATGGGTGATAGTGACCTTTTCCCGTAGTGTAACCATAATCACGGGTAAAAATTGACCGAAGAAGTTGTACATGGCAAATGCTGACGCTGGAAACCAACCACATGACCAAGATTCCTGTATAAACTGTCGCTGATCGTCCTATTGAAACCACATTCAAATAGCATCTCCAAGAAACGTTGAAATGAGGCAAACGCGTGCCGCGTGTCCCTGTCGGAAGCGTTAGTAGCCGTCGGAGGCATCGTACCGCGACAACTGGTCCAATTTCGTCGCGCACCGTGCGCGACGCCAGGGGGGTTCGCGCGGCGTCGGAGTTATGTCTGCCCCCGATAACATAGGCCTATGCTGCCTGCAATTGGCGGCGGGTTGAGCCATGGATTCGGTACAGGGCTGTAGTTTCACGTTCCAGGTAGATCTAAGGATGAAATTCCACCATTTTGGTACGTCCTCCGACTCCTTTCTTGTAGTGCCAGGGGGATAATCTCTGTTTATTTGCCTTTTCTTTTTGAACAGAAAAGCTGTGTGAAGTTCGTCTTGCACTGTCATGCTTACACTCTCCTTCATATCTCATGTTTATGCCTTATTATGTTCATTTAAAGGCGCTAAGAAGCTCAGCTGGGGTCACTCTGTGTTCACTGGTTATCCTCTTCATTGGTAAGAAGCCCATTTACATCAGCAGTAAGCTCTGTTCAGCAAAGCGATAGAACACACCGGTGCTGCACAAGATGTTTAATCTGGTGTAACACATTATGTCGTGTAGAGCTGCATTACATGCATGTAACTTCTCCTGAGTCCCTTATCGCCCATCTCGTATTAAGGTCATTTGGCCAGGCAGCCATTTTCTCCTCATCCTCCTTCTAGAGAAGGTAGGCAAAGGTACGCATTGCGGATCTTTGCACGAGGCATACGCGAATAGAAGAACTCAGCTAATCATCATCATCATTTTCATTAGCGTCTGTCCCGCTTGGTGGCGGGGTCCGCTCTTCTGGTGTGGTGACGCCAATTCTCCCGATCAAATGCTTGATCAGGGTGCACACCAGCCATCTTTAAGTCCAAGTGCAACGTATCTAGCCAACGTTGCTTCGGGCGTCCCCTGGGCCGCTTTCCAGGGTCCTCAAGATTCAGGCCAATCTTACGGACGGTGTCGTCGTTAGCGCGGAGGATGTGGCCGCACCATCGAAGACGAGCTTCGCGCAGCTTCTCGGCTATCGGGGCGACACCGAACTTCTGTCGTATGGTGTCGTTGCGAACGTGGTCCAAACGCGTAACTCCAGCCGTCCACCGCAGCATTTTCGTTTTCATTACACTGAGGCGGCTTTCAATTTCCTTCGTCACGGGCCAACACTCAGCACCGTACGTCGCTACTGAGCGGACGATTGTTCTATAAACCTCCGATTTGAGGTGCTCGGGTATTGTCCTGTCGCAAAGCACCCCAGAATGCACGTGTGCGTGCAGCCTGGCGCCATTTGGACCAGGCTGCACGCACACGTGCATTCACCTCTAACTTTAGGCTGCCATCGTACGTGACTGCTGATTCAAGACACTTGAAAGATGTAACTCTTGAGAGCTCAGTACCATTGATCTCAATAGATCCTCAATAAGTCGCTGGTATAGGTATGCAGTACTACGTATGCCAGATGCCTAAGATGAAACGTTTTAGCATGAGACAGATGAGTTGCCATTCATCAGCCCAGCTGGTGAGCCGTCCTATTGCCAGCTGTAGGAGCTTCATATATTCAGCGTTTTCTATCTGTCTATAGATTCTTAAGTCATCCGTATACTGCTTACAGGATACATCGTTTGTTTCAAACAGGTTTTGACTCGCGTCTAAAGCGACATGGTAGTGACGAGTTTTCCGGGGCGGGTTGGACGAGTTTTCGCACAGTATGCAGACGATCGTTGCGGGACCCAAGTACTCCAATCAATCATCAAGAAACCAACGAGCGAGCATAAGCTTCTGTACTCAGCAGGAATCTATGGAAGTTGAATTGAAAAGGAGACGAATGCTAGGAATGAGCTGTAACTACAATCATGGAGCTGGAAGGAATAGAAAACCCTCAATTCCCTAAAAAGGTTGCAAACGTTTGCACTGTTGGGATGGGCATGAGCTTCTGTTTTCGCTTCCACTAGAGAATTGACTATGGCTCACATGTTATATTTGTTTTGAAGAACTGATCCATACACCTGTCCACATTGTTCATTGATGGTGGAAATTCAATTCAAACGGAGTTCTGCAGTAGATGTTGAACGATTTTCTTCGTCTGCTATAACGAACTATGCCGCTATAGTAGTTGTGGGGGGGGGGGGTCACCTTATAAAAAGTGTCACTAACACGAACAAAAAGAAATGATGGCAAACCTATAATGAGGAAAACAAACAAACAATGCTATAGCTATGTTCTATACTCTTGATTTAAGCAGGGGAAGGGACTCCTGGAGTGACGCACCCGTGTTAAAATTGCCTACATCCTGGAGCTCCTTCCCTCGCCCAATACGGAAGCAGACAAAATACGGACCTGTAATCGAAAATAAGAGATAAGGCTGCATTTACATTGGCTGTATGTAGCTACTCCACTCCCGCACCCCACGGTATGCTATGGTGACCCTTCCCCTAACTACCAGATACCAATAGTTCTCTATTTTAAAGCAGAAATCTCGATTGCCTGAGGCTGCCCCACAACTTGGTCCCCAGCTTACAAGAGCATCTGAAAATTAAATAGCTTATCTAAATAACAGTGGTTGGTCTTTTGCGCTCCGAAGCAACGTTTGAAACCTTCTGTGGCTAACGCTTTCCTTCTGCGCTGGCATCACCCACAACGTTGTAGCTGCTAGGAGCACTGCAGTAAAATCTTCTTCGGATTGGAATAAAACATGCTATAGTCGTTTATTGATGGAGGTTTTTTTCGTTTCCGTCTGCAAATACAAAAACAACAAAGGAACATAAACAAAGGAACTTAAGAACGTTGGAAAATGGTTTTAGCAGAAGTGTCCTACCGCTTTTAATCCGCACTTAAAACTATTATCCTTCTCTTAGTGGAGCCTAAGGACCATAGGTACACTTGGTGTTACCTCCCGAGATGGAAGGTCTTATATGTGTGTAAACCTTGTACTGTGTTCCCACCCTTGATCGAGTCACGGAACAGTTCAGCCCGACGAGGCCCTGGTTGGCTGCGACCGCGTGGCAGCCGCCAGTCGGTCCCGCGACGATCGCCTGCATACTGTGCGAAAACTCGTCCAACCCGCCCCGGAAAACTCGTCACTACCATGTCGCTTTAAAGGCCGCCACAGACTTTTGCGGCGCCGCTGAGCGGCGCCGCAGAAGTCTGTGGCGGCCTTTAGACGCGAGTCAGGTTTTGGCGCAAAGCGGCTCGGAGGAGATCACTTTGCACTAAGTGATTATCCACGTTCGTAAAAAGGCACATGACTGCTCATTTTCAACGGAAGTAGCCTAGCTTAGTTCACACAGGGGTAGATTACATCAGTGCTGTGTAAATTTTTTTAAATTTAGTGTAATGCAAAATGTTTTAGTAGGACTGCCTCATACGGTGACCCCTCCGAGCCGCTTTGCGCCCAGGTTTTGGATATCCGCGCATAAATGTTAAACAATACAGGTGACAAGACACCACCTTGGTGGCGGTAATCTATACCAACTTAATGGTGACCTAGTCAACAATTAGGTATGCGCGTTAACTCTATACCTTTTATATGACGGAACGTCCACCCTCTCCCCTCCTTACATATAGGATAGAGGCAACTTTCGAAATAAAATGATGAACACGGTTAGATAGACACTACAACCGCAGAAGTTTCCTGCGGCCAAGGTAAAGAAACGAAACTACAAAGTTGCCAGTTACGTAAAAGGTACGGGTCTGCCTCCCTTTGCATTTGTGCCTGATTCCCTTCCCTCCGCACCACTCTGAAACTCGATGGAAACCTACTGTTGGTTTGCGATGCTGCTGGGATATTCAGAAGCGACATGTGACGGAGGAAGCACTGTGGGACATGAAGATACAAGGAAAGCAAGGGTTCCCTCTGATAAGAACCAACAAAAACCCCAAACCCAATAGCGAGAAATAGCTCCGAACATGAGCTCCAACAAATATGACAAACTGCAATCACCATCGGACGGGATGTGATTCCGTCTACGGGCAAAGGTCAACCAAAATAGCGGGATGGCGAGAGCGCAGAGAAAGAGACATTCCTGCTGCGCTCTGATCGAACGAGCTGACTCAGCGTTCGGATAGGAGAGTACGCTCGTCGCCTGCGTCTCCAATGCTCGCTGGCCAACACGAACACTTTGGAGTGAAGGGAACTGAATTTCAAAGAGAAGAGAATGTTCCAAAAGAGTAGGACTTCCTGTAAGTCACAACCAAGATGTGCCGAATCTGATACCTTCTACGGGAATAGAATCGATGATTCCAAGTATTTGGGGTGCACAAGCGTCCATCTTCAGACCTCCTTTATTATCTGCCTTCCTTCAGCAGAGCATTACTACTTATGGACATATCATTCCTGGAGGTAGCTTAGGGAGACACACTTTAGTGTCTTTATAGCCCAGGGATGAGCGGATTAACTGTTATCCATTATCCGGTTTTCGGGGGTTTTTGGCCTATCCGTTTTGTTGTTCGTTATCCGACGATTTTGGGCCGGATAACGAACAACAAATTCCATGACTCCTAGGTTTGAACGTGGTGATGGGTGGACTGTGTAAAGGATCCTTCATGATCGCAAGAGTGGTCGTCAAAAACAACGGAAGTCGTTCGAATCCAGGAGGGCTAGTTGAGGCATTTCCTTACCTGGGAATTGGTTACATAGCTTTAAGAATACCTCACTCTTATCCTTCCAGAGTCGCTAAGCATATACCATACATCCATGATGCCTACTAAGCATAGCATTGTCCATTCAACACAATCATGCAGACCAAGAAGGCATACAAACTGCTATTAGCGACCGTTAAAAGTGCAGGGCCTGGCTCAACGTAGGATGATTTTTTACCGCCGACCTTTGCGTCGTGCCATATGTGGCTCCACGATTGCAGTGTGTTCGATTTGCTTGCATGCGGTAGAGGTAAGCTTTTAGTCATATGCTGTTGTGAACTACCAAACAAATACCGCAATACAGCAGTGAATACGAGCGAAAGGGAAATAGGTTCAAATCGCATAAATTGAGGGAGCGACTTCTCTATTAAACATTTTAGCGGTGCAACAAAGTGCACTAAATAAAATTGGAATCGCGGATGCTGCAAGACATGCAGATTCGTTCTATTTGTGAGTTCTCCAGTGAAACTTCTCTATTACACAGGGAACAACTCCCTTTTTGGAATGCGTCGAATAATCCTGTCCCTCTGGATGTCACGAGTCCTTAAATGTGCGATTGGCCTATACAATTGCTTGCTGTTACTACCAGATAGAAAGTTAGTATTGTATCTATCTCAGATATTTCCATGTTCAAGTACCTTAGATCTTGGGGTGCTATAGGGCAACAACAACAATAACGGTTCTTATAATGGTGTAGAATCAAGATTGTTATGTGAACATTATTCGGCTGGACGTCTTCCGCCTTCTTCACAGCATGGAAAAGTCAAGAGACATCGTCAGAATTGCTTTTCCGAGGATCACTCTATTTTTCAGCGGCCTTAATTGAAAAAAAGAACTACGTGGCCGATAAATAAAACAATACAGGCAACCCCCTGGCAACATGTAAAAAGAGGGAATGTTGCTGTTTGTTTGCCTTCCTTCTGATCGGCAGGAAATCCCATGGGGCGTCGTTAATCTGGCGACTGCAGTACGTTTAAAAAAGTATTAAGATATCTAGGAATGGCTCGTAAATTAACATTGCTTCAACTCCTGATCTGCCGTTGAAATTAGAGCAATTTAGAACGAGTTTTAATTTTTGTTGTTTGTCCGATATCCGTTTTCCGTTATTCGGCCATTTTTTGAGCAAAATTATCCGTTATCCGGGTTTCAAATTTTCATTATGCGGTCATCCCTGTTATGACCTCTCATTTTCTCTAGTCTCAAGTATAGCCAGCCACGATGGGCCAGGTGGAGTCCTTGCCACATGGACTGATGAAAGGAGCTCACTCGACACGAAAGCGGCTGAGGCACGACCACCCACCATGAACGCAGTTCTTCACGTTCGGGTCAAAAATTGTCACCAAAGACGTACTTTGTGTTAGTTGATCTTTAAAGCGTAAAGCTCTGAAGCTATGTGTCGTGGAAAAAGGAGCATAAAATCTCAATCGTACGCGTGAAGTAAACGATGTAACGAACCTTCCAGTTGCACGAAACGTTGCTTGCAACCATAAACAACCGATCTACTACGGTTGTGTTCTATTCAGTACATGACGGCTCCCTATCCCAACGCAAACACTCATCCTTTGAGTAATGGCAATCGCTGTTGACTTACACGACATTGCTTTTACGTGATATTTTCCAACAAACTTGTGCCAGAAATGGTGGAAATCTCATCTCAGTGATGTGGGTGATAGACCTGCTTCTCCAGCAGACACTCATCCTTTTAGAAATGAGTGAGTGCTAATGAAGTGTACTGTCCAGGCCCGGTCCCAAGGGGTGCTCTAGCATCGAGGTGTTCCGCTCTCTCGACTCTAGCAGGGGCGAGCAGAGACGTAGGGGCTATGCGAGGAGAATCTCTATTCAGGAGGGCACCGACGGCGGGACGAATCGACGAAAACATGAGTCATGGTTGTCCTTTGCCCTGTAACCGATGTGATTCCTTTATATCTGCGATTGCGTACGACCTCTCACCTCGCTTCTACCGTACACCGGCGCGGGATTGTTTTTGCGCGCGCAGGTTGTGGGACGTTTTTTGAAGTCCTGCTTCTTTACCACCTTCACAAATAGGCCGAACTTTCGCTTTGCATTTATCATTTTCTCAGTCTGTCCTTAATTTAGCTTTTTCTGGACGCCTATATCTTATCATTGCAAAACAAGGGTCCAGCTTCCAGGGAGTAGCAATTTCAAAAACACTGATTATCTGCTCGAGCATCAAAAATTATCCCTTCAGTGGTGAGACGTTTTGTGATGATTGTAGGAGACTGGTTCCGCAATATTTCTCTGTTCTGCGTGGTTCGCCCTTCATAGGATTTATGAAACGCTGACCATTCACAAGGTAAAAGGTATGCTCTTTTTAAAACGTTCCTTTTTCTACTAGAGAATGGAACCAGAAATTGCAGTTGGCTCCCCATTTTCGGAGACGTCAGACCATAGAGCACAAACCAAGCGAACTTTCTTATGCATGGAGAGCATAGCTTTCGATCGCTCAAACCTTGGGCAAAATTAAACGAAGACTATCTAGGCTCTATTTTTATCTATTGCTCTGGGCGACCTCTATTTTATGTTGTTATATGCCAGTATTTCATTGCCTGTCTTTTAGATTTCCTTACATAGTTTTCCGATACGTCAAACCATAGAGCACAAACCAAGCGGACATTTCTTACGCAAGGGGAGCATAGCTTTCAATTCCTCAAACCTTGGGCAAAATTAAACGAACACCATCTGGACTCTATTTTCATCTTTTGCTCTGGACGACTTCTATTTCAGGTTGTCATATCAGTTGTTACGTCAGTATATTATTGCTTGTTTTTTTAGGTTTCCTTACAAACGTAGCTCCCAAATTTCTATTTAATTCTGACCTAACGTTTCCAGGATTCTAGCGGCCGAACGCTCCTTGCCATGAAAATACGACTTTTCGGCTGCCACGAGAATTGGAGTAAACTCCTCACCTTTTGGGAGGCATCCTACATATTCCATGTGTTTACAACCCTCTTCGCGAAGACGCCAAAAGCGCCTATTCATTCGTAGATAGGAAAACTTCAACTAAGACGAGAGCTGTGCCAAGCGAGGTTAGGTGGTCAGTTTTATTGAGCGGCCTAACGTTTCGACCTGTTCGTCATTTTCAGAGACCTAAAAGTGGTTCAAAACTTCACAGGGTTGAGGGCATGGAGGAACCGACTTTGATATTGACTACGTCATCACTACAACTGAGTGAAAACACTAAACCTTGCAGTTCCGCTCCTACCTCACTGAATTCAGGCTTACCTATACCAGGGATATTGCTTGCCGGGCGATGTGCGACAATCCTTTACAAGGAAGCAGAACGTGTAGGACAACAGAATGGGCGGAAAACGAAGGGAACCGGAGTGGGGAACACCGAAACGGAAAGCAAAGTAAATTAAACTTTGTTTAAAATGGTGTGTGGAATGACTGTTACCGCTCGTTCTCTACCTGAATAAAACCCTCACAACAGGTATCATTCTTCAACAACGCATGTAGTAGAGTAAGAGTTGCCTGCTTAACATCAATGAATTGTCTTGTAATAAGATAGAGGTAGAAAGCACTTTGCAGTATCATTTGCTAAGCTCCAAAGACGCTAGCGATTGATACAGATTTTCCTATCATTCGCTCTGCATAAATAGCAAAGTAGCGAATGATAGGCAGCAGAGGCAAAGCTCTGACTCAGGTGTATATTTAGTATCCCCCGCCTCAATAAATATTGAAAGGAATTGGAGTACATCATCAGGGCGATAACAAGCCCAGCGAGCTGAACCCCACCACAGGTTCAAATGCTGTAGAAACTCACTAAGAGTTGGTGCGCTTAAGAAAAGCTGTTAGTTTAGAGGGAGATACAGGATGCTCCTATCTAGACTTGCATCAGAACATGCACATCATGTGTTGAGATGTGTTTACAAAATCATTTTCACTGCGATAGTGCGTCACATTTTCAGCATAAGAATGTTGTTTAATGTTGTAACTTGAATCCAATTTCTGAACCGGATCATGTTTTCCCTCAGCTTCTGCAAAAGCGGAAGAGGATATCAACAATTCAATCCTAGCGTCTGTAGCAGGTCATGAGCGACAACTCGCACGACCGCGGCGGAGCTCGTCACGCACGCGACAGTCGTCGTCGCGCGCGCGATGACTATCCCCCCATATATAAAAGGGGAAGGGTTTTTTGTCCGATGTTAGCCACCCGCAATTCGTACACTGGCTAGCTAGCCGGTTTAATCACCCAAGTTTGCGGTGCGGTTGCCAGTTGTCCAAACGAAGACGCTTGACAGTTGTCCACCAATGTTGTTTACCATCGACTGCCATCGACTGCCTGACGTAACGTGATTTCGAAAGAGGTCTCTTCCCAACCACCACTGTTGTTTACCATCGACTACCATCGACTGCCTGACGTAGGGTGATTTCGAAAGAGGTCTCTTCCCAATGCGTGTCTAGTGGTCATACCTCAGTGTTCCTTCCCAGCTCTCCTGTGTGGTGCAACCTTCCACTATTTTTACCGCCATACCTTTACCACTACCCCACTACCAGGGAAGTTACGACTCCGTAATAAATTGAATCCTTTTCCACTGTGCAGTATGACAACCGGCTGCTCTTTTTTGCACATTTTTACTATTGTTTTGCATCGCATATGGCATTTCTTGCGTTCAATTTTCCTCTATGTCTACAGCCCTACTTTGACCATTACCCCACTCTGTTGACGAATCTGTCCTTAAATACCGAATTTCTCTCCATTGTGCACAATGACGGCCGGTTACTTTTTTCTGCAGTTTTTCGCTATCAACGCTAGGGATGCTTCCACTCAGCGTCGGTTGCCGGCGAAGCCGGCAGCCGTCGCTGGGTAAGGAAAGCATTCCTAGCGGGCTCGAGGTTGGGTTGGGTTTCTGACCCCACATGGCTCACCACACACGACGCCGGCGAAGCCGGCTAGCCTAGTGTGGTCCACCCGGCCAGAGTCGGGTGCGGGCGAAGCCCGCAACCGACGCTGGGTTGTGGGGACCCTAGCGGGCTCGAGGTTGGGTTGGGTTTCTGACCCCACATGGCTCACCACACACGACGCCGACGAAGCCGGCTAGCCTATCGTGGCCCGCCCGGCCAGAGTCGGGTGCGGGCGAAGCCCGCAACCGACGCTGGGTTGTGGGGACCCTAGCGGGCTCGAGGTTGGGTTGGGTTTCTGACCCCACATGGCTCACCACACACGACGCCGACGAAGCCGGCTAGCCTAGCGTGGCCCGCCCGGCCAGAGTCGGGTGCGGGCGAAGCCCGCAACCGACGCTGGGTTGTGGGGACCCTAGCGGGCTCGAGGTTGGGTTGGGTTACTGACCCCACATGGCTCACCACACACGACGCCGACGAAGCCGGCTAGCCTAGCGTGGCCCGCCCGGCCAGAGTAGGGTGCGGGCGAAGCCCGCAACCGACGCTGGGTTGTGGGGACCCTAGCGGGCTCGAGGTTGGGTTGGGTTACTGATCCCACATGGCTCACCACACACGACGCCGGCGAAGCCGGCTAGCCTAGCGTGGCCCGCCCGGCCAGAGTCGGGTGCGGGCGAAGCCCGCAACCGACGCTGGTTCGTACATAAAGACCGCCCCTCGTAAGGCGCTTGGTCGGGTAAGTAACAAATCTAAAGTCTTGAACCACTTTTAGGTCTCTGAAGACGCTGAACAGGTCGAAACGTCAGGCCGCTCAATAAAACTGATCCACGTAACCTCGTTTGGCACAGCAGTATTGAGAGACTGAGAAAATGCCGAGGTTTTACGAAGGGGGATATGGAGATTAAGACGAGAGCGTTTGAAGCGTGTGAGCGGTGAACACTGTCGGCATTATTTAATTGATTGTGCGGAAGTAGATGTAAAACTTGTGCCCACGTTCAGGCGGTATTGTAGTAGGTTAAAACAATCTAAAATGGGCAGCTTTCCTAAGAGGGAATGCCGCTAGACAAGCGAATAGAACACAAACTGTTGGTTTCAGTTGCATAGCGCCTCCTGAGCGACGAAAGCAGTCTCCATACGAGCAGCTTGTATGACACACACCCTGGAATCCCTTCATCAGCCTGGCTCTGCGCTCGAAGAGCGCAGAACCCAGCCGCGAACTCCCCCTGAGCGAAGAAAGCAGTCTCCATACGAGCAGCTTGTATGGCACACCATGGAGTCCCTTCCCTAGCCTGGCTCTGCGATTGCACAATGGACGTCTCACCCGACGCCTAAGGTTACGGTGAGCCAGTCCTGATATCCGCCGTTTATAATCCTGTGTAGAAAACTGCGTCGTTGGCATAGTTTTCTCCAGTATCACCCGTGTGCCTGCTGTAACCTGCAGTGCTCATTTCAATAAGTATCGCGTTCGTGAACAGCACAGAAATAACTTTCCTGGGCGAGACTTGGACGAATTTGTACCTCTGGAGTCGTCAAAGCACAATAGTATCACGGTTTGAAAGCGTCATACCGCTGCTCCATCGCCTTATTCGTAAATAGTAAGATAATTTAACTAATTCAGGCTATCACTGCTGAACATATTTGCGGGTTCTGGGACATTATTCGTGATTGAATGTTCACGGTCTTACTGGCGCAGTACTATCGGAACTGGTTTAATGGTAACATTTTAATTTATTGTTGATTCTTTTGTACTTCACGCAATCGCAAAATCCTTGTTGCTAGGCCAATTTGTTTGCTCGGTTTCATTGTCAGTGCAGCCACTCTTTCTTCGTGTCACATTTTGGTTCACTTCGTTTTGAGAGAGTATTTACCCTCATTACTCGCAAGGTGTAATGGAGGGGAATGAGGGTTACTTTGCAACGATCCGCTCTGTTTCAATAGCAGGCAAATTCAGCGGAGCTAATGTACTGATTTAAGCACTTCACAGCACTAACCTCCGGCTGCAATGTTGGATGCAATGATATGTCTGGGATATGTCTCGAATTCTCAGCTGAAAACATCTAACTGGTTCATTGATTACTACTAAATTTGGAGAGGTCATTTGGGAAAATTCAACGGCGTTAATCGTTTCTGATTCTGACTAATTTGCTTAACAGAGTAACTGCAACTCTGTACACCTGGGAAATGACCATGTCCCGGTGAGTTGAACCACATCACTCGTTCATGTTCCAGCCGTTTAACCAAATACCCTAGTGGCTCAATACGCATCATCCTGGGAGTGGATCTGAAGTCAAGTGTTTTTTTTTTGATTTTGATAAGAAGGTTCAACTCCGTTTGGGCTGCTGTTTTCAACAAGGCGTGTCCATTTTGAAGCATTAATTCGTCTGAAGTGCTGTTCCATGGTGATGCAGTCATTCTTGAAAGAAAAAGATCAGAGGCTTTCGGCATAGCCAGTTTTACTACTCTGGTACTCTGATATCAGCAGCTTGTTTGTGCCTATATACAGGGTGTCAGAAATTATTTAAGCTGTTGGAGTGCTCATAAAATTCGGCACTGATCTTGGCTAGTGTCCTCATCTCCACGACGCTCATCTTAACATGACAAAGAGATGAAAAACGGCGTTACTGAATCCCTTATAGGATGCGCCACACATTCTACTTCTATTGTGAAGGCGATTCGAATGCATACTTGGCATATACGACGACTTATGGTGGGAATCCAACTTGCAATTCAGTGCAATTCAGCGAGATGAAAAATCTTTCTCAAACAAGCCTGGTACCAGTTCATCGACCCCGTAGGAAAAGAGGGTTTGGTTGGCCCGGGCGGGAATTTCTAGATAAGGATCTGGGATAGGGTTCTCGCAACAGCCAGCACCTTCTCCGATTGCGCTCCACGCGCCCAGCGTTCATCTTGTCATGCGTACTTTTGGTAAGCCGCAAAAATTCCTTCTGTATTCTAGTCCCGTGCTCTACTCCGAAGGACAGCACACTACTAAGCAAGGGGAGACACTGTCGGTATCTGAAGTTCTTATGATTTTAGCTTCAGTAACTCTTTATAGTTCGCTTAGAAGGGAAATGCTTCTCATGGAGTTAAATGGTAAGATTGCGCCGTGCATTCCCCCACTTTCATAGATGTTTATTCAATTCATAGCTTAACTGTCATTTATTTGTGGTTATCGAAAACGATTGAGAGAAATTCTGCTTCGATTTGCCTAGCCTTTAATTTGACCGCAAACCTTTTGATAGACATTTTGATTGAAAAGTAACATTCAAAACTTTCGAAAAGAACCAGTGCTGTGATGTCAACAAGAACCTTGGCTTGCTGCTTTGCTTTGGTTTGTGAAATAGGTCCTTGCCCGGAACATTCTTCAGATTTTTGTGACTACTATAGAGAGGGAATACCAACAGTTGTTGTGCGCATTGTGGTATACGTGGTGGGCCCTCCTCTATACATAATGGATTTATGACAAATTTCAATGAAATTCAGCTGCCAAGAGAGCTTTTATGGGACTTGGAGGTTTCAAATTAGAAATTCATTCCTGGAACGAGAAATGACGCAACTAGTCGTGTTTTTCAGTTGCCTTTTAACCGTCAGTTATGAGTGAATTTTTTCAGTAATATTGGCCAATCAAGCTAAAGCGTACTGTCGAATAACCGTAAATGTTGGATAAGTGCATGGCGCGTGCTTAACTTTGAACACAAGACTTTTAATTTCATGTTCTGTAATTGCTGGAATGCAGAGGGTAAGGGTCGACTCTCGCCGCAAAATCGTTGACCATAAGCCTGGGATTTTCTAATGGTTCGTCTTTTTTTTGCGTCTGAAGCTCAAGCCATGCATTCAGTTATCATCAGTTCTGTCTGTAGACTACACCCTGGTTAGTGCTGAAATTTTTGCTACTAGTGCTCAAAAGACAATTTCTAAAAATGATTTTACCCTTCTCTATGAGGAAGTCACGAGGCGGACTATTCGTAAATTTTTTCTTAGAAGTGTTGTGTTTCAGAGGAATTGAAGAAGGAAACGTGCCTGGAGGAACTGGACTCGATGGAAAGTTACGACGAGGCATGTACCTTTCATTTGCCGTGCTGGGGTTTGTATTGACAACGTTATATGGTAAAGGGATGGGGTTTCCCACTATTTCACGACGTATGTCGTATATGTACTCAGGTTTCTTGCGTGATGTCATCAAAAGTAGAACGCGTAGATCGTCGAATTTATCCTTCATCAGCTCTATTCAGAAATGCACATTTAAGGTTGGTGCGAACTCCAAGTTGAAGTCGCCATTTCTATCTGCCTCTTCGTTTCTTCCTACTATAGTTGGAAAACTCGATCGTAGCACACTTATAGAATTCTACGCGCTTTATAAACAGGCTACATGCGGTCCAGCAAGTGAGTTCCATCCGAATTTGTTTATTTGTTGGTGCATTCGTTAATTTACTAGTGCGCCTACGGTAGATAATCATGATTTGGACAACTGGAGGCAATAAAAGAAGAGAGTGCAATTCCAAACAAAAGTTCAGTTTTAAAGGAGCTGGGGAGAGAGAGAGAACTTTGAGAAAGATGAGAACAAAATTTTTACCCGACTCTTCACTCTTCACGATTTTAACGCTTGCAGGAAGACTTTGTTTGCTGGTTACCGTAAGGTGGGTATTTCGTTAACAATCGAGCAATCTCTATAGTTGACCGCTATCTATCATACTCAACGATCGAACATCGTTTTTCTACGCTTGCTCTGGAAACATGGGGACGTTTAAGTATTCAGAAATATGTGAACAGTAGGAGCTCAAGCGAAGAATTGACAGTAAAGTTGGTATGATAAGGGGGAATTAAGACAACTATAAAAACAACGACATCATCATCATTTTCAGTAGCGTTTGTCCCACTTGGTGGCGGGGTCCGCTCCTCTGGTGTGGGGACGCCATTTCTCCCGATCGAATGCTTGATCAGGATGCACACCAGCTATCTTTAAGAGGAACATGTCTAGCCATCGTTGCTTCGGGCGTCCTCTGGGCCGTTTTCCAGGGACTTCAAGATTCAGGCCAATCTTACAGACGGTGTCATCATTAGCGCGAAGGACCTGGCCGTGCCATCGAAGACGAGCTTCGCGCAGCTTCCCGGCTATCGGAGTGACATCGCACCTCTGTCGCATGGTGTCATTGCGAACGCGGTCCAATCGCGCTACTCCGGCCGTGCACCTCTTCGTCTCCATTACACTAAGGCGGCTTTCAATTTCCTTCGTCACGGGCCAGCACTCAGCACCGTACGTCGCTACTGGGCGGACGACTGCTCTATAAACCTTCGACTTGAGGGACTCGGGTATTGTCTTATCGCAGAGAACCCCAGTCAGCGACCGCCATTTGGACCAGGTTGCACTTACGCGCGCATTCACCTCCAACCTTAGGCTGCCATCGGGCGTAACTGTTGATTCGAGATACTTGAAAGATGTGATTCGTGAGAGCTCAGTACCATTGATCTTGATAGATCCGAGCTCATTCACATCCGTCGTCAAGTATTCCGTCTTTTTGACGCTTAGTTTGAATTCGAACAATGCCAAGCGATCGCACCATACCTGTGCCTGTCGCTCGAGTTCGGCTTTGTCTTCACATGGAAGCATGACGTGTTCGGCATACAGCAACGTCCAAGGAGCTGCCTTTTGGAGATCTCGTGTAATTGTATCCATGATGACCACGAAGAGCAGTGGGGATAGCGCAGACCCCTGGTGCACTCCGACAGAGATCGGAAACTCCATCGAGGTATCCGCTGGTGCTCGTACTCGGCTACTGGGCACGAGTAGAGGATGCGCACCCACTCAATAAGCTCTTGAGGGACGCCTTGTCGTCGCAAAGTGTACCATATAACTTCTCGCGGGACGCGGTCGAAGGCCTTCTCCAAGTCTAGGAAGGCAAAATGCGACGGTTTCTCTTTCTCGCGGTGCTTCTCTAGCAGAAGACGAACGGCGTGTGTGGCATCAACCGTCCCACAGCCGGCAACGAAACCACATTGATTATTGGAAAGCTGGACGACATCCCGGATACGTCTATCGACAATTCGCTCAAAGACTTTCATGGTGTGCGAAAGTAGGCGAATCGGACGGTAGCTAGCGCAGTCCGCAGGGCTGCCTTTCTTCTTCCAAATCGGGATAGTCGTGCTTTGCTGCCAGCTCTCGGGCACTTTCTTCTCCGCCACAACCTGTTTAAAGAACTCTGTCATCCAGTCGGCAGGGCACCAACCCTTCGACTTCCACAGGTCGGCCGGCAGGTCATCTGGACCAGTGGCTTTGCCTGACTTCATCTTCCTCAGGGCTGCTTCAGTTTCGCACTGTGATCTTCTGAACGGGACCGTATACAGGTGAAGCAAAAAGAACGGCAGGATGTTCAAATTCTACATTCGAGATTTCCTCGAAGTAGTCGCGCCATCGCTTCACAGCCCTTTTACGGTCCATCAGAAGATGGCTCATTGTTGATGCCAAAGAACTTCTCAATGTCTTCTGCTTGACCACATCGAACCTTGGCGAGTCGGTAAAGATAGCGCTCACCATCGCGCGTTTCCAGTTTTTCGCTCACATCAGCGTAGTGTGCGGCTTTAGCAGCGGCCACTGCCTTCTTTGCCGCTTTCCTCGCTTCTCGATAATTCCGCCAATTACAGACTGTTTTGTCACCGATAAATACGTGATACAGCCCTTTCCCTCCTTTTCTCTGACCTTCTCTCTGACATCGTCAGTCCACAGCCAAGCCTGCTTGTCGACCCAACGACGTCCAGGCTTCGTTGTGCCGAGTTCGAAGCGTGCAGCCCGGGTTATCGCATCGGTAGCCTCTTTCCAGGTTTCGTCGACAGTTATCACCGACGGCAACCGAATGCGAAAAATAACTGCCGCTTCGTTCTCTTTCAGTGGCCGCCATCTGATTCTAGCCGACTCTCATCGCTCGATTTTTACACCTCGAAGGAGTGATCTTCAGCGAGCAGATCAGTGGACGGTGTTGCGTAGCAACCGTCTCACACGGCACGGTCTTCGCGTCTGTGACAAGGCCTTGGTCGCGACGCCTAACAAGGGCATAGTCAATCTGCGTTTTAGCGTTACCGCTATAAAACGAATTGAGGTGGGAGTCACGCTTTCGAAATTTGGTGTTCACGATGGTGAGGTCATGTGAGTCTGCATACTCAAGTGTACGCTCACCTCGGCGTTGCGTGACCGATAGCCAAAACCACCATGACAGCTGTAACCGTCTTTCGACGCTGCGACGACGTGACCATTAAGGTCACCTGCCACAACAACCATATCTTCTGACGGCACTTCCGCTGTCTTCTCATCAAGCAGGGACCAGAACTCGTCCTTGGTTTGCTCGGAGCAACCCGTCTGCGGATTATACGCGGAAAAGCAATGGCATCGTCGCTCTTCTACAGCGACAACAATCTTCATCAAGCGGTCATCGAAACGTTCTACGCTTGCAATCGCGTCACGGAAACGCTCGGACACGATCATACCGACACAACTGGTGGTCCTGGGACTGCCGCACAGAACGGCCTTGAAGCCGCGGCCAATGTTCCTCGACTTGCAGCAGGACCACCTCGTCTCCTGCACCGTGCAGAAATCTATCTTTCTTCGCTCCAGTGCTTCTACCAACTTGCACGAGCTGCCCGTCAACGTACCCACATTCAACGTTGCTACGCGGGTCTTGCCTACGTTGCGGGACTCTCGGACTAGCTCAGTTGCCCCCCGATGCCGTCCTCGCATCAGGGACCCTCGCATACTTTCTACACTCGCTGGGCTTTGCGAGTGCGCGTCGGCTCCGCGGACGCCGTAGCATTATCTGGAGAACTCTGTAACGTCATCAACAAAATAATGCGATACAGAATGTTCGTAGGACGGCCTGTCACTAGGACCTGTCGCCTGCATTCGATTGTCCGTGATTTTCTCTGCTTGCAAAAGCAAGCAGTTTCCAGTGGCACCACGTGGAGGAACGGACATCGCCACCACATTTATAAAAACAACACTCGCGACTAAATTGCCAAAGGTAGCGACGAGTTGTCCGCTAGGAATCGGACGAGTTGTCATACAGTATTCAGGCGGCCATTGCGGGACCACTTGCACCGTTAGCTCATCAATCGATAGGATGCGCTCAGCGATGAGGCTGCGGCCTCCTTTCCTTGCACTTTTAATTTTCTTCAATTTTAAGTAGTTTTGTTGTTTTCCTCGTTATTGTTTTCCTCGTTCTCGAGTTAGTCGTCACATTTTTTTCGCTTCTCTTCCGTTTTTCCACGTTGCAATGCCGTCATATATTTTTCAGCAGCCTCACATTTTTCGCCGAGTTTTTCTCCCCTCTGCGGAGTATTTTTTGCACCGTGTATCCTTTTTATTCATAACTGCGCGTTTCCAAGTCAATACCAGGGTAGCAGGGCAGTACCAGCCGTAGTGGCGAACTGGTACGAAAATAAACCGTGAACGAGAGAGAAAACTCTCCGAGAAATGTGAAGCTGCGCAAAAATATGAAACGGCATTAAAACGCGGAAGCGGCAGAGAAGCGAAAAGGATGTGCTCGACTAGGTCGAGAAATGGGCAGTCGAGGGAAACAATAAGCAAACAACAAAGCTACTTAAAACTGAAGAAAATGAAAAGCGCAACGAAAGGAAGCCGACGGCCTCACCGCTGAGCGCATCCTATCGATTGATGAGCTAACGGTGCAAGTGGCCCAGCAACGGCCGCCTCAGTACTGTATGACAACTCGTCCGATTCCTAGCGGACAACTCGCCCCTACCTTTAACAATTTAGTCGCGAGTAAAAGCAATTTTTATGAGTTATTTAATGGTCAGTATTCTATGTTTATACTCTAGATTTCGCAACAGCAACAAAATAGAATGTGTTTCTACTTTTCAGTATTTCTCAATATTGTTCAATTTTCACGAATGCAGATTCTTAGACTTGACTTCTTAGGTTTATGCTCTTAAAATCAATGTGTGGAAACAAGTTAGGAGTCTGAAACGTCAAATGAGAATCGTCATGCGATTTTTCTTTACATTTAGAACCCTCAGATCGTCCGTCATTTTTTGATGCGAAGGGAAGATTGAAGTATGACGCTTGGCTGAAACTTGGTGAGATGTCCAAAGAGGCGGCGATGGAAGAGTAAGTGGATAAGATGACTTACACGGTATTTTATGTTTGCTGTTCGAACAAAATTTGTTTGTCTTCATAAATTACCGTCGGTAGCAGTGACCACATTATATGGGGTAAGTTAAGCTGAAAACTTCAAGTACTAGTGACAACTACGTGCTTCGTTGTAACGCGTGGCAAGATGAATAAAGTGAGATTTAGAGAATACTTTATGGACAGTGCGATCGACTGAAAGTGTACTTTTTATTTATTTTTGGTTATCATAGGGTAGCATATGTTGATAGCTTAGCTGCACCCTTGCAATTGGATGAAAGCCTGCGATGCATCAAGAGTTTGATGCGGTTCTAATTTTGTTGTAAAGAAACCAATACCAGAAAGGGATGCTGTCTGGTTTTATGGAGGAAAACTGTCCATGGGATCTGTTCATAGCCCATCGTAGTTGAAAGTTGAAAGTCCGTTCATAGTTGAATGAAACATGAAGCGGTAAGTTTCATTCATCATTTTCAGAATAGCTGGCTCAAATGTATTTAATTTTCCATTCTGCGCTAAACCTTCACTTGTCTATGCACAAAAATGGGCAAGAGTTCTCAGTTAACTGTTCAATTTAGGTACGTAGCTAAAATGGTTCGTATGAATTTGGGCTGGAATCCTTCACGTCAGATGTCATCGCAAGGTTTTGGTATACGACCAAGCCGACCTGCAGCAATAGTTGGTGCCTATAATGCGTTTTTCTCCTTATGTTCACACAAGAACTTATTATCGACCGAGTCAAAAGGTTAAAATAAAAAGTTATGAAGAGAATAAGAAGTGGATCGGCCCTGATGAGGCTACTGGAAGTTAGTACGGGTTATGAGCGAGCTAATAAACGATTTAAGGGAGGGGTGAAGAAAGGATCCCATTTGCACTAGCTCTTTACGTCGTTCTAGTAATAAATGTCATTGCGAAATCCTTTTAATTTCGAGTGAATATGAACAATTTGTGGACCACATCTCAGCGCTCGAGCAGAATTGCATAATAACAAAAAACTTGTGCTTTAGTTAGGTGAGCTCGAAAGAGTTTATTGAATAGTGGTAGCATGGTGGTTTAGCGCGAAGCGTAGTTTATACCTCGTCCGACGCGTGACGCGGCGCCATAGGCGGCACAGCACGGCGCGATGGCCTGTGGCAGAGTCAGCGGCACGCCCTTCAACGAGCGCACTAAAATGGGGGGGGGGGGGGAGTGAGGTGGAATAAATGGTACAGGAGTCAGTATAATATGGTTCTGTCGTACAACAAGAAGATAGATTGGCCGATAGATTTAATCTATTTTCCTTCTGCAAATTAGACACAATGAACTGGGAATCGCGCGATTTTATGTAATAGGCAGAGTTTGCGTCTTTCCTCCCGTCTATCTCTTGAGACGCAGAAAAGGGGTATGGAGAAGGGGTGGGTAGCTGCCACCACGAGAGTCGCATGAGTGCGGTGGAGAGTACGCAGACTTCACATGAATCGTTTAGAGGTCTCTACGTTATCCTGCCACTATATATATATATATGTATATATATATATATATATATATATATATATATATATATATATATATGGCACTAGTTTTTTCATTGTAAAGAAGTTAAGGAGGGATAAGAATAGTTCAATTTAAACAAAGTATTTAAACATACGTATATAAATCTTTCAGCATTTTTGTCATTTGCTCATTGTCCATTTTCCAGTTGAATTTGTAAGAAACGAATCGAGTGTTGTTGTTTGCGTAGGTGCCAGATCTGTTGTTCTTATCCTTAATAGCTGCACGTAGAGCAGCTAGTTGCGGTGATAGGCAGTTTTGCGCAGTGGCGCTGTATTTTGATCTATTTTCTAAATACCTCTCTTTTATAATACTTCCTCTAGGTGTTGCACTCTTCTTCATGTCAATTTTCTCTTCTCTATACGTATGTTTGTGTCTCTGAGCACCTTTGCAGGACAACTCTTATAACGTTCCAAAATTATATCAACTTCTTCAGAGGTTTAAGAAGCTTTTATAAACATGGTAAAGTCAAAAGTGGGAAAACTTCTACGCAGTGATGTTATCATTTTAATGCCGCCTTTTATTTGACTCGAATGAAGGTTTGAACGAAGTCATTTAGGATGAGCCATCGGAAGGTGATTTCGAGTCGGCAGGTGAACGCGAACTACTATTGTGGTTCACCGCTGCGAAGGCTGATGATGAAACCACGATAATGGAAATCTTCAGTCGTCGTCCAGAATTACTGAACTGTACCGATCGGCATCTCGGAGTGAGAATAGGGTCTTATGACTGTCATATTGGAGCCTGACGTTCTAGTTCTTCAGATGACTGCTTTGCATTGGGCCATCGACTCTGGCTGCGACAAAGTAATCAACTTCCTCATATCAAGAGGAGTGGATGTCAATGTTGTGGACCCAGAGGGAAACACACCGCTTCATTTTGGTGAGATAAATCCTGTTTCAGTTGATTGTCACATTTCAAATGTAATTTCTTGTAAATCTTGCTTTCTCTGAAATTTTCGAATCAATTCTTGGCATTTCATAGTTTTTATTTCTAAAATTTGTTCTTACTTATTTATCAGTTTTTATAGAGTAGAGGTATTTTGAAGTGTTTTAAGATCCGCCGATGATACTTCAACATGTGCTTGTAACATACGGCTTGTACGGCTTCTGCATGCTTCGTTAGCTGCGTGACTAATTATACGAAATCTCTCAATAATCGCCGTACTCTGCCGCAGGTGTTGCGAGTCGCAGCTCGCACAACACTAACAAGGAGAGGTTCCCAACTCATGGTGAGTGTTTGCGATGCTATTTTGGCAGGATCTAGGGCCTTCTGAGTGGAGTCCATATCCACAGTCAGTTTTTGCTGAACGCTTCTTTAAAGACCTGAATTGGAGGTCTGAAAGTGTGCGCACAACTATTATCAACTACTTCGACACCCAACAATATGTGCATCGGAGGCGCAGCCGGTAGCACTGCCGCCTCGTAGGAGCACACAGGCGGACTTCAGTTCGAGTCCGAGTGCTGCCAACACTTTTGCACGTTTTAGTTTGTTGTTATACGCTTTCTCATGATCGCAGGAGTCAATTTTAGACCACCAACGGTTACAACAAACAAAGGCTGTCTATTTGCGCCTCCATATGTGCTAGTTGTTCAACTATTCATATCTGCTTCATGTCATTTCTTTGGGAATAAAAAGTGGTATATATTATTAAATTAAAAGTCTTATATTTATTATTTTCCTTTTAGCCAGCAGCTATGGTACAAAATTGTGAAGCATATAAAACACAAGCGCTTGTCACACCAGCAAGCTCTCACAAAAGCCAGTGTGGAAGCTCCCTGCCAAGGAATGACCACTTCTTCTTCGTTGAACGCGTAATCTGTGGGTGTAGAGAATGCTCCTGGGTGAACATCAACGTAACCAGCTGCCCCCCCCCCCACGCGTATGACAGACACGGCTGAAACGCCGGAGCGCAGAACTGTCGGTAGCTCTGTCTTATAATCGGCAATAAAAAGAAAAGTCACGAGTGGTACCCTTTTTGTATATTTTACACAGTTACCTATTTTCAATATACCATCTCGGCCGCATGCAACATATTCCGAATGGTCTCTAACCTGCTGCCTCTAACCTATACCGCCTCTTCTTCCTGACAGCCGATATCTCTATAGGTGGCGTCCAGGAGGAGTCCTTTTATGGCATCCGCAACCGCAATCTCTCTCCTTGTCGGACAAGTGAAATCCAGTGTGAAGGTGAAAAGTAGTCGGGCGACAACACGTTCAGATGAGAACGACATTTTTAGTGCACTTATGTACCGACATGGCCCGGGTTCATGATATTGAATCGTAAGATAAGCGTATTTGTATGCAATTACAGTATCATTGGTGATACGGTATGATATGGTGGTGGCGCAGATATGAATAGTTGAAAAACTAGCACATGTAAAGCCGCAAATAGGCAGGATTGGTTTGTTGTAAGCATTAATGGTCTAAAATTGCCTCCTGTGATCATGAGAAAGCGTAATAACAGCAAACTAAAACGTGAAAAAAAATGGCAGCACTCGGACTCGAACTAGAAAACCCGCTGGTGTGCTCCGACGAGGCAGCACTCCTACCGACTGCGCCACCGAGCACATCTCGTGGGTGTTGATCAGTGTTGCGCACATGCTTTCACACCTCTTTTTCAGGTCTTTAAAAAAGCGTTCAGCAAAAACTGACTGTGGTTCTGGACTCCGCTCACGGGCCTTACATCCTGTGAAAATAGCATTGCAAAGGCTCACCATGAGTTGGGAACCTTTCCTTGTAAGAAGTCATATGAGGGGTAGAGGACGGCGTTAATCAATCCCATTTGGGATGCGCCACGCATACTAATTCTACGGAATGTCGTGGAGGCAGTACCTATGCACCTATGTAGTTGACCTATGCAATGGCTTGCGGTAACCGGTCGATGAACAAGTCAGTTTTTTATCCTTCCCAGACAAGTCTGTTGCCAATTCCTCGGCGTCGGAGGAATGGAAGGTTTGCCTGGCCTGGACAGGAAACCCGAACCAATAACTGGAATTGAGTGAAGAAAACAGTTGAGAAATCTGGGTGTCACCGATTGCAGCAGGAATCCTGAGAGTACGGAGTTTCTGTAACTGGCATGCTAATCTGAAAAAGACCGAAAAAAACGCTCGCTCGCCATCTAGGCGAACAGTACCACTATTTGTCTAGCAAGCTATAACTGATTAAGGATGATACAGCGATGTTTTGTTGCAAGTAAAACTCGCTCTTTCGGCCTTCAGCGGTGACAAATTGCGCGCTCCAATGCTAAGCGCCGGTGTTTTCTATCGCTGACAACAAGAACAGGCTACAGGAGCAGTTTGCATCGGAATCCTATTCCTTCTGTTGCGGACTATGGACATGTCCTTACTTCAGGGAAAAATGGGTACCTTAAAGTGCATAAATGTTGTGTTCTCTCCAATTTATGACTTTACTTATTCAAGGCAGATAACATTTGCCGAAACCTTATTCCATATCATTTTTTTCAGCAGCATATTGTTGTCGTCAAGCGGCAGCTGAAATTTTGATAGCCAAAGGAGCTGACCGGTCGGTGCGGAATAGCGATGGTCAGACGGCTGCCGATGCTTGCGACGATCCAACTTTACGATTAATTTTGACACCTCCCTCGACGTGACCACTACGCAATCTTCTTATTGTTATTATTGTACATTAAACTTGCTGTTTGTATTAAACAGTGACAACGAACCAAGTCGAGTGAAGAGGTCAGATCGCTATGTAAGCGAAAGGTCTGCACTGGTTTGAGTCTCTGCCTTGTCTCACGATGCTCTGAAATCGCTCTTAGTCTTGAATTGTGTTGTTAACACGTTGGCGACAATGGATGTTCTTTTTGGGATGCTGAACACGAATCCGACGTCCGGTTCACCAAATACGGCCGGAGACCTCCCATATCGACAACTAGGGTGGTCTGTCAGAATCACCGATTTCGTTCAAATCTCGTCTAAGGTGGGGGGGGGGGGGGTTATTTGGGATGCTGAACACGATTCGGATGTCCGTTTCACTAAATACGGAGCGCTGCAGTAGGTACAGGTAAATGAGGGCGTTCAGTCGTCAGTCACGACTTACTTATAACCAACACCTTAAGCAGCCATACGAAGCTAGGTTTCAGCCAAGTCGGTGATTTTGACCCGACCGCCGTAGTGGTCGATATGGGTGGTCTCCGGCTGTATTCGGTTAAACGAACATTGGATTCGTGTTCAGCATCCCAAATAACCCTTGCTAGGGAAGGGTTTCGACCTCCCATGGAACTTCGAGTTGAGGCCAGGATTACTAGAAAGAGCTCGGAAGGCTGATTACGAATGTGGGTGTCATAATTGCAAAATGAAATTTCTAAGCGAGTCATGGCTTGAAGTCGGAGAGCCTCACCACAGGCTGGATACGCGACAAACCTGACGCGAGAGTGGCAAGTCATCAGGGCTCCGTAAAGAGTGTCGTCACCTATAGCGGTGTGTGCTCCCGCTCGTCGGGTGCGACGTCATTTGTTCGGTTCCCGGTGCTGCCGGTTTGTTGCAAATTATAGCTCATCTTCGAATTGACCTTACGACCACACCTGATCGACAGTTACGGCTTTGGTGTCAAAATGAATAACATTATGGGTGGTGCTCGAGTTTTCTTCGCTCTCGTCATCGCAATGGTCCCAATCGGCCTCGTCATCAGCAGACACATCTGGTCCCAAGTTTTCATCCGTTTCGACATCAACTGAAGCCGCAGCACCGTCACGTAGAATAGCTGCAAACCTTCTAGCGATCACTCCAATTTCAGCGAGAAGAATGGGCACCACCTTTGCTGATGAAATGGACATAGTGAGTGAAGAAAAAGCTGTAGATCAACTACATTTTGTTCTTCCTCATCATAGATTTTACTTACCTTTTTACTTCACACTTTTTTCTTTGTTCCATGTATGCCAAGGTTGTTAGAAACACCTCTAGTTGTTCAATATATGATAGGGACTCTATTTGTGCAAAATACCAAATAAAAATGTCACCATAGCAGTTTTTTGCCTTCAAGCATTTTTACAAAGTTTTGGTAGTTTTCCCGGCTATTTAATCAAACCTGTCATAATTCAGATCAAAAGGCCATTTCGAAGATAAATGATGATTTGCAAAAAACCTGCAGCACTAGGAAGCGAACCAACGATGTCGTACCTGACAAGCGGGAGTCCTACCACTGCGCCACCTCAGCAGATGGGGGGGGGGGGGGGGGCTCTCCGTACGGAGCCCCGACGACTCACCACTCTCGCGCCAGGTGTGTCGCACAGCTAGCCTTTGGTGAGGCCCCCGATTTCGGCATTCTACAACTTGCTCAGGAATTTCATTTTGCAACTTTGACACTCATATTCGTAATCAGCATTCCGAGCTCTTTCTAATGATCCTGGCATCAACTTGAAGTTCCATGGGAGATCGAAACCCTTCCCTAGTTAGGGTGATGTTTGGGTTACGGGATATCTTGTCGTGAGGGACTTGGTTCCACACAACAGACGCGCAAAAATCGCTCTGGACGTCAACGTGTTAAGATCGATCGATGTTCTACGTTATCTTGCTTAGCACTCGTATAGAGATGTAGTTAAGAATTAGGCCAACTTCGTTTTATTATTCTCAGATCTTTTGTCTAAGACGTTTACGACAAGCTCCTTGATGTTCTGTACTTCGCCCATCCTCTTCAGGTCAGGTTAATAACAACTTCACAAAAAAGCGCATGATTCTATGGGAATTTTTGCAGTGCAAGCGCGCAAGCAAAAGTCAAATAATAAAGGAAGACTGTCGCCCTGATTCGGATAAAGAAACCGAGACGAGTCCTTGGTCGGCTGCGGAGGTAGTGAATGAGTCATTGCGTAGACACTATGAAACTCACCGATGTTGTAGTGGAGTGATGGTGAGTCCTATTGCTGCAAGCACTTGAAATTTATGGTAACCTAGTCCAGTATTTGGGCTTTGTTTCACGCTTGTCTTGCTCATTCTTTTCTTATTTCGCTAAGTCACGCTTGAGAGGGTGATGATTTTAAAAATGACGGAAAAGGTGTAAAGGACGCCTAGTATTGCCGTTATACTGAAGTATTTGAAGTTTTATTGTAAGCTCCTTAGAATGTATGCTTTATCCTTCTTGACGTATTACTGTGCTATTAGTACTTCCGCTCATATTGCTCCATACAATTGCGCTTTCTTCGCCAAACCTTTGACGACTCAATTAAACTGAACATTTGAAGTCAGGCTGTTATCGAACTATTAAGGTGCAGTGCTTTGAGATATCGTTTCTGTAAGCATGCTGCGTTGAAAAAGAAGGTTAGTTAAAGTTTATAGCTTACGCTTATGCGATGTATTACGCCGTTTCAGAGATATCTACCACAACACGCTGATAATTCGCTATATATGGTTCATGAGTGAACCCTTCTTATACGACTCCTTATGCTCCACGCGTATCTTCTTCATATAGACGTTTCGTATCGGCGTGTTCAGTGCAAGCAGGATAGGGGCATTGCTTGCACAGATCACGTCGTTGACAACGAACCAGAGCGTACGATACATCCACGCATCTTCTGGTGGCGTCATGGCAGCAAGCACAGAGAAGATCTGAAGACGTCTGACTTAATTATGAGAATAGAAATCGAACTGACGCTTTACAACCGCCTACGTTGCGAGTGAGTTTTCGAGGTTCATATTTTAAGAAATCTGGCTTCTCACCCCCAGAGTGCAGTAAGATATGAAGATGATGAAGGCAGAGAGTGCCAAACGCATCGCCAGCTCGCCAGGTTTACGAACTACTATATGGGTCTGCACTCTGAAAACTTATTAGAATTAGACAAACGTGCGTCTCTGGTTTGGTCAGCGCTAATTGTACCTTCAAATAAAAGGATATGATGTTGCTTTTATAAACAATGGAATTGTCCAAGCGTGTGTGCTCGATGTTCGCTTCATACAAGCACGCGATGTAACCCCATTCACTCATCATGTATGCCATCTTTGTTCGGGGTTTAAAAAATCGCCACTCTCGAGCGGTGATAAGCCGTTGGTTCACTTTTTGAACGAAGATTCGATGAAAGAGCGGCTTTCAGATTAAAGAAAGGATGTTCGACACGGTTAGAATATTTTTTCCTGCTGGAAAATTGAGTATAGATTTCTTTGAAATTTTTAAAATTCAACTGCCCGAATATTTTTGTTCTGAAACGCACAAAGGCAGCAATCATTTAGTGTATTAAAGCAAGACCTCTCGCTTTGTACTCGAACGGATCGTCGTGATTTTTTTTTGATACCGTAATTGTGCTTCCTTAAAGCAGGCTTGTGAGAATATATGTGTGCTCCTCATAAATCTCTTGTTGTACCGTCTACATCTATGTTACTTCACGCAAACGGAATTTTAACTATCAATCGAATAAAAATCGCGACGATCCGTAGAGTGCTTACAGCACGATCTCTTCTTTTAATACGCTAAATGGTAAAACAAAATTGAATCCATTATTTTCCCTTAAAAATCAAATTCTACAAAAATTCAAACAATCTGTTCTGTTGCTGCGGCAAGTAAATCTAGAATTTTCAAAGAAGGAAACGGAATGGAGTTGAGGTGGGTGAGCTTCACGTAAAGCAGTCTAACGAAATGGCGAAGTAACGAAGGCTGACTATAACAGAAGACCGTAGGACTGCGTAGATTCGGGTGATGAGGAGGAACTGGAGGAGTGGTCACTTTTTTTGTGGTAGGGCGGACAAACTGTTCTTGCTTCGCATCTGTTAGCACATCTCTACTGATCCTCATAAGTTACGTCAAAGATATCATTACCTGACAAAGATAGCGATATACAGGGCTGAAACGATGCTGTTGACAACCACTCCGTCGAGTATAGCCAGTCCAACAAAGTACACCTGCAGACATGTGAGGTAAAAAGACTAGCGTTTGCATTTTGTTAAGACGACGTTAACCCGAACAATGTCACTTTCTCATAGTGTTGCGGTTATGACGGTCCGTTGGCTTGAGAGGAAAGGAAGCTGTGTAGTACTATTTTAATACGTTGTGCGCACACACCCTTAACAATAATTCTGAGCGGTAGCCGGACCCACTATTTGAGTACTGTTTCCACCTATCCACAAAGCATTGAAATCAAATAGATCAAGACGTCATATTGGAAGAGATCGAAAATTGTTCTCTAAATGCATGAATGTCATGAATTTCTGCTTTGCGACAAGAAGCCAGATATTATTAGGTTGTAACGAATTAAATGGCACTGGCTCGCGCCATTTCTTTGGCGCGTCTTTACGCGTTTGATCAAGAACAAACCGTAACATGTGGCATATCATTTAGAAGCGCAAACTTTGCTCTACCGGTGAGTACCAAATTTTCCATGTAAAAGTGGGAAAACTTTAGAGTTGTATTAACTTATTTGCAGATGGACAAAAGGGTAATTCGAGGCATTTACTTGTATGAATTCAAGCTGGGCACTACAGCTAAGGAGGCGGACGAGAAGATCAACGCCGCATTCGGTCAAGGATGTTCCACAATTCGGACGGTGTATCGTTGGTATCAGAAGTTCCGGAATGGAGATGAGAGCTTGGAAGAACACATGAAGGTCGTGGGAGGCATAGGGATGTTGATGAGGACAAGCTGAGAGATGTGGGAGAGGAGGATCCACATAAAGTACCAGGGAGATAGCGAAGGTTCTTGGCGTCAGTCACAACACAGCTGCCCGTCATCTGAAGGAAATTGGAAGGACCAAAAAGTTGGAAAGATGGGTGCCTCACGAGCTGTCTGAGGAGCCAAGAAACCGACGATGTGAGATCTCGTCCGCACTGCTTCTACGGAACGAAACGGACCCATTCTTTGATCGCATCGTAGCCTGTGACGAGAAATGGATAACGTACGACAACAGGCGATGATCGGCACAGTGGGTGGACAGCGATGAGAGCCCCAAGGTTTTTGCGAAGCCGGAATTGCACCAAAAGAAAGTAATGGTGACAGTATGGTGGTGCTCGCTGGGAATTATTCACCACAGCTTCCTCCCTCCCGGTGAATCCATCACGGCAGAGAAGTACTGCATTGAAATTGAAGAAATGATGAAAAAGTTGAAGGATATCCGGCCGGCCTTGGTAAACCGAAGGCGAGTTCTCCTGCACGACAATGCTCGCCCCATGTAGCACGAATGACGTTGCAGAAATTGAATGAGCTGAGCATTGAAACTCTACCACATCCTCCGTTTTCTCCCGACCTCTCCCCAACAGACTACCATTTCTTCAAGCATCTTGGCGACTCCTTGGTAGGGAAAATATTCAAATACCAACAGGATGCCGAAAGTGCCTTCGAAGAATTCGTCAATTCCAGAACTTCTGATTTTTATGCTACTGGGATAAAAAGGCTTGTGTCACGTTGGCAAAGATGTGTAGAATCAGAAGGTTTTTATTTCGATTAATAAACTTGCCTACAAGCCGAGATATTAACTGTTTAAATTTACAGTGGTTCAGTGCCATTTATTTCCTTACAGCTTAATAAGTACTGCAAAGTATGGATCTTAAATTTTTAGAACATGAAGCTTTTAGGAGAAACCGTAACCGTATGTAAATCTCTCGGCTTTAAACTAGAAAACTTGAGCTTAGTTCAGCGAACACTTTTCGATTTCTTTCTGATTTTCGTCAAATTTCGGGAAAAAGCTCAACTTGTGAAAAACGGCATCCTTGGCAGTGAACGTCACCGATCCTGTTAGGCGATCAATAACGAAGGTGAATTCAGTGAAGAACAGTGGAATGATAAACAACAGCGGAATGGTCCATTGAAGAACCATTAGAAATGTGGTGACCTAAACACGTAACTGCATTCCGGGAGGCTGATAGAAGAACCGCAAAAGCATTAATGGAGAGGAAATTTCATAGAAATTTGATAGTGGTTAAGATTTGATGCTAGTGTACATGTTAGTACTAAACAGACGACGCACCGATGGGCTCCACCACTTCTGTTTGTGTCTCATCGGAAAATACACTGCTGTGAATCTGAAAGTGTTCTCAATAACGGATCCTTTTTGTTGTTGAACACGATTTGGCTTGATGTGCTTTGTGCGACGATTATAAATGCTCGGCCAGGTAGACCATTTTCATGTCAAACTGGCTACCTTAATCCAAAATGACTTCGAAAAACAAGTCGCGCAGTTCGCAAATCAAACTGAGCACACAACGATCAAAACCTCAAAACTGCCTTTTTTGAAAGTAGGCCAGAAACGTTCTGAAAAGGTTGGAATAAACTTCAGATTCAGAAGAATAGTTTCGATTTTTTTTTGAATTCGTTATTCGGCTGCACAGAGTGTCTCAGGAAACTGAATACATGGTGTTTCAATTTGCGCAGATTATCCATTCTTTCAGCGAGAACAATAGTCTTGGGATTGTTTTAAAGTGCAGAAAAGCGTGAAGTTCAATACTGTAAAAGAGACCGGTCTTCTTCCAGTAGGTATTATACACCGTTATATTTGTACGAATGATTGTGGGAATGCTGTTTTCTTGCAGAAATGGGCAGTTGCTTGCAATTATATTATACCATTGATATATTCGCAACTCGTCGAAAACAGAGTTTTGAATTTCATGCCAAGAAAAAGTAACGACGTACTGGGGAACGCGGAAATTTTTGTTTGTGTGGAGCTTAAAATAAGCCTCGAGAGATCTCTGCCGCGGAAAGTGTAATGGTTTCGTGAATTTCTCTCCAACGGCAAATAATAATTGATCCAGGTTTGTGAATATTCATACATTGCTCCGTCATTCATTGCACAGTGTGGATATAGGCAGGCGGCTAATAAGTTTTCAAAGAAATTCAAAGCAATTTTCGTTTTATTGTTAACATTTATTTTTACGTTCTTAAATCATGTCTTGTTCGGTATGAGATCCATTTTGATTTGGAAAGAGTTCAGTTTTTTTAAGCCTCTACATTGAAGTAAATGTGATATTTACCATTTTTACCTCAAACTCGACACTTTTCAAATTAAGTTGGACACTCTTCTAAGCAAGCTTGACGCTTCTGAAGTCAAACTGAAGATAATCCAAATAGAAAAGAGAGACTTGCACGTTGACCTAGAGGCTCTCCAACGAGGTGGAAAGAATTTTTGCTTAAGGAAAATTTAGTGTAACATTTAAAATTCTCTAATTCATCTACCCCAGTAGGTGAACAGACTGTTTGCAATTTTATGAAAATTGTATTTTTAGGGAAAAATAGTGAAGCAGCGTCTCTATTCGTCCCTGTCGCGTGCCAGCGCGCTCCATGATCTTCCTCACTCGAAGGGCGCGAAGAGCGTCATATCGTTCTTTCAGGGCTTTCACAAAGAAGTCCGTTCGACGCGTTGGAAGGGGTCGTGGTGTTCTCTTGACATTCCGCGAAATTCAGTTGGCAACGACTCTCATCAAGCGGGTATCTGCGAAGCGCATCACGTGGTGGGCCCACCTAATTTTCGACGACTTGACGATGCGACAGTGTCTTTTAAGATCTTAAACGTCGAAGCTCGAAACTTCGGATGCCTTCTCTTGCTTTCGTGAATCGTGTCACTCCGAGCATCGTTCTATCTGTTCCACGCTGCGCGACGCTGATCGCGTGTTCATCCTGAACCGCTCTTTTCATGTCGATGACGACGTCGTAGAATGGTGAAATCTTGGTCGTGAATCCACTGTACAGCTCTCCAAGTACTCCGATGTACTGAGTAGGAACGCCGTGAGTAAGCAGGGCCTCAACAACTGCTTCAGTTTCGACGGAGTCGAATGCCTTCTTCAAGTCGATGAACGTAAGGCACGGCGGCAGCTTGCACTCTCTTCGATGAGCTTCATAATGGTGTGTATATATGATCGATCGTGCTGAATCTTCTCCGAAATCTTGCTTGTTCGCATGGCTGTCCTTCGCCCAGCGTTTTGTCGATCCTATCCAGAGTGACTCGAGTGATCAGCCTGTGTAGACTACGGACAGCAGACGAATCGGGCGATAGTTGCTAATGTCGTGCACGTCTCTCTTCTCTTATAGCAAGACGGTCCTGCTAGACTTTCACTGAGATGGAAGCTTGCAGTCCGACAAGAAGAGCGCCAGGGTGTTGACAGGCGTAGGCGGGAGGTTCTTCAGGCGTTTGGGACTGATCCTGTCGCGAACGAGTCGGAGCTGTACGTTTCTTCACCGACGAGATGGCGTGTGGGATCTCGGACAGAAGAACAAAGGGGACGATGCATCCATCCTGCACATGATGGGATGGAGTAGGTGTAGGTGGGTATCGAGGAGATCGAAGTAGAATTCGTGGATGACCTCCATTGTCCTTGTGGAAAAGATGGCGGTTCCATCAGCGCGTCGTTGAAGGGCCATCTTGGTCTTGAAGTTGGCGAAGTTCCGGCGGGCATCGCGGATGCTCAACCCTCTCTCCGCAGCTTCAGCCAACACTTCCGTCCTTCTCTCCTTAAAATCCTCCTTTATCGCTGCTCTGCATAGCTTCGCAAGCTCGGACGTCAGTTGGTAGTTGCCTGACGCTCGTGATGCTCCACGCTGGTGTGTCAGCTCGAGAGTTTCCGGAGACAGCCGCCTCTTGGTGGTCTTCAAGCTCTCGGCTCCCTTAACACTATTGCGGAGATGATGCACGAGGCTCCGTGTTCTTCGTCGATGTTGTCGATGACGGTATCTTCCCAAAGGCCGGCGAGAGAGCTGTAAAGGTCCCAGTTGATGGTCGTTCTGGGACTCCCCTTCCCGAACTTCGCTGCCTTCTCTCCTTGACGCGAAAAGTGGAACCTAGTCCGATCTGATGTAGAACTCGGGTACAACGGAGACATCGGCCAGGCAATACCTGCGATTGAAGATGATGTGGTAGATCTCGTTGTGGAACTGGCCACCGGGGTTCCCAGGTCCATCGTTGGGCCGGAGGTTCTGGAACCGAGTTTCCATGGATGATCTTGGTCGACATGGTGAACTTGAACATTGCAGGTGTGATTCTCCCTATAGAAGTTCTACAGCTCCACATAAAAGGATTCGACCTCTTCGTCGTCGTCGTGGAATGTTGTGGCATGTGAATGGACCGCATCACAGTCCAATTTGGGTTTGGTGGTTCTTTTATTACCTCAATCGTTTTATCTATATTTATTTCTCGATCTAACTAAAATAACAAGCGTTACTAAGGAAGGGGAAATAGAGACTGAACCCGAGAGACAGATAGAGAGTGGTGATGATGATAGAGAATGATTGACTTATCTTACCTTGGGTGAGGATTATCTTAACTCTTGTTGCTTATTAACTCCTATAGGTTAGTTGAATCATGAGCGGGTCTGCCGATAGTGGCGTCCGCAAGGGTCCAACCTTTGGATGAGGGTAGAACGCTAGAGAGCTGCCTTCGAGCGGCTTGGACGAGATTGGTGTGCCGTCCGATTCTCTCCGTTCTTCCGTCCCTTCTTGCTCCGCCAGAGCCAGTTTTAAAGGCAAGGAGGCGGGGCTTAAGCCGAGGCGTGGTTCAATATCATGAACCAGAGTTCGTGACAGCATTCGCGGGGAACACAGTAAAAGCTGGTACGGAATAACATCGCTTGAATCGCATCCGATTTGACTTGTCAGACTCGTACGAATCGGCGTTCATGGCAAAGTGCGCGTTGACGAGGACACCAACGCCGCCTACTCCCTGCTGTCGCATGTTCCGGGGAACGATTCTTCTCCGGAGTCGTAGGCGGCGTGTAGGTGGTGGTGTCTTCTCGTTGCGGTCAGTCCGTTGACGTCGTACTTGATCTTCCTAGCTTGCATCATCAGGTCCTCGACGGATGCTTCCGATGCAAGCGTGCGGGCGTTGTAAGTACAGAACGTCATTATGTATAGTCCTCAATTTGCGAGGCCTGGCTACGTCCTGAGACTTCAGCAGCTCCGCATTCGTCTTTCCCATCGCTGCAGAAATTGGGGCTCGTTCCGGGTCAGGAGAACGAGGCCCTTGAGTACCCTTTAGTCTGATGTGACTGGACTACACACTGGTACATAGCTAGTCCGGCTCTGTCGTGGGGTCAAGGAACTCCGAGCAGGCAGCCAGACCGCCCGAAGGGAAGGCGCAAGACGTTTCATGCGGCCTCGGATCGCCATATGATGTATTCCTAGTCTATCAAGTGCAATCTGTTGGCCGGACCGACACAAATGCAATCGGCGCCGGCGCGAACACATCTACGCTCTGTGCATGGACTTGCCACGCCCACACACAAGGAGCGAGTCGACCCAACACAGCAGGAGCTAGGAGTCCTTCTACTTCACCCCACCTGCGTCTCTGTGCAGTACAAGGTCGCACTTGGTTCGCTATTCATTCCCCTATCCACCATCTGGGGACGAGCCATGCGGCTTGCGACAGGGCGGGTATTGGGGTACGCATAGAAGAAACATTGGGGTCCTTTAGTTTGGCTTCGTGGTATCTGCGCTATGTTGCTTGATGCAGTTATATTTTACTATGGTGAGATTCAATTTCAGTACATATGTGATGCCAATACCTCTGAAAATCCTGGAGGCAATCGAGTTCAACTTTCCCTCCTTCTAAAATACTAGTTTTTTATTGCCCGATTTACCAATCCTACTAATGATTATCTGAAGATCCCTTCCGGATTTGCTGATAAACTTGACCGTTATTCCTGCGTACTTCCTTATGTTTTATTTCAGCAGTGGTGTTTGTTTAGTAAGCCGTGTTCGATGATAAGAAATTTCATTCCTTCTTAAGGAAGTTTTTAAGGAAGTAGTCTTTCTGTGAGTAAGAAATGTTCAAACCTGTTCACTGCGATGAATATGATGCCGACTGCTTGCGAATGGCCAAGATAGTTGACCCCGGCTACAGGTACTACCGACCAGTTTTCCTCGTAAAAGCTCTCCGGGAATACGCCGAATATCGGAAATTTGAAGAATATCGTTGCGAATATGGACATCAGAATGTCTGCTACGGAGAGGTGTATGCAGAGTCGAAAGAATGACGATGAGAACGCTGTGTGTGATTTTCGCCTGTAAACGCTTCATTACGATTTATCGCGGTTAAGGACGGAAGTTTTTTTTTCCATTTAAACAGTGCTGATTTCAAGTGGCATTAGAGAATATATCATTCATATCACGAATTTGTTTCACGTCGAGGTCAGCAATTACTTTTACCTCTCTGGCTTCGATGAGTCCCTCAGAAGCAAAATGTGCGACCACTCTAAACAAGTTTTGAAGAACGCTGGCTGAATTCTATTATTTGTCCTTGTTCTACGCTCTCTGCTACTAAGAAGAGCTGATCGCAACGTGACGGCTATACTCTTTCAGCGCAGATGAATATTTCGCACCTAACATCTGTAAACCACATGCGAGTTGTGTACGAAACTCACGAAGTGATAAATAATTTACTGCCATTTGGCTTATCATGCTACTTGAAGAGGAACTCTGAATTGGCTCGCTAACCTTCGCCGCCTTCGAATGTCCAGGCTCTGGTGAAGATACGAAATGTTAGTCGAATAAACAGCACAATTATCCTTTCATGATAACATGAAACAGGTGCCTTTCCTGAGGCTTCCTGAGGAGTGCGCCGTTAGAAAAATTGAACAGCCACTGAGCGGATTCCATCATGTAGCGAAGTAGAAATCTTTTTCGTCAATTTTTGTTCGCTTGTACTCATTTCAAAATATCTAGAAGGTTGGAAAATGAGTCCGATCACAGGGAAAATAGGTGAGGAAAAGAACACCTCTGGCCTGCTACGGGCGTCTTCTAGGCCGCCTTCCTGACACTTCAAACTCAAGGCCTATCTTGCGGACGCTGTCTTCTTTCCCACGCAGAACGAGGCCGTACCATCGCAAGCGAGCTTCGCGCATCTTGTCCGCTATCGGCGCGACATCGAACTTCTGCCGAATGACATCGTTTCGGATGCGGTCCAGGCGCGTGACTCCAGCCGTCTAGCGCAGCATCTTCGCCCCCATGACGATGGGGCGCGTTTCAACTTTCTTAGTCGCAGGCTACCACTTAGCGCCGTACATTGCTACTGGCCGAACTACTGCTCAGTACATTTTCGACTTAAGGTGCTCTAGTATCTTCCTACCGCAGAGCACGCCAGTCAGCGAACGCCGCTTGCACCAAGCTGCACTCACGCGTGAGTTCACTTCAGCCATCAGACCGCCGTCAGACGCTATTGCTGATCCCAGACGATCTCGAGCGGCAGGTATTTGAACACCGAAGAGCGTGCAAGTTCAGATGGATCCGGACTCGCTCACGTCAGTCGTTAGGTACTCGGTCTTCTTGACATTCAGTTTGAGTCCGAACCTCGCCAGACGTTCGCTCCAAGCTTGCACCTGCCGTTCGAGATCATCTTTATCATCGCAAGCGAGCATCACGTTATCAGCATAAAGCAGCGTCCATGGACGGGCTTCTGAAGATCTCGTGTGATGGCATCCATGACGACAACAAAGAGGAGTCGAGAAAGCGCAGAACCCTGGTGCACCCCAACAGAGATGGATGGGGAACTCCATTGAGTTCAAACTGCAGCTTGCACTCGACTCTTTGGAGAAAAGTAGAGAATTCGCAACCAATCTATGAGCTCTTCAGGACGAGGGGCGTACTATATCACTTCACGCGGTACGCGGTCAAAGGCCTTCTCCAAGTCGAGAAAGGCGATATGCACTGGCTTATGTTTCTCGCGGTGCTTCTCCACTAGGAGGCGGGCGGCGTGTATGGCATCAATGGTCCCACAACCAGACACAAAACCGCACTGGTTGTCGGAGAGCCTGACGATTTTACGAATTCGTCTGTCGAGGATTCGCTCGAAGATCTTCATGCTGTGCGAAAGCAAGCGAATCGGACGGTAATTGGAGCAGTCTGCAGGACTGCCCTTCTTCTTCCAAATCGGAACCGTCGTACTGTTGTGCCAACACTTCGGTACTTTCTTCTCCTTTACTACCTGGTTGAAGAACTCAGCCAACCACTCAGCATGATTCCAGAGCTTCGACTTCCAAACATCGACTGCCAGATCATCCGGCCGTGTCGCCAAACGGGGTTTCATCTTCTTCAGAGCCGCTTCTGTTTTCTCCATGTGATCCTGTGAACGGAACCGTGGACAAATTGCATATAGCTACCATACCCAACCTTAATACCAAAAGCCGATGTTATATTCACATTCTTGTGATCAGCACTCCAAAATAATCTCGTAATCGAAGTTTGGGCAAAATCGCCGATTAAGCCTTACTCTCATACCTACCGTAATCTATCCTGATTGGTCGAAATTCGAAAAATGGATATGATATCCGTGATCAGCTCATCGAACAACCTCCTAGGTGAAGTTTTCGCGAATTTTTTGGACCTCTCCGATCTGTGCATGAAAGGATGTACATTAGTGGCAAATAAGCAGGTACTGCTTGCTAGTTCACCCTACTATGCCAGATTGACATGGGACATGGGTACTCGACCATAATCACCATTTGAACAGCGTAAGTTTTCTCGAGATCGCTGGATAGAAAATGAGATGGGGCTTCTAATAGTGTTAATTAGATTTTAAACAAATAACTTTGAAAAGAGTTATTGCAATGCGACGCTTTGTGACGGATTAATCCGTCGCAAAGCGTCTTTTTTGCAAAGAATTTGAGCGGTATTGTAGATTATGTTCCAAAGATCAATATGTCTTTACCTTTCCTTGATAATGACGTAGACGAACAGAATGTTAATGGGGAGGCACATCAAGGAGAGCACGGTAGAGACTAATTCAACGACAAGTGCTGCAGTCAGCATGTCTGGCTGTTACTGAAATAGAGGAAATAAAGACAAAGAATGAATTCAAGTTAATAAATAAATAAATAAATATTATATCTTATAGAAAGTATAGAGAAAGAATCAGGATCTGGTCACGAGTGAACGTAACTTTGTGCAGTGATGCTGACGTGTTGGCGACACAGAAATGCAGTCGGAATTGTGATCAGAGCGATAGGGATATCCGTGGCGGACCGAGTAGACAGGTGTCTTCAAACCTGGATACGTATCAATTCCTTTTTCAACCGTTATGAGATGTAGGAGGCATAGGTCACAACTCGAGATCATACGTCAATCAAATTGGCGATGGGCGGGTGGAGGGGGGGGGGCATCGCTGCCAGCAATGCAAGGACATTGCGTGGTGATGCCTTCAGCCGTTACGTTCTGCCAGGTCAGTGCGCGATTTGTTTTTGTGGATTTGTTCTGGCTCAGCATGACCTCGCTTTTTGCTGTGAATGTCTCCTAAGCCCTAGCTTATACTTGCGCCGCTGGGTGGCGCGGCACGATGGTCGAGATAGATGTCGACCGGGCGGCCTGAAAAATCGATATCTGTGGCGGTCATGGTGCCGCGCCGCGTGGCAGCGCAAGTATAGATTAGGGCTAACAGCCTAACGTCTTCTAACAGCGAAGTGAAAGCGCAAAGTGGCCAGGAGGGAAGTGCGGGAGGGGGGGGGGGCTGTGGTTGCAATGCAAGGCAGCCCGAAATACGTATTGCGTTGCAGGAAACATGAAATTTTATGCGCCATTGGAATGCTGTACCTCTGGTGAGGACTGCGCTAGACGTCTTCCGGTAGAGGTGGATATTCGTTCATTTTCTAACGAATTTCTGTCACCGCTGGGAAGTAGCCACCACCCTCCACTCATTTCCACGGAGTGACGTAGCGCTAGTCGAATCTGAGAAATTCTCCAAAAAAATAAAAAATTCTCAAAGCTACTTCCTCAACTTTTTCAGAAACTAAAAAGTCGGATTAGGATTCCCAAATACGTCTTGCACCGCAATATTGTGCTCCAGAAATGGCAGGCGCAGGTAATTTTATAGGATCTACTGCTTTCTATCTATATCTTCAACTACTTTTTCTAGTGCGCAAATGAATATCGAAACTGGTTAGCTCATTGTTAAGGTGCACCACTGGATAATTATGTGGTGAGTATATACATGCGCGGACGCGGTCGTGCACAGGATCAGCAGATTCAGTTCTAGCTCCAGGACTCAAGGTATGGAATTTTAAAGTAGGCAAAACCACTCATATTTCGAATTAGGGTCGGTCGGGAAGTAGCTAACTTTAAAGACCGAGGATGACTCAGGTGGTTGATTAGATTGAAAATGCAAATGCTGGATACTAGAATGTATCAATTATTTGATAAATGATTATGTGATTTAAACAAGGCAAAAGCATTGCGAAACAGAATTAAAATGATGAAAGGCAATGTGCTGTGGCTCCAGCCGACGAGTAAGTCAGTGTTTTATCCTCCCTACACGGATACAGCAGCAGTCCCATGGATCCAGCGGAAGAAGGGTCTGGTTGATCTGGACGGGCTTGAACACTGGAACCATTCGGGAATCACGCGGGAGCCGGCGCCTCTTCCGGTTTCGCTACATACGTCGTTGCAAAACGGAAATACTACAAGCGTCAGCAAAGATAGTCTCCAGAGCTTTCCTCGTTTTTAATTGTTTAGGATTGTAGATTTTTGAGCGTAATCATTAAAAGAAGATTTATGAGTAGATTTTATGATTAGTTGTTCCTTTGAGAATTACAGTTGATATTTTTGACTGCAAAAATTTCAGAGTTTGTAGGGGTTGAACATTTCTTCTTAAGTCACATTTCCGCATTGCGCTAGAGACTTTGATTTGGAGATTAGTATAACTTCTGGTTAAGGGAAATTTGGTATATCTTTCTTTAAAAAATATTATTTCATTCCATAGGTGAACGCGGTGAGGATCCCCACATTCAAGTCGGAGGAGTTGAATATGCAATAAAGCCGTATGATTGGAATCTTCTTGAAGATCCATCGGAAGACTACGACCTTCTCTCGAAAGGACTGTTGAAATATGCTAGCAGCTCTTGTGAAGCCACATCACCGTCTGCTTCAAGACTTAACGAACATGTGATTACACTCTTGGAGCAAAGAAGAGCTGTCGAACTAGATCCTAATGCTTCCCGTCTGGAAGGAGTCACCATCTCGAAGGCCTGTCGAATTGCAGTGAAGGAGTTCATTCAAGCCTACAGAAGATTGAAGCTGTTAGAAGCCGCTGGGAAAGGTTCAAGCAAAAAGCGCTGCGAACGAGATCTCTGAAGGCGATAATGTCAGCCCTTTTGAATAAGAATGGAACAACGCAAACGTCTCGAAGAGCGATGGAAGCCATCGTTCAAGAATTCTACACAGATCTGTTTCGTTCTTCCGTCACTGTCCCGAAATGCTTGATGCTACCGGCTGAGGAAGTACCTCCCATTCTGGAATCGGAAGTTGCTCATGCCATCAGAAGGATGAAGCCAGGCACTGCTCCTGGACCGGACGGCATTTCTACTGATCTCCTTCGTTCGGGTGGCAGTGCCCTCTGCTCACTTCTTGCCGAGCACTTCAACCACTACCTTCGACTTGGTAGGATTCCGGACTCATGGAAGGAGTCGAAAACTGTTCTAATCTTCAAAAAAGGTCAGCAGGAAGATATCAACAACTATCGACCCATCAGTCTTCTCTCGGTTGTGTACAAGATCTTCACCAAAATACTGCTTAACCGCATGAAGCGTTGAATGAGTATCAGCCAGTGGAGCAAGCAGGGTTTCGCAAGGATTTCTCCTGCATAGACCATGTTCAGACTGTCTCACAACTCATCGAGAGGAGCCGCAAATACAACATCCCACACCATCGGTCTACATCCGACTTCTCGACGAATTCTTCTCGAACACATCGACCACCATCCAGTTGTTCGATCGGAAGCTTAAAATTCCTATCGGTAAAGGAGTACGACAGGGAGACACGATTTCTCCCAAGCTATTCACAGCGTCACTCCAGGATGCCATGAAGGACTTGAACTGGGACGACAAAGGCTACCTTGTCGACGGTAAACGGATCAGCAATCTTCGCTTCGCCGACGATATTGTTCTAATCTTTACCAGCATGGCAGGCAGAAGTCTAGGAAATGCTGAACGAGCTCAATGTGGCAGGTGCGAAAATTGGATTGGACATGAATATGTCCAAAACGCGATTTATAGTCTGGTGTGATAGGGGACACTTAAGGTTAAATTGTGTCGCTCTACAACGAGTCGACTCCTACATCTATCTGGAAAGAGAGCTGAATATGGGTAACGACCGCTGGAGACGCGCAGCATGGGCAGCCTTCAGTTCGATCCTCAAAGTCACCGATCAGGTCATGGATGCCGGCCTCAGGGCTTCGATATTCAACGTCTCTGTACTGCCTGCGATGTGTTACGCGACGAAAACCGGAACCGACAACAAGGCAAGAGCCAGAGCAATGCAAACTACGCATCGTGCACTGGAGAGATGTCTTCTGAGGACAAGCCTTCGTCAGCAATCGCAAGAAGGCCTACGAAGCTCGGAGCGAAGGGAGAAGTCGCAATTAGCAGATCCGCTGCAATACATGAAGAAGTCCAGATATCACTCTGCCGGACACCTGCTTCGACGAAGGGACGATAGGTGGAGTCTCCGTGTCACAGAATGGCTCCCAAGAGACCATAGGAGACCACTGGGACGACCGCCAACGCGACGGGCAGACTCATTCTCCACATCTTTCAGAGACCGGAATTTTAGGGCATTAAAAGAAAAGCACGCACCGTGCACTCGTCTAGCTCGTTACAATTTTTGTTTGATTGCAAGCGTAAATGCTAATGCCAGAAACAGCAAGGTAAAGATATCCATGTTTCTACAAATGTTTCTGTTGTACGGCTGAGAAGTGTTTAACTCCACACGAGCATGACTTTTACGATCAATCGAAAGAAAACGCGACGTCCTGGGGGAGTGCATGGCGCGATCCTTTCTTTCAATAGACTGGTGAATTTCTATTTTTTAAAAACTCCATACCGAGCTTTAAAAACAAATTTTCTTTGGGAGATAAAGATATTTTTATAAAATTTCAAGCAGTTGGTTCAGCTATGGGAGCAGATGATTTAGAAATTTTCAATAAAAGTAACTCTGAACCATACTACATCTTCCTTGTAAATTTAGTGCTGAGCTTCCTGGAGAGCTTAATGTAATGTGGAAGAAGCTGGTTTTAAATTGGAATATATTCAGTTTCGTTTCAAAACGTCAAGCTTGCATAGAAGAGCGTCCAATTTGGCGTGAAGTCGTACATACATCATGCTGAATGCATTGTAGACGAGAGTTCTAAAGTGAGAATATAAGGAGAGCAACGAGAAGTTGTAAAGTTCTGGCGATGTGATTCTGGTAGGAATGCAGTGTTGTCTTGCACACGCCCAACGGTAGGTGCTGTGAGACAATGAAAACTTGGAAGCTCGATAACGCCCATGCTATCACGAAACACGGAGAGGCAACCAACATTCCGTTCGGGGATGACGCAGCCGATCACCGGGAATGAAACTGCTCTGCCATGCTTGATTGCCAGCTCAGTATGGCTGGTAAGGCGAAATGGTGGGTGAGCAGCTTGTCTTAAGTTCACAGTGAAGGAGGTAGTGGGCTTACTTGTGAAGTTTTGGATGAAAACAACATTACTCGGTTATCGGCTACTGTGGGTTCTGATTTCTTCACGACACTGGGCATTCTTCACGCTATTCGTGAAAGACTTATATTTCCTGGAGAGAGGGGGAGAAAGTACTTCCATTTCATGAAGGAAATTAATGATGGGGTAGTCTTAAGCGGCCCCCATTTATGGAAAAAACTTGGCTTTTCTTGGCAAGATTCAACCGTAGCAAGTTTTCGGTAATTTAAGTCGATATAAGTTTTTAGTTTTCGAGTTACATAGCTTCCAGAATGCCGTTTCCGCTGTCATTTCAGCGCTTTCTTAAAATTACGATTATGCGTCGTTGATTATAACGTAAGTGATAAGCATGAGGTGGGCGTTGATGAGCTTCTTCTTGGGACATGCCTTCATCTTTCACGGCATACCGGAAATTAGTTTGAATAGCTCAACCTAATTAAAGGAATTGCAGTCGCCAGACGGAAGATAGGTCGGTATTCTACCAGGGGTGTGCGTAAATGAAATCCGAAATTTCGTAAATCGTAAACCGCAATTACGAAAAATCGTCGTAAATCATAAATCGTAAACCGTAAATCGTAAGAGTTGCTTGGCATTTAGGGCATCTGAATACCTAGATTATCTTCTACGTCGTAGCACTATCTCGAAATACGTGAGCTGACATGCACCATGTGATGTGACATGGGTCTTCGTAGGCCGGCCTGTCACAAGAGCCTGTCGCCTGCAATCGAGTATCCGTGATCGGCTTAGCTCGCAGAGCGAACAGTTTCCAGTGGCACCATGTGGAAGAACGGACATCGCCACCAACTTTAATTATAGTTATATGTTAGAAATCTGACAATTTGTTAAAGTTTCTTCAGAGATGCTGGAGGGTACATTTAAGTGAACCATACACTGCAGGCTGGGCACCGACTAGGAGGGCGTATGGATAGCGAGACTTACAGGGGAACGGTATAGGGTTCGAATTCGAGACAGGGATTTACGGATTGCCTTCCGTTTTTGTAAATGAAAAGTATGTTCTGAGCTCGGCCAGACACCGTTTTCATTTTCTAACTTTTTTGACCTCTTATCGGATATGAAAGATTCAGGTCTTCGTTACAAAGAGTTACATCCTGTTCCCAAAAAACCATGCCTGTCTCGCTGGGGAAGCTCTTGTTAATTGCTACAACGTTATGATCCTTTTGTAATGTTCTCTGCTTGTTTTGAAAATGTTTCTTATTTTAACCTCATTTAGGAACATGATCGAGACGTATTGCTTCATTCCATCTCCTGTATGTGCTGATCAGTCTTTGGGTTTCTACAGAGAACGCTTTTCTTGTAAATTTTATTAATTCTACCATGTCTTTTCCAAAATGTATCACTTTTGGTACCATAGTTTGGTCTTGTTGCATCCTATTTTTCTCGACTACTCTTCCATACTGATAGGTAGTGGGGAAGGACATTGCAACTGTAGATACTTGTAGTAAGCCTCATGACTTCGTAGGTAGAGAATAAAATTCCGTCAGACTTCGTCTTGATGGTTAATGGCGATGTTGTTCACGAATCTGGCAAAAGCCTTCGGTATTACGGTACATTAGGTGACGGTGAATATGTGAAGTAAAGGGATGGATACAGAATGAATGGCAGTGTTGTACTATCGTGACTCCAAAAGTCGAGGAGAGGTCGGAAAAATTTCCTCCCAAACATCGCCCAGTACTGTTACTCTGGATACTTAGCACGAATATAGTATCCATTTTGAAAATTCGGTATACCAGGGTAGGTTAAGAGATTCTATGTATTGACATTGATAACCTTGACCACTCATGAAAATACGGGATCACGCGATCACGTGAAAACTTTTATCAAATTTGTGATCAGCGCCTTAATTAGCTTACAAGAGGAAGCATGGGCAAAAATTGCTTTCGATCTCCAGAGTCGTGGAAGTACAAGTCTCTACGCCTTCGATTAGCAGAGAGTCTTCTTCTTCTGAGCGTTTAGTCCCGCGTAATCGCAGGGTTTGCTGTTCTTGTGATCTGTCGCCACCTCATCCTATCAAGGGTGTCGTCTGCCGTGGCGCCGACTTCAGCGAGATCTCTCTTGATAACGTCCTTCCATCTTTTCCTTGCGGCTCCTCTCGGACGCTTTCCGGGTGCCTCGAAATCTAGGGTCAACCTTATAGGGTGATTCTCTGGTCTTCTGAGGACGTGTCCGTATCACCGCAGGCGCTGCTCCCTCATCTTTAGCTGGATCGAGGCTGTCCTCATCGCTGCCCTAACATCCTCGTTTCGCACCCTGTCCTGACGGGTCCATCCACCTGACCATGACCACCTCAGCATCCTTATTTCCGCAGCGTGCAGTTGCCGCTCCTGCGCCTTACCCAGCGCCCAGCACTCACTGCCGTAGAGGGGAGCCGGCCTCACAACTGTTCTATAGAGCTTGCCTTTGAGCGTCCTGGAGCATATAGAGTCGCAGAGGATCCCTGTGGACTCCCACCACTTGAGCCAGGCTGCTTATCCGTCCCCTGACCGCCTGGTACACACTGCCTTCCTCGGATAGGTCACTTCCGAGGTAGCAGAAATCTTTCACATTCTCGATCTCCTACCCTTGGCAGCCTAGGATCGATCCATCGCACTGCTCTGAGCTGATGAACTTCGTCTTCTTCACGTTCATCCGTAGGCCGTTGTCGCGAGCGCTCTCTGCCACAGCTGCACCTTCTCCAGTTCCTTCTGGTTGTCGGCTACTAGGGCGATGTCGTCCGCGTAGAGGATCGTCCTGAGAGGGCCTTCCTCAAAGTGGTTCACTATAGAGTCAGGCTTGAGCAGAAAAAGGAAGAGGAACGGACCTTTGGTGCACCCCCACTGGGATGTCCATTTTCCTTGCCGCTCCGTGTGGAGTTCGTATCGTCGCTTTCGAGCCTTCGTACATGTCCTTTATAACCGTGTTCAGAGTTCTGGGAAAATCCTCCCTCGAAGGGCTTACTTTCATCAGGAAAAGTGATGTGAGCAAGCCCAGCACTGCACTGCAGAATCCAAACCCCCGGATCCGAACCCACGACCCCTTATTGCAAGTCCGTCCCCACACCCACTCGGCCAGTCAATCGCTGCCTCCTAGCTCGTGAGCGGCGCACCTCAATGTTCCGTTTCGGTTAGTGTATCCATAATAAGCGAATTGTGAGTTCTCTGTTATCCCGCTACTGTTGCAGTCCCAAACCTTTTGCAGGATAGATTTCAATCACGACATGGCAGTTCCAGACGTCTGTTTTGCTTTATCGGCCCGCACTGAAGTGATACGGTTTTTTTGCAAATGTTGACTTACCCAGATGTCCGCAGGAAATTTGAAAACCGTCACGGTGCTTCTTAGACAACCATCTATAACCCTAAATAGGTCACTTTAAAAATTTCCACGGGACGTTCATTGACCTCCCTTGTTAGTATCAGAGCTACACTTGAGAAGAAACAAGGACAATACTTTCTGGTCGTAGGTCAGATTTACGTAAATTTACAATTTGTGACCCAAAATGTCGTAAATCGTAAAAAATTTGCCAAAATCACCGTAAATACTTACTTTACTTTGATACTTAGATGGTCTTTTGACAGCTGGAGGTCTCTCAGCGGGGACCACAACTCTTCAGACCGCTCGGTCTCTGGCTGCTTGTATTCAGCGAGGCAGACTCCTCTCTCTGAAAGATCTTGAGGATTAGTCTGCCCATCGCGTTGGCGGTCGTCCCAGTGGTCTCTTATGGTCTCTCGGGAGCCATTCTGTGACACGGAGACTCCATCTATCGTCCTTTCGTCGAAGCAGGAGTCCGGCCCAGCGATATTTGGACTTCTTCATGTACTGCAGCGGGTCTGCTAATTGCGACTTCTCCCGTAGCTCCGAGCTTCGTAGGCCTTCTTGCCATTGCTGACGAAGGCTTATCCTTAGAAGACATCTCTCCAGTGCACGATGCGTAGTTTGCATTGCTGTGGCGATTGTCTTGTTGTCGGGCCAGGTTTCCGTCGCGTAACACATCGCAGGCAGTACAGAGGCGTTGAATATCGAGGCCCTGTGGCCGGCATCCTTGACTTGATCGGTGACTTCGCGAATCGAACTGAAGGCTGCCGATGCTGCGCGTCTCCTGCGGGCGATTTCAGGAGCGAGATCGTTATCCATGTTCAGCTCTCTTCCCAGATAGACGTAGGAGTCGGCCTGTTGCAGAGCGACTCCATTTAACCTTACGAGTCCCGTGTCACACCACTGGTTGACCATAAACTGCGTTTTGGACATATTCATGTCCAATCCAATCTTCATACCTGCCACATTGAGCTCGTTCAGCGTTTCCTCGACTTCTGCCGTGCTGGTAGAGATGAGAACAATATCGTCGGCGAAGCGAAGGTTGCTGATCCGTTTACCGTCGACAAGGTAGCCTTTATCGTCCCAGTTCAGGTCTTTCATGGCATCCTGGAGTGCTGCTGTGAATAGCCTGGGAGAAATCGTGTCTCCCTGCCGCACTCCTTTCCCGATAGGAATTTTAAGCTTTCGATCGAACAACTGGATGGTGGCCGATGTGTTCAAGAAGCATTCGTGGAGAAGTCGGATGTAGGGCGATGGTATACCAGCATCACAAGCGTGTTCAGAATGGCGTTGATTTCCACAGAGTCGAACGCTTTAAACCGTAAATCGTAAATCATAATTACTCACACCCCTGTATTCTACTCTTCCAAGTCATTCTGTTAGCAATCTGCATATCTTGAAAACTGAAAGATTGGGTCGGTCTGAGGCGAACTGAACTTACAATTAATTAGCGGGGCACCGGGAACGAGCGCTTTCACCCGCCTGTGTCACACGCATCTTTAGCATGAGTGAACAATATGTAATTATATTTTCGACTGCATTACGCCGAACGAAAATGAACTGAGCGGGGGCGAACGGTCGAGAACGGTTTTGGAGAGTCTGTACAGTCACGCATATCTTTAACGATGTTCTTTACCGTGGTTTAGTACTGGTAGTAGTAGCTGCTACAAGTTGCACGAGATTTTCTCATTACTGGAAATGGTCTGCTTCTTGACTTGATTTGCCAATCGATACGCAATTTCAACCACTTTCGCCTGTTGTATTTACCAACGTTTCATAAGTACTAATCATTGCCATCTTAGACAAGTTAAGTGTTTCTGCATACCTGCGCAAGTTGGACCACTGACTAAGCCTGGTTCCTGAAAAATCATTAATGTCTTTAAAAAAGATGTCAGACGTTTTTCTAGGCAAAGCGGAAGTGCCTCATCCGTCGGTTTGGGCTTTTTCATTTCTGTTGTGTATAGGGAACGTTGGGATTAGATGAAGACTTAAATGGAGTGTTTAGCCGCAACAGAACATATGACGCTGTATAGTTTGTGATGCTAGTTTGACGGAAGTAAGCTTTTTTCTTTTTTCTATTTATTTTGCAAAAGGGTGGTGGCGATGTCCGTTCCTCCACGTGGTGCCACTGGAAACTGCTTGCTTTTGCAAGCCGAGCCAAACACGGACATTCGAATGCAGGCGACAGGCCCTAGTGACAGGCCGGCCTACGAAGACCCATGTCACATCATATGGTTGATGACGTTTCAGACTTCTCGAGATAATGCTACGGCGTCCGCGGGAGCCGACGCGCACTCGCAAAGCCCGGCGAGTGTGAAAAGTGTGCGAGGGTCCCTGATGCGAGGACGGCATCGGGGGGGGGGGGGGGCAACTGAGCTAGTCCGAAAGTCCCGTAACGTAGGCAAGACCCGCGTAGCAACGTTGAATGTGGGTACGTTGACGGGCCGCTCGTGCGAGTTGGTAGAAACACTGGAGCGAAGAAAGATAGATTTCTGTGCGGTGCAGGAGACGAGGTGGTCCTGCAGCAAGTCAACGGACATAGGACGTAGCTTCAAGGCCGTTCTATGTGGAAGTCCCAGGACCACCAGTGGTGTCGGTGTGATCGTCTCCGAGCGTTTCCGTGACGCGATTGCAAGCGTAGAACGTTTCGATGACCGCTTGATGAAGATTGTTGTCGCCGTAGAAGAGCGACGATGCCATTTCTTTTCTGCGTATGCTCCGCAGACAGGCTGTTCCGAGCAAACCAAGGACGAGTTCTGGTCCCTGCTTGATGAGAAGACAGCGGAAGTACCGTCACAAGATATGGTTGTTGTGGCAGGTGACCTTAATGGTCACGTCGGAGCAACGAAAGACGGCTACAACTGTCATGGTGGTTTTGGATATGGGTCGCGCAACGCCGATGGTGAGCGTATACTTGAGTATGCAGACTCACATGACCTCACCATCGTGAACACCAAATTTCGAAAGCGTGACTCTCACCTCATCTCGTTTTATAGCGGGAATGCTAAAACGCAGATTGACTATGTCCTTGTTAGGCGTCGCGACCAAGGTCTTGTCACAGACGCGAAGACCGTGCCGTATGAGACGGTTGCCACGCAACACCGTCCACTGATCTGCTCGCTGACTCGCTGAAGATCACTGCTTCGAGGTGTAAAAATGTCGAGCGATGCGTGTCGGCCAGAATCAGATGGCGGCGACTGAAAGAGAAGGAAGCGGCAGTTATTTCTCGCATTCGGTTGCCGTCGGTGATAACTATCGACGAAACCTGGAAAGAGGCCACCGATGCGATAACCCGGGCTGCACGCCTCGAACTCGGCACAACGAAGCCTGGACGGCGTTGGGTCGACAAGCAGGCTTGGCTGTGGACTGACGATGTCAGAGAGAAGGTCAGGGAAAAGAAACGGCTGTATCACGTATTTATCGGTGACAAAACAGTCTGTAATTGGCGGAATTATCGAGAAGCGAGGAAAGCGGCAAAGAAGGCAGTGGCCGCTGCTAAAGCCGCACACTACGCTGATGTGAGCGAAAAACTAGAAACGCGCGATGGTGAGCGTTATCCTTACCGACTCGCCAAGGTTCGATGTGGTCAAGCAGAAGACATTCAGAAGTTCTTTGGCATTAACGATGAGAACGGCCATCTTCTGATGGATCGTAAAAGGGCTGTGAAGCGATGGCGCGACTACTTCGAGGAAATCTCGAATGTAGAATTTGAACATCCTGCTGTTCCTTTTGCATCACCTGTATACGGTCCCGTTCAGAAGATCACAGTGAGAGAAACTGAAGCAGCCCTGAGGAAGATGAAGTCAGGCAAAGCCACTGGTCCCGATGACCTGCCAGCTGACCTGTGGAAGTCGAAGGGCTGGTGCCCTGCTGACCAGCTGACTGCGTTTTTCAATCAGGTTGTTGCTGAGAAGAAAGTGCCTGAGGGTTGGCAGCAAAGCACGACCATCCCGATTTGGAAGAAGAAGGGCAGTCCTGCAGACTGCGCCAGTCACCGTCCAATTCGTCTTCTTTCGCACACCATGAAAATCTTTGAGCGAATTGTCGACGGACGTATCCGGGATGTCGTCCAGCTTTCCACGAATCAGTGTGGTTTCGTGTCTGGCTGTGGCACCGTTGATGCCATTCACGCCGTTCGTCTTCTGCTAGAGAAGCACCGCGAGAAACAGAAACCGGTGCATTTTGCCTTCCTGGACTTGGAGGCCTTCGACCGCGTTCCGTGAGATGTTATATGGTACGCGTTGCGACAACATGGTATCCCTGAAGAGCTTATTGAGTGGGTGCGCATTCTATACTCTTGCCCAAGGAGTCGAGTGCGAGCGCCAGCGGGCACCTCGATGGAGTTTCCCATCTCTGTAGGGGTGCAACCGGGATCTGCGCTATCCCCACTGCTCTTCGTGGTCGTGATGGATGCAATCTCACGAGATCTCCAAATGGCGGCACCTTGGACGCTGCTGTATGCTGACGACGTCATGCTTGCATGTGAAGACAAAACCGAACTCGAGCGACAGGCACAGGCGTGGTGCGATCGTTTGGCATTGTTCGGTCTCAACCTAAACATCAAAAAGACGGAATACTTGACGACGGATGTGAATGAGCACGGATCTATTAAGATCGATGGTACTGAGCTCTCACGAGTGACATCTTTCAAGTATCTTGGGTCAACAGTCACGTCCGATGGCAGCTTAAAGATGGAGAATGCGAATGTGAATGCGCGTGTGAGTGCAGCCTGGTCCAAATGGCGCTCGCTGACTGGGGTGCTTTGCGACAGGACAATACCTGAGCACCTCAAATCGAAGGTTTATAGAACAGTAGTCCGCCCAGTAGCGACGTACGGTGTTGAGTGCTGGCCCGTGACGAAGGAAGTTGAAAGCCGCCTCAGTGTAATGGAGACGAAGATGCTACGGTGGACGGCTGGAGTTACGCGTTTGGACCGCGTTCGTAACGACACCATACGACAGAGGTTCGGTGTCGCCCCGATATCCGAGAAGCTGCGCGAAGCTCGTCTTCGATGGTACGGCCACGTCCTTCGCGCTAACGACGACACCGTGTGTAAGATTGGCCTGAATCTTGTGGTCCCTGGAAAGCGGCCCAGAGGACGCCCGAAGCAACGTTGGCTAGATACGTTGCGCTTGGACTTGGAGATGGCTGGTGTGCACCCTGATCAAGCATTCGATCGGGAGAATTGGCGTCACCACACCAGAAGAGCGGACCCCGCCACCAAGCGGGACAGACGCTAATGAAAATGATGATGATTTTGCAAAAGGGTCGGCGTGTTTGAATAGTAGGAATGCATTACAGAGTACACATCTTTTATGACAAGAAAACATTTTGCAGAAGATTTAGACAATGAACCGCCCCTATTTGTCAAAAGCCTAATCATGGCGATCTGTTGCGGCTGCAGCTCACCATGGGACCCAAGGAGGCAGCATCTCACCTTTAGTAGGGTAGAGTTGTGAAAACGTAAGCACACAAGTGAACGGAAATCTCTGGCAGTTGTCGTTCTGCGGTCGATTAAATTCGATTTATAGTGGTCAAATCAGGGCAATCTATTCGCTTTTAATTCATAATCACAGTAAGAAGAGTGAATAACACCAAGGCAGTAGAAGAATTGCGATGGTTGAGAATGAAGCGTGATGATTCGCAACTTTGACAGTGGTGTAGTTTGTGCTGCCCGCTGTTATCTAAAAAGGCAAATGAATGAGCATCGTATGCAAAAGCTGGCATGCCTCATGAGATTAGATGAGCTTTGGGGGTTCGTTTAATACAATGGATGACGTACGTGAAATAGGCTTCCTGCTATCGGTTGACCAAGTTGTTTGCCAATCGCAGTCTTCGTCACTAGGCATTGCACATCGCTGCATCCGCTCATTAGTTCACTATCTTCAAGTGAGACGTTATTGCATTCCCACTTATTTCTAAGTGAGCACAAAAAACACGACACTTTAAATGCACTTTCCATATACCACTGCTACTTCGGCAAGATTCGCCTATGCATTTCCTTTTTTTAACATTTCGCGTTGTTTATTTGTTGACTTCGTTATTGCGTTCGTTCAAAATACAAAGAATCCTAGCGGAAATGTTTGCACTGCTCAAGGTGCCTAATTTTTCTAGAGGTTAAACTCCTCGGAAAATTAGAGGCGCGCATAAAGATGAGAGAAAAATTGAACTTTTAAGACATGGGAATGGCAGGCACTCATGCATGGATTCAAATTTTGAACTCTATAAATTGTGCTTGGGCTGAATACTTATATGCAACTGCAACTCGTCGCAAAATATGAGCTTTCGAAACCATGAACACTGGTCGATCGAAGAAGCATAGCATTTTCTTCAAGAAATGAGTTGACCATGAAATAACTCATGGTGAAATGAGTTCACCATGAGTTAAATCTAGATTATATGGACAAAAATATAAGTGTTAGGTCTCATGAAATGTCAACATTGCATCGCGCCTATTCATTCAAAATTTCATACTGTAATTGTATCAACTATGTATAGTGGGGTTAATGTCGCGAAGGCGCACTGTGGGGTGTGGGATGCGCCATCCCTCCTACCGTCGCCGCGGCAACCAATCAGGCACCGGCGGGGCACATGATTGGCAGCTGCAGTTGCAGTAGGAACACCATCGCGTTCCCACACCGCCGCTACCGCCTCGCGTTGCGTCTTCACGACATGTACATACTGTGTGTCGCAATTTCACACCTTTTCCAAGTTCAGACTACACCGGCAAGATACTTAAAGTCATAACGGTGGCCAAGGCTGAAATGACTATTTCGCCGGTTTGCTCAGCACAACTCGAAGCAACAACTAGAAGAAACGGTGCCTTTGGATTTAGTCGTGTTTCTGCGGTATAGGAGGTTGATTCATGTCCTCCCGACACCCCAAAAATGGTTCCATTAATTTGTAGGCATGCGTGCATTCCTACATAGTCAGGCTTAATGTTTCCCTATAGCTTCATTGGCAACATGGCTAAACTTCCAAATAGTGACTGGAATTCTGGTACACCATCCATGTGCCAACAGTAATCCATGAGAGGAAATCCACGAGAGAAGTTTGGTGTCTTAGTCGATGGTGTTAAACTCCTAATTTTCAATATTGGCATTTGGTTTCTGTAGTTTTTCCTTGCCAACTGCTAAACGACGAAGCAGAAGGTTATGAGTACTTTGAAATCTTCTAGATTTTAAATGGTGTCTCTTCTCAAGCACATACCGGCAGATTGCAGTCCAGATTGCATTGATGTTGGGCTGCCGAAGTTGATGGGAGCGTCAGTTCGATATGCCAATGTGACATACAGTGACCGATCTTGAAATGTCGAAGTGTTGTTGCTTCACAAAACGCTGGTCGAAAAACACAAGCATATGTATATTAGGTTGTCCCATAGGTCGCCGCCGTTTTTTTTTCAACGATTCGTTGTGGATTCCACCCGCGGTCTCTTGCACTGCGCTATACGGCTTTCGAAAGAGAATGATTTGCTCTATCAGACCATGTATTGCATTTCTTTTTTCATCCCGAATTTTGTCAATTTTTAGGTCGATAAAGTGAAAAGTGAAAAAGTAACCATCTGCGCACTTGTTCTCTCCGCTTAGATTTGGATTTTTTTTGCGCGATTTTTCACAGCACTTGGAAGACAATGTTCTCTGCTACAAGAATATATGTTGGCCTTATTTGCTCACTTGTCTATTAATGATTTTAAGGCCATCAAATTGGGACATCCGAAGGAGATTTATTTTTACCAATAGATCATGCTCTGTGGTAGGACTTTTTTGCTCGGTGTTATGTCGTTCGAAAGAGAATGTCTTGCTTTATAAGAATTTGTGTTGCATTTATTGGTGCTGTTTTCTGTCAAATATCAACAAAATTCCAAAAAGAGAAAAATCATCTTCACCAACAACTCCTTCTCCTTGTTCAGTTGTTGATATTCGACAGACATCAAATGAGCCATTAAACGCGACACAAATTTTTATTGAGCAAGACATCCTCTTTCGAACGACATATAACACCAAGCAAAAAAGTCCAACCACAGAACCGAGCTGTCGGTAAAAATTCGGACGGAAAACTCGGACGTCCCAATCTGATGGCCTAAAAATCAATAAAGGACAAGTGGCCAAATAGGACCAACACGTATTCTTGTAGCACCGCACATTGTCTCCCAAATGGTATGAAAAATTGCGCAAAAAATTACAAACCTAAGAGGAGAGAACAAGTGCGCAGATGGCCAGTTTTTCACTTTTCACTTCAACGATCTAAAAATTGACAAGATTCAGGATGAAAAAAGAAACGCTGTACATGGTCTGATAAAGCAAATCACTCTCTTTTTAAAGCTGTATAGCGCTATGTAAAAGGCCGCCGGCGAAATCCGCAATGAATCGTTGAAAAAAAACGGCGGGGACTTATGGGACAACCTACTAATAAGCAAGATAGGAAATAGCTCAGAACAGAAAAATCCAAGCCTAGGCTGTCCAATGAAGTCCAGCTAATTTGCAAATGCGCTTTTTAAATGTGAACGGAAAGTCGTATGAAAGCTTAAGAAATTAGAAATTTTTCGAGATAGGGCGGAACGGAATGCGCCATGCCTTCTTCTGAAATTTCGCATTTTACACTAGATTGCTTGTGTTTAGCTTGAATACTTGCTATAATTTTTTCACATCGAAAATTCTGTGACGTCCAAATGGTCAAGATCGTGCCATGCATTGCTCTCAAACCTGACATTTCAGACTCGATGGATTGTGCATGAGCTGAATGCTTGTTATAATCCTGTTACTACTTGGCCAGTTTAGTGTGTACTGTGTTTCTTTTACGTGCACCGTCGCCCATTAGCTGCAATTACGCCGACTAACCTTTCCGTTCACTTTGAATGATACTTCTCAAGTTCACAGAATCCGTCTCGAAAAATGGGGTTCCTCCTCACATTTAAGTTGTGCGATCAATAAACTCGCATGCCACTTATCTTTTTCGTAATTGTCAGGTTCTAAGCGATAAAAAAGCACAGCACAGGTTAATGTGGCTAAGTAGCGAAAAGCATTCAGCCCTAGCACAATTAATCGAGTTTGAAATGCGAGGTTTCGGGCGGGGTATGGCACAATGTTGACCATTTGAGCGGTACAAAACTCTCGTTAACCTGTGCTTTTAGACGAGCCTCAAGCATCTTGAAAAGCTTCAGTAGCAGCAATGTTAGAACCTTTCAAATAGTACCTGCATTTTTAGCAAGTCCCAGTGTGTTTTTAAGTTCTAAACCCTAAAAGAAGCACCGATCAATCGATACAGCCACCTTATGAAAAAACAGTAGCAAGGATTCAAGCTAACCACAGGCAATCTAGTGTAAAATGCGAAATTTCAGACAGTGCATGGCGCATTCCGTACCGCTCATATGTCAGAAAATATCTATTTCCTTAAGCTTTCGTATGAACCGTTAGCTTCTTCAGTATCTTCCCTATGAGCAAAGTTATCACCTTTCGAACAGTGTATAAATTTTTTTGAGGCACCCTGTATATTGGTGGTTAGCGTTACCCTTATCTATTGTTCTAGAAGGGCCCTACAAAGCGCTGGGGCGGTGTATATCGTGTTAAATCTGTCTTTGTTCACGACACGGAATTGCGTTTAGTATTGGGCACACTACCGAAAATTCAAATTCGAATGAGCAGTGGATCGCATTTCAAACTATCCCCGTGCTTTGTTAAGCTCCTTTGATATGCCTTCTGGCAGGAAAAACTTAACTTTCTGTCATTCCATTCTCAAGGAGGGATTCCGCGCTGTGTTTACGATGTCGCGCTTTTTGAGGTGAGTGCGTAGGGGTGACTGGACTTATTCATTTACTCACTCAGAGGTGGGCTTTACAATTGAACGAAACAAAATTGTAACCGTAGTAGGATTATTATAGAACGTTTCTCGATCGTATTCATCCAGCTATTAAAATAATGATCATTATTATCACGAAGATGGGGAAAATGGCACAAGGTAAATACGAAAACTATTTTGATACATATATAATTGATACACTTCTGTATTGTTGACCTGAAATGAGTAACTGTTGTTGCGCTATTCTTGAAGCGTCTGAATGATATGGCGAAGCAATCGAAGATAATAGGTGTATTAGGGCTCACATGTTTCACTTTCTTCAACGGCTGTAATATTGTCAGTGTAGGATGTGTGTCCAGTTACTCCTTGTAGCGTCATCGTCGGCATCGGCAACCGTGATAACCCAAGTGACGGTAGATTGTATGAGAGATGGACTGTGAACGGTTTCGATGAAGGATCTAAAGTAGACGCATTTCTGGCCAATCTTCTTTGGATACTTTCCTGTTCGTCCTTCTCAGATTGGTAATGATTTGTGACAGAGCAGTCGTTGAAAGAATTTATCTTTCGCTAAAATTTCTAAATCTAATTCTACTCTCTGTGTCGTGAAGACCTTGGTGTCCTAATAAGTGTGAGTTTTAAATTATTCACATGTTGGCACCTTGTGCCGCTGTTGTAGTAAGATCTGCATCAATGGAATCCCCTCGATCAAAAATTAACTTCCGTAAGGGTTATGAGTCCATTGTCAACTCTTTCAAAACTATACAGCAGCCGTACAAGTCCTCCATCAGAAGTTCAGTTCAGCTTCCAGATATCTTTATAGTAGTTGTCTCAACAACCCCTGCATAGATGTTGTCTTGGATCTTTCCAACAATTTCCATCACTACAATCTTCAAGACGTTTCTCAAGGTTTCTTCGTCTTAGTAATCCACATTGTCTGGATGCATTCATATCTCTCAAGCCAAATGGGTTCACGCCAAATGGGGTTTTCTTTCGTCCTGGTCGATCGTAAGATCGCCGAAAAGTCACACAGCTTTTTCTTCTCAGCGCGGGCATAGCACTGTGAGATACCACTTTTGGTGGTCGAAAAGAAACTGATGGTGAGCACGAAGAGAAATGGCGAGTAGTGCTGAGGTTGCCATTGTACTCTGCGCTTTTGTTTAGCAGAGCCCACCCGTTCCAACTTTAAAAATGAAGCTTGGGATGGAAAGGTGATACCATGGAAATCATGCTCGTGTTGAGGCTGACTTTAGTGTATTCGTTATTCACTTTCTCAATTTCTCGATTTTCGTTGTTTCTGCGGAGTCGTGGTGTGTAGTTAGTGAATATTAACCTCGCCGACGGTGATCAGGTGTAGAGCTTGGTCCGTGATAGCAAAATGATGTGGTCACATCTTGTCTGTTTGTCAAGGACAGGAAAAGAAACAGTTAAAAGCTGTTGTAATCTAGTCGTTTCAGACCAGACGTCATGAAACAACAAACATGTCAGAGCTGTCTGAAGAATACCATATGGAAAGGTGGGATAAAGGTTAGCTTGACTGCAATTTCATACTTCCTTGTTTTCCTTGTTTGCGCGGTGTTTGCGCACAGCTCGTTCGCTAGGCGATATTATCGGTCGCGTCACTGAAGCGTAGTTTAAGGCCTATGTTATACTTCGGCGGCGACGTCGGCGGCAGTGTTGAGCGGGTGCAACGCAGTGCGTAACAGTCCGCGCAATACTGTCGCCGACGTCTCCGACAACAGCGTTGCCGAAGTATAACATAGGCCTAAACAACGCTCAACGAACTGCGGCTAGCGGCGCGGGAGGTAAGGGATACAAAGGAAAAAGACCGACCACTTATCACCACGCACAACGTTGGACGCGACAGCGTCGCGACATAGCTCTGAACAGATTGGCTCATTGTCGCTTCCCGACGAGTTGTCCTGGTGGGACCCACTATGCACCGTGGACTGGTGCATATCAGTTAACTGGGAGATGCAGCCGAGATGTCGCATACAGCATTTGCAGATGAAAATGGCGTATGGTAATAACGTCGAACGCTTTTATTTGGAAAGGTCATTAGAAAGACCACCAAGGCGTTTCCACTATTTGGAAGACCATCAGAGGGCGTGGTAGCAACATTGCGTGAAAAATCGACCGTACTTATTTTTTATGTATGTTCAATGTGGAATAAACAGCCGGGCCTGGGTTGTTGAGCAAAGGTTTCCAAGACGCCCTTCTTCCCCTACGGCTTTCCCACCTCTCTTGTAACACTCACCTTCATCTTCACATCGCTGTGCTGGATCTGTAGCTCCATGCAAGGGTAGTTAAATCGCTTCCCATTACGCTGTTCATCCGCTGCGCTTAGCGATTCGCTGCTTGCTGCAACGTAATTCCTTGCGGCACATTACGGATGGGGCTAGATTCTGGTTGGCTTGGATGTTTTTGATATACATACAGTCTGTTGTTCGATAGAATATTTCGCTTTCTTAGCGGGGGCCTTCTTCCACACTAGGATTTGGCTGGAATAGTACGAAAAAAACGTTAAGTATGGATTGTTGTGGTTCTGCTGTCAGTGCTTGCATTCGTTGTTGTTGTGTTATGGCGTTTACTAGTAGTAGCTGGTGTTTGTGTGCTAATTTTAATTTGTTCTTTGCACTAACTCTCGTAATGAATGTATTGTATCGATCGTTAATGTGTGCCTGGCCGCGGATCCGGGTGCCGCAGCCAAGCCCGCCGGCCGACCAATAGGCTCGGGGAGGCGTGGCTTTTCCCGCCTGGTGGCCAAACAAGGTGAGCGCCCGAAGCAGGGTGTGCGTAATTACGATCTACGATCTGCGATTTTACGATTTACGGCGATTTTTAGGATTTTTTCTACGATTTATGACTTACGACATTTAGTGGTAAATCGCAAATTTTCGTAAATGTGATCCTTGATCACCAGACACTCACACCTAGCGCTCTCTAGTTTGAATATACGTTTGCCTAATTTTTGACATTAGACGCATCCAGCAGGCCTTCAGAATCTCTGTGCGAAGTATTGGATAGTCTTCCTTTTATCACTTTTTGGAGATTGGATGAGTGGAACTGCATATACATGCTCGAACAAGGTAGAATTCGTTTCCTCGGCTGGCCCAACGATGTTCTTCAACCATCTGCAGGCCATGTAATGCCAGATCTGTCTACAACGGATGAAGGACTAACGTGTTTTCAAGTGGTTCGAGAAAATGCATTATGCAGGCTACCGCCAAAGTTAAATGTAGGAAAGTGAGAATTGCATGGTCATCTCGAATCGACGATCGCTATCTTGGGATAAATCCGTGAAAATGCGGAAACTCTTCAAGAAGCTGCGCAATGCCAGCTCTTTACGTCACAAAATTTTGTTGCGATTGGCCAGTATTACTCTACGATCAGCCATGAATTCGCGTATAGCTTGCACAAGATGTGTCCATTAGATTGAAGGCGAGGTGCGAGGATTATTAGGTCGTCAATAATTCATGATGCTCTACCGCGTTACAAAATTAAAAAAGGGGCGGCTTGAGATATAAGGGAAGAAAAACGTTCAAAAAGTCAAAATCAAAAAGGAGATCAAGTCAAAATCAAAACGATCGGAAAGTTGCAAATCTGCTGAATTTCTACTTCTTCATCAAAGCTGTTCATGGTTTACGTCTTGCAAGCAGACTTCAGAAGAATTTCGTCTTTTTTTGCTTTTAAAGTGAGCTATACTGCAGTGACAACATTTTCTAGTATACGCTGTATTTCTATTATAGATTAATATAGGCTGCAGCGCATCTTTTGACAGGACTTCTCTGTACCAAAGCTTTTTGCTATCTAGAACACTGAAGATTGCCGATTCTTTATTTTCTTCGTACCGACGTCCTTAAATTTTCGTTTAGGGTCAGTAGTAAAAATTAGCGTCTGGTTCTTGTAGCGTCTACACTTTTTGCAACTCTTGACTTTTCATTTTTATCAGGAAATTTGCTTTGACATAGAGCTTACGGGTGCGTGTGGCGCAGTTGGAGGAGGCGCGACTGTCGCATGCACCCGATACCAGGTTCCTGGTTCGGATTTCCCGCCCAGGCCAACCAAGCCTTCCATCCCTCCGGGGTCGGTGAATTGGTACCAGAGTCGTCTGGGAAGGATAAAGCGCTGACTTGTTCATCGGCTGGCCACCGCAAGTCATTGTATGGCCAAATACGCATTCATGTCGCCTCCACGACATCCCGTAGAAGTAGAATGCGCTGGCGCATCCCAGAAGGGATTGAGCAACGCCGTCCTTTATCCTTTATCCTTTTATAGAGCTTACAACGAGTGGTACTCGCATAGTTTAGCGGTGAGAAAATGTCGAAAAGAGAGGATAGCCGAATCTCAGGATGAAAATGTGGAATTACATGCCAGAGAACCTTTTGTGGTGCGCTAAGTATTTTGAGTTGTCACTTATGTTTTTTTTTATTCGCAGGGTAACCTGTAAGCAAGATCTTTCTTCTCTGAAAGCCATGGTATCAATTTCTGTACTGAAAAAGGGCGAAGGTACATATTCGTTTGGTACGAAACGCGAAAGCAAGACTTTTGTAGACATGAGGACACAATGCACGGATCGTTTTCTCTGGCACCATTTTTGGATCTCTAGTCTTGTTACGATTTACGGTTTACGATTTGTGGTTTACGACGGTTTTGTCATAATTGGGATTTACGATTTACGAAGTTTCGGGTTTCATTTACGCACACCCCTGGCCTGAATAAAACTGCATTCTTGAGCTGTGTGTGCGGTACTGAGAGATTGCTCAGGTTCAAATGAAGGCTGGAGATCCGCTATACCTGTGTATATCAAAGAATTCATTTAAGAAAAATTCGTCGGCAAAACCCTACTTCCCGCCCCCTCCCAAACCCGTATTGTGCCTTCCTTCCCTTCTCGATAGCTTCTGCAGAAATGTTAATGATTTTCTTGTTGTAATAGGCTAAAGTGCAGAGTGTATGCCAGTAGAAGGGGGCGCTCACCAATAGTTGTCATGATGTGCAGGAAGCCCTCTATCTGCGGCGCTTTGTCAAACACAACAGTACGCATGACGGGCGTTGCATAGCTCGGGAAGTTGAGTGTTACTATCTGAACGAAGGTGATTAGCTCGCTACCTATTATACATCGCCTTGATTTTATTGGACGATCATAGATCCTAACGAATTCCTTATACGGTGCTTACCATAAGTAAAAATGCACCTTGAAATTGGAGCTGGTAGTTTCAGTTTTTGCACGACCTGCGTAATGGAGAACTACTAATAGACATGATGTTTTCGTTTAAAATCTTTCGAAGAATTAGGTTGAAAAGGCACTCACATTCTATTTTGGACGGATGTATCACTAGCTGTGGAGTTTGTGATTGGCTGTTTGTCAGTATTTGCCAAGATTCAATGTCGTTATTTTCGTCTGCAGTGATGTGAGTGTTTTGAATCTTGTTGAACAAGTGCTTCGGCACGCCTGTCGACGTGTCTCGCACTTACGCGCTTCGCGCGATGTATCGTTAGGCTAATCGTAAGGTCACTCACTTGAAGCTACATAGCTCCTCTACTTCGGCGGCTCTCTTCTCTCACTGGCAGCCCCAAAGGCAATATTTGGAAGTCTGTCTCATGGTTAGAATGTTCCAACCTTGTTCAAAGATCATTAAGATCACTACACTCACTCTCACGGTGAGTACATACTTATGCGGTATAAAGCCATCCAGACCCTCCCCCTCCCTCCACCAATGTGTTCAACATCGGCATCATCTTGTTTGTGCTAATCAGTGCCTCGACCCTTATGTGGCTCGACGACCCCTAATGTCCCCTGGAACGGTCTTCCACGTCACTCACATTAGTATGAAAATGAAAAAAAAACCTTAAATGATTCGATGATAGTGGCGGAAGATGAGAAGGACTTGCAGCAATTTGCGTAGGTGTAGAAGGACTTTTCTCGAGACTTCTCTTCTAGAATCTAGCGGCCTTCTTTCCTTGACGCGAAAAGCGGAACGAAGAAGGCGGTGGTCCGATCCCGTTTAGAACTCGGGTACATCGGAGACGTCGGTCACGCAATAACTGCGGTTGTAGATGACGTGGTCGATCTCGTTGTGGATTTGACCACCGGGGGATTCCCAGGTCCGTCGTAGGGCAGGAGGCTTCTGGAACTGTGAGGTTTCATGTATGGTCTTGGTCGACCTGATGAGCTCAGACAGCTATCGCCTTGCTCGTTCCACTCCAAACCGTGGGTTCCGATGTGAAGTTCTTCCGGCGACCTTCGTGGCCCAGTTTTGGCGTTGAAGTCGTCGACTATCACCTTGTAGAAGGTGTGGTCTTCAGCCAGCTAGTCTGGCCGAAGGAATGGCGGAGTGAGAGCGGGGAGTCTGTCTCCTGCATCCCACCTGCGTATCTGGGCAATACTAGGCCGCATTTGGTTCGCTATTCATTCCCCTATCCACCATCCGTTGACGCGTCACGTGGTCTGCGACAGGCGGCCCGAGATCCCTCTTAACAAGAGAGCCCGAAAGTTCTCTAACGAGGGAGATCTGTAGAGTGTAAGAATATACTGATGGAAACGAACCTCATCGCCTGTACGGACTGCAGGGAAGGCTGTGACAACATCGAGCGGTTCCATCTCAATCTGAACGGAAATAAAATGCGTTTTCTCTAAACCTCAATTGGCTGATCATGAGGTTGTAAGCTCCCATGACGATACCTTGCTGCGATCAAAATTCCTGCGCCAGGCGGCACTCGAAACGTCACCACCTGCTAACAGGGTAGCATTGTTTCGCTCCATTACGCCACCGGCGCTGTTTGATCGAAGACTACATCCACACCTCGTGAAATCAATCAGCACCCACCCGTGTGTCAATGTGGATGTTGTGTTCAATCGAACAGGCCCGATGATGGGGCATTCTTGCCTGGTTTGCAGATGGTGCAGCTTCGAGTGCTGCCTGGCGCTACAGTTTGGATCGCAACAGAATATCATTATTAATGACGATAATTTGATGAAATCGAATTCTCCATGACAGCAATTTTCATATTGATGTCCAAAGGGAAGGGTTGTTGTTTACGTAGATCCAAAATTCTTCCAGACCTGAACTAGGTGTGTAGAATAATGTGGTGAAGTGCGACCGACACGTAGATTTTCGGAGAAATGTTGGGTAAAATTTGCTTTTCAACTATTCTCCACTCTCCAGTTTAGCTCGGCGGTGGTTTTGCTTTTTTGATGAATTTGGTATTAGTTGTCATAATGTATTTGCATGCTATGCTCCTTATTGTGTGTAGAGCACGTCAGCATTGAAGAGAATTGTGAATCATGGTAAAGGGGGTGGGTATTACAGTTCTTCAGCTGTGAATTCACTGTCAGCGAGCAAGTTGTGTTGGGTACTTCATAGGTAACTTCAATGGGCTGACTAGTAGGTTCAGGATAACACAAAATTACCGAATGTAACATTGACAGCGGTGCTTGAGGAAATATTTGCGGTGAGAGCAGCGCATCAGTGAACCCTGAAAATAGGTTATGCGCAAGATATAAATCCACCGATATTCAGTAATATGCGACTGTTATCTTTTGGGATATTCACAAATCTGGTTATACATTTCATCTCAGGCTCATCATCAAATGTGCTTCGGATCTTCTGAAAGTTTGCGTCTAAAGGATTCTACTGTTTGGCGATGCCATTTTAAGATACCGTCTAGGAGTGTGAATAGTCTGTCGTGAGTGAATCCTGTTTCAACCTCCCATACTGTTTTGTAGGAAGGACATGCTTACTGTTTTTCTGAAACAACAACTCACAATCAGCTATGGTCATTGACCGTGTTTCGCAGCAAAGGTGAACCTCGATTTCCATCACAACTTTTGGAGCTTGGACCTTCCTAAATCAGAGAATTTTGCGTAGTGTTGCTTTCGCCTACTGTGTAAGCTAAATTAGGAACGTAGTGGACCGTACTGAAGGCGGTAATAGTGGGAACGTGTGCTGATGAGTTATAAGGTGTTCAAGTGCAAGTTAGGAGTTCAAAAAGGTGGTTACAGTTAAGCAGGTGAGAGAAGAAAGTCAAAAAGGATGCTTCCGCTCATCTATTGAAGTCACCAAGGGACATCTTTTCTAAAGCTCTCAATCTGAAACGGTTCGTTGAAGCACCAGCCTTACATCCAAGGGTTTGAAACCCTGAAAAGTTGCTTCGTAGGAAAAATGTATTTGTGTATCGAGCTGAAGCGGCGTAGACAAAATATCTCTATGTCAGCGTGTACTTCAACAACGCTAAGATGATTGCTCCTTGACACCTTGCGAGACCGCTTGCTATCCTTATAGTTGCTTTAACAAATCGCTTTGTGAAAATATGGCAAAAGGCGGAAAAGTTCTTCCTACAGCTTCACTTTGCGAACAATTAGTCTTGCTCTCGAATTCTACCGCTCAAATACAGGATGTCTCAAAAATTTATACACTGTTTGAAAGGTGATAACTTTGCTCCCAGTAGAGATATTGAAGAAGTTAACGGCTCACACGAAAGCTTAAGAAAATAGAAATTTTATGACATATGAGCAGTACGGAGTGCGCCATACTCTAATCTGAAATTTCGCATTTTACACTGGTTTGCTTGTGTTTAGCTTGAATTCCAGTTATAATTTCTTCACAAAGTGGCCGTATCGATTGATTTGTGCTTCTTTTACGGTTTGTAGCTTAAAAACACTACGGCCTCCGTATTATAAGAAAGGTTCTAACATTGGTGCTAGTGAATGTTTGAAGATGTTTGAGACTCATTTGAAAGCGCAGGGTAGCGGAAGTTCTGTGGCATGTAAGTAGTCAAGATTACTCCATGCTCTCGCCTGAAACCTTACATTTCAAACTCGGTTTATTGTGAATGGACTGAATGCTTGTTACAATCCTGGTACTACTTGACCACATTAACCTGTACAGTCCTTCTCTTAACGCTTAGAACTTGAAAATCATGTGAAATACACTTGACGTGATTTATTGATTGCACAATTTAAATGTTAGCATTTTCCAGGACAGATTCTGTGGACTGATGAAGCAAGATTCAAGTTGAATGGGGAGGTTAATCGGCATAATTGCACATAATTGCAGCTAGTGGGCGACGGAAAACGTTTTTGTTCTCGTTTAAACATCGTAGCTTTGTTCTCACCGTGTCCATGTTGATTAATTGTTGATAATGGCGCACTATGTCACTTGTCACCTGTCGTCCCGTTGATCATCGACTTGCTCGAGCGGGCGCCAGCAGCGTCTCCATTCGTCCCTGTCGCGTGCCAGATTGGTCCAATGGATCCTCCTCACTCGAGGGACACGAAGAGCGTCATATCGGTCGTTCAGGACTTTCAAGAAGAAATCCGACCAACGCGTTGGTGGGCGTCCTGGTGTTCTCTTGACATCCCGCGGAATCCAGTCGGTGATGGCTCTCGTCCAGCGGGTGTCTGCGAATCGCATTACGTGGCCGGCTCACCTAATTTTCGACAACTTGGCCCACGCGACAGCGTCTCTGATCTTCGAACGTCGGCGAAGCTCGGAACTCCGGAGGCCTTCTCTCACTTGCGTGAGCCGTGTCGCTCCGAGCATCGTCTTCTCGATTCCACGCTGCGCGACGCTGATCGCGTGTTCATCCTGCTTTCGTATAGCCCAGGTCTCTGAGGCGTATGTTAGGGCAGGAAGAACAGTGGAGTCGAATAGGTGGGCACGGAGTCGGACGTTCTTCGTCTTCTTCGCGACTTCTTCGACGCTCTTGAAAGCCCCCAAGCCGCTCTTTTCCTCCTGCTCAGCTCTGGTGCTAGGTCGTTGGCCATGTTGACTTCGCGACCCAGATACACGTAGCTGGAACATTCGGAGATGCTCGTTCCGTTGAGCGAGAATGGGGCATCAGAAACTCGTACGTTCTTCATGAACATCGTCTTCGTAAAATTCAGCTGCAGTCCAACGTTCCCACATACACGATCGAAGTCGGCCAGCATTTGCTTCGCCTGACTGATGCTTGGTGCTATGAGCACGTGTCGTCAGCGAAGCGAAGACGATGTAGTTGCCGGCCGTCGACCTTCACTCCCATGTCTTCCTATTCTAGTTCGCCCACGACGTATTCGAGGGTGGCGCTGAAGAGCTTTGGGGATATGGTATCTCCTTGCCGATCCCCTCTTTTCACGTCGATGACAACGTAGTTGTAGAATGGAGAGATCTTGGTCGTGAATCCACTGCGCAGCTCTCGAAGGACTCTGATGTAATGAGTAGGAACGCCCTGAGTGAGCAGGGCTTCGAGGACCGCTTCAGTCTCGACGGAGTTGGATGCCTTCTTCAGGTCAATGAACGTAAGGCACAGCGGCAGCTTGTACTGTCGCGACACTTCGATGAACTTCGGTGTATATGTGGTCGATCGTGTTGAATCCTCTCCGAAACCCTGCTTGTTCGCATGGTTGTTCTTTGTCTAGCATTCTGCTGATCCTATTCAGGATCAGTCGTGTGGACAACTTGTAGACTACGGACGGCAGGCAGATCGGGCGATAGTTGCCAATGTCGTGCACGTCTCCCTTCTTGTACAGCAAGACGGTCCTGCTGGTCTTCCACTGGGATGGGACCTTACACTCCGACAGGTAGCGCGTGAAGAGCCGCGCCAGGGTGTTGATGAGCGCTGGCGGGAGGTTCTTCAGGTGTTCAGGTCTGATCATGTCAGGGCCGGGTGCTGTACGTTTCTTCACCGACGAGATGGCGTGTCGGATCTCGGAAGGGAGAACAGAGGGAACGACGTATCCATCCTGCGGAAGATGGCATGGGGGCAGGTGGACGTGGCTATCGAAGAGATCGGAGTAGAAGTCGTGGATGACCTTCTGGAACAGGTGACGGTGCTCCACGTAGAAGTTTTCGACCTCTTCGTCGTCGTAGTCGGAAGTTGACGCGACGAACACAGTCAAAGCTGACACGGAGCCACATCGCTTCAGTCGCAGACGTCCGATTCGGCTTGTCAGAGACTCGTACGAATCGATGTTCATGGCCAAGTGCGTGTTGACGAGGACACGAACGCCGCCTACTCCCATGCTGTCGCATATGTAGGCGGCGTGTAGGGGATGGTGTCTTCTCGTCTCGGTCAGTCCGATGATGTCGTACTTGATCTTCCTGGCTTGCATCATCAGGTCCTCGACGGATGCTTCCGACGCAAGCGTGCGGGCGTTGTAAGTACAGATCGTCATCCTAGTCCTTCTCAATTTGCGCAGCCTGGTTAGGCACTGAGATTTTAGCAGCATCTCCGTACTCGCCCTTCCCATCGCCGCAGAAATGGGGGCTCTTTCGGGATCAAGGGAATGAGACCCTTTAGTGCTGCTGTGTTTGACTGCAATACAACATGGTAGCTAATCAGACTGTCGTGCGGGCGAAGAACTCCGGGCAGCCAGCCAGACTGCCCGAAGGGACGGGGCGAGACTTTTGAGGCGGCCCCGAATCGCCTTACGATGTACTCCCAGTCTATTTAGTATATGTTCAGGAATGATCACTAAACGCGCACTATGTAGTGCAAATAAATAAATAAATAAATAATATTGACTACTTACACGCCACAGAAATTCCGCTATCCTGTGCTTTCATATGTGGTTCAAACATCTTCAAGCTTCACTACCAGCAATGTTAGAGCCTTTCAAATAGTGCCTGTATTTTTTAGGATGTTCGGTATTTTTCGCAAGTCGTATTGTGCTTTTAGGTTTTAAACCCTAAAAGGCACAAATCAATCGATAGGACCACTTTGTGAAGAAATTGTAACAAGTATTCAAGCGGAACACAATCAATCGAATGTAAAACACAAAATTTCAGACGAGCACATGGTGCATTCCATGCCGCTCGTATGCTAGAACATTTCTATTTTCTTACACTTTTATATGAGCCCTCTGCTTCCTCAGTAGCTTCACTGTGAACAAAGTGGTCACCTTTCAAACGGTGTATACATTTTTGAGACACCCTGTATAGAGGAGGCTTGTGGAGCTAAAGGAAGTTCGGAACGAATAGGAGAGCGCATGGACGGGAGATATACACTGCTAATAGTAGAATAACAACCAATGATATAATTGTTGCGTAGGCGTGAGACTATCTTCTGTTAAAAACTGAGCGTCATTGATGAAAACGAATTGGTGAATAATGAAGTTGACAACGGACAGTCAAAAAGAGCATTATCCTCATATGTTATTGCTTTACCTCTCAAAGGGCAAAGATGCGGTGCAAGCTGGAGAAGCAAGAGGACACTATGTGAAGCTTATGGTGAAGACTGCCTTAGTGAACGCCAGTGTCACGTTGGCTTGCTCGTTTTCACTCCGGAAATTTTAATGTGCAAATGCAGCACGAGCTGATCATACGATCACTACTGATGACGACAAAATAAGGGATTAAAAATAAATAAAATTAAAAATAAAATAAGGGATTGAAACTAACCGGCATATGAGGACTAGAGAGAAGACAGAGAAGATTGACATGTCGAATTCAGCCGTTTATTTGCACTTACGACAGATTGGTTACGTAAGCAATCTGGATGTTTGGGTTCCTCACGAATCATGCGAAATCCACCTCACGAAACTCATTAACTATAGGATGTGGTCTGCTTTGAGCTGCTTCCAAGAAAGCAAACTATTGACATGAATGTCTACTGTCCTCCGCTATCGAAATTGAACGAAGATATAAAAAACGTCTTGAACTGCCAATCGCACAGGCTGATATCCCATCGTGATAAAGCCAGACCCACACATCTCTGATAATCCGTCGAAATTTAACAGAGTTCAATTAGAAATTGGCGCCATATCCAGCACATAGCCATGACTTATCGCCATCAGATTACCATTTGTTTAATTCTCTTCGATAGCGTTTGAGTGACAAAACTTTTAATCTGATCAAGCTGCTAAAATGACTTCCATCAGCTTTTGATTCTAAAGTCAAGGCATCTTCGAAAGTGCAATATTTTTTAACCCATATCACGGGTGGGTGCTGACGGACCCCGAGGATATTGCGGATGTTATGTGTGGTCAAGCAGCGCCGGTGGTGTAAGGCAAACATCGCTGCCCGGAAAGCAGAAGATGCGGGTTCGAGTCCCGTCTGGCGCAAGAGTTTTGATCGCTACAAAACATGCTGTAGCAATATTTTTTAACCTACACCATGTATCTCAGTCGGGGCGTTAGAGCAATGCGTTTTCTGAAAGACACCCCGTGGTTTCGACATCAATCCAACTCCACATTTGTGACAGAATAAAAACGCCTTGTCTTCGCATGCAGGTGGAATACATACTGAATGCAATACCCTTCGACAGCAGCATCGTACGGAGATATTATAAGAGATGGAGTGGGCCACTGCGGGTTTCGCAGGAAAAAATATCTCGCATTGGAGATCTATAGCAGTTTGTGCCTACAAGTTGATGGACGAGCAGGCTCAGCTCCCAGCTGTAACGGAATCAAGCTCTTCGTTAACGTTATCACCATCGAGGGACAATCAGAATCTGGATCGCAACGGTTGGAGTACGGCACTAATGGAAACGGTGCTCAGCACGCGTGGCGAACCAATGCGAGTCATCGAAGCTGTTGAATAGCAAGAAACTGTCGGCGAACCTGCAGGTAAATCCCGCCGGGCACTGGGATCTTCGGTTGGGATCACATCTCTCCTGGTCAAACGGTAGCGTGTTTGTACTAGGACACAGGAGGAGTGCGTCGACGAGCGTGCTAACTAAAAAGCCACCTAAACTGCAGTGACAGGCAGGTAGTCTTCTATCTCATGATCTCACACAACCAACTTTGTAACTGCAGAAATTGTGAAAGAATTGGAAAGCAACTCACCTGCAACAGCAATTAGTACCGTTTCAAACCTCATGAGAGTAGAGGCCTTGTACGTAACGCTGGGATCTCTGCTCACAGACAAAGCTTGTGTGCGCAATATTTACACAGCTTTGCGCTAGAATGACTCACGATTTCTACGGATACATTCAGTTCGGGATTTTTTCGAATCGTGTATGCTTACCATGCGTTTGGAAGAGAAAGAAAAATCGTGCCCTTCTCGTAAAGTGTCACCTCTTATTATAGCTAAAGGTTTATCTCTTATTATGGCTTTTATGTTGTCAGAAAACTTTCGAATGTTCTAATGATTTCAGGCGCTGAAAATGTTCGAGCTTTCAAATTCGACTACATTAAAAGACAAGATTTCTCGATTCTTTGGATTCCTATATATATATATATATATATATATATATATATATATATATATATCGCCTCGTATCGTTTCTTGGATTAGGTCTTTTCTTTCTAATCGTATATATATATACATATATATATATATATATATATATATATATATACGATTAGAAAGAAAAGACCTAATCCAAGAAACGATACGAGGATGAATTCCGACTATAGTTAGCTTATGAAGTAGGCCATCATGAGGTACTCTATCGAAAGCCTTACAAAAGTCGAGATAAACTACATCGGAGCTAGTTCCTTCATCCAAGTAAGCAGTCCAATCATTAAGGGTTTGCAACATGGCAGTGGTCGTTGATTTACCCTTTTGAAACCAATGTTGATTTGAGGAAATGATTTCATGTTCATGTTTTTTTTAGGAATTGGATTAATCGGAAAGGTTCTCCACCTTGAGGCCACTTCAGACCTCAAGAAGCTTAGGTTGAACAAATGCTCTAAAGGTCCGGCTATAATATGTGCCACTTTTTTATGAAAAAGAGTGGAACATGATCAGGCGTCACTGAAGAAGAAGAAGGCCAAGCGATAAGCAGTTTATAAATGTCTTCAGCATAAAACCACACTGAATCTAACATGCAGCGAAACGCAGAGGTACCATCAGAACAGTGATTTGCGAGAGAAGAGTGCTAAATGACTGTTTAAAAGTGTTTGCGAGCATCTCTGCTTTGTCCTTGTCAGTTCTCGCAATAACCCCTTCACTGGATTTCAAAACGCCTATGTTAGGCTTAGAATTTAGCTTGGAATTCAGTAGTCTGAAAAATGCAGCTTTGTCCGCATATCGAACAATATTTTTCTCCATGTTGCTGTTGTACTTCCAAAGGCGCTTCTCAAATATATTACTAAGATGTCGGAAACATAGCCAGTCTTCAGATTTCCCAGTTGAATTCATAGTGTCCCAAGCAGTAGCTCTTTTACTGGCAAGATTACATAGGTAGGAAGGAAGACGTTGCCTATAGACATGCGCTTATTACAAATATGTCAATTGTGATGTTGCACCGCAAGGAAGAGTTCATATTTGCCTTCCACAGTCTCGACATTATTTAAAGATCCTAGCCAATCAACATTGCTTAAATAGGTAATAATTGCATCAGAATCCGCGTTCCTGTAATCGCGTTTAATAACTGTGCTTAAAGTGTCAGATACTAAACAATTAATTTGGAATTGAATAGAGGAGTGATCACTTGAACCGATAGGCGGCTTAACCCTCACATCATTGACCAAATCCAGAACACTACTAAATACGAGATCAAGAATGTTGTTACCAAGTGTGCACGTTTTGAGATGTTGAGTCAGTCCTAGTGAGGAATCTAGTCCTAATATAAATGAAAATGGTTCACAGATACCTATTTGAGTAGGCCATTTTGGCATTACTATTCCTTTGAGCGGCATGTAAAGCGTTCAGCCTAATTTTAAGAAATGCAGAATGTATATAGCAGCGCAATAAAAACGGGGTCTCGGGTCAACACTCGTCCTTAGCGTTTTGTAGGGTTTGGTTTAGATAGATAATTTAATTTTATGTGGAGCCACGATTGTGATTTTGTAAAATGTCTTGTTGCAGGAGTAAGCGAGCGGCTTATAGAGTTACTGCTGTATCTTTTGACCAAATCCCGAAAAGCCGCACTTTCACGGCTTTTGCGTTTTTTGGATATAACTCGCCTAAAATTCGCTCATTTCAAAAAACAAGGATATATTTGAGCTCATTAGCTTCGGCTCTATCGTATTCTGCACTACTGTGATATAGCTTAAGTTCTATCGTATTATAGTTCCTGTGAAGCTATGACTCGAAATTGAAAACATGCGCTCCATTGCAAAGGGCGGTCGCGGAAGACTTGCCGGTCGCTAACCGTCGAAACCGTTGCATGCTTACAATTCCTCTAACTTGAGGTTTTATTTTGAGAAAAGATTGGTACGATTCGACTCTTCGAGATCAGCGCAAGCATATATACAACAGTGGATGGCCAAAAATGACTGGAGCAGGCTCTTTGCGATTGTTGCAGCTTATTTCGGAGAATTTCAAGAATGGCCTACGTCGCCGGTGCTCTGCCATGGCAGGAATCCTCCGGGAGTGCGCCGTGCACAATGTATATAGGATCGAACCTATCAGTCATGTGGGCGCGACGGATAGTTAACTTTAAAGGGAGTTATTTCGAAAGGCCGCGAAAATGCGGCTTTTTCGGCATTTATGAAAAGACTACAGCTAAGTGTGACCAGAAAATGATCGTCAGAAGAATGAGAGGTCTGTAATTGACTATATTAATCTGCTGCTTTTAACTCTGAAGCAGTCGATTTCAATTTATACCCTGACGTCAAGTATTTTATTAAAGGACTTTTGCAATTTTTTAGGGGCAAATTCCATTTTGACGTTTTGAAATGACAATTTTCACCAACTCATTTCTAGCGATCAGCTTCCATTTTATCATCTTGACTTCTTGATAGAATTATGCACCGTTGCAGATGTACTCCTTTTATGTAGTTCTGCATGGTTCCAATACTTACAAGTGCCTCCAAGATGCATTTATTCCAATCGTTTGCCAGGGTAGCGTAGTGGCTCTTCATCAGCCTCAAGATTGCTACACTTGCCGTAGTGCATTTTATGTAAAGTCCAACAGTTAAATGACTTTCTAGTGTTGGCTTGCTATCCGACGGAGTCGAGTCAGTTACGGCTTCGGTCCATGAAGTGAGTTGCGTCAGGAGGAGGCTCACCTAGTTTTCGACAGTTTGGTCACAGCCACAGTCTACGAGTGTCAACTAAGCTTGGAATTACCTGTCGTCCCGTTGATAATCGAGTTGCTCGAGCGGGCTCCAACAGCGTCTGCATTCGTCCCTGTCGCGTACTAGAGTGCTCCAATGATTCCTCCTGGCTCGAGACACACGAAGAGCGTCATATCGCTCGTTCAGGGCTTTCACGAAAAAGTCCGAACAATGCGTTGATGAGCGTCCTCGTCTCTTCACATGGAATCCAGTCGGTGACGGCCCTCATCCAGCGGGTGTCTGCGAAGCGCATTACGTGGCCTGCCCACCTACTTAAAGGGTACGGAGCAATAATCGCTGCGCGGCGCACATGATTTCAGAAGCTCTGCTAATTGTAGAGAGCTTGTGGCGAAGACACCTTCAAACTTTAGAAACGTTCAAGGTTTCTGAGATGAAAGGACATCGTTCGCTTAACTGCTTAGAGCGCAGTCTTTGCATTGCATGCCTCTCCAGAACTTCGAAATATTGCACTACTAATTGTCTGTACTCGCTCGGGCTACCGTCCGCTAATTTTATAAATAACGAATGTTTGCTTACCGCATATGCATAACATTCTAAGCGAGGTGCGTAGGCCATATCATAAAGGATAAAGGATAAAGGACGGCGTTACTCAATCCCTTTTGGTATGCGCCACGCATTCTACTTCTACGGGATGTCGTGGAGACGACTTGAATGCGTATTTGGCCATACAATGACTTGCGGTGGCCAGTCAATGAACAAGTCAACGCTCTATCCTTCCCAGACAATTTTGGTACCAATGCACCGACCCCGGAGGGATGGAAGGCTTGGTTGGCCTGGGCGGGAAATCCGAACCAGGAACCTGGTATCGAGTGCAAGCGACAGCCGGCGCCTCCTCCCACTGCGCTACACGCGCCCACAGGCCATATCACCCCACTAAAAAGACCATAAAGGCTTAAATGCTTTTATTTGAAATATGTATACCGCAAGCTTTGATTTTATGCACTTTGAATGCTATTTCCACCACACGATGACATGCAGACTCTAAGTGGGCCCGTCGTTAGAAATCAAGTTGCGTGACATCATTAGACGACTGTAAATGATATACACTAGGCCACATTTGCCAAATTTAACGATTTGCGACCAAAGTTGTCGTAAATCGTTAAAAAAATAGGCGAAAAAAGCGCCGTAAGTAGCGCTTGCACGCCTTTATCACACGGTGCGGACAGCGCGTTTCTCGTGTGTATATTAGCGGAAGAAGAACAGTGGGTGGAATGGGCACGGAGTCTGGGGTTTTACGCGTTCTCCGCATTCTTCTTACTTTTTGACTGCAAGGCGGAAAGAAGATAAAGAAATACATATGTTGTGGGGCTGCATGAAATTTTGAAATTTTTGTAAACATCATAAAAGTTTTCTAGTTATAGGCGCAGACAAATGTGAATGTGATCATACCAACAACATGTACAAAGCTCTGGCATTTTATCATCTCACTGAGAGGTTGTTTCACACGTCACTGTATAGCGTTTGATCATGAAGAAAGCTCTCTATTGGTATGTGCACTGCTAAATAGCGTCCACAATGTTAGTTTTAGCAGCACTGCCTTCTGAGCGAATCGCTGATAAGAGTAGCAAAGTGCAGGGTGCATAAGAAGTCTCATAAAATGTTTTATTTTGGAAATGGAGAACTAGTATGCTGTGAGAGGGGTTGAATCAGTCTTTATGCTTCAACAGGCTTCTTCCGAGGTGTCAGACTCGATGAAGACAATCCCTAGTTTCACCCTTGTATTTGCCCGCCAGCTGGAACGTGCCAAAGTCGAAAATCTTCTTCGGTTCCTGAACAAAACTGCATAGCTTTCAGGGCAATATTGAGCAATATTGGTAGCGTCTGCTGAAGTGCAGCTAGTGACGACTTCGAATAATGAATTCTGATGCTCGGAAGGCTCTATTCACCTCTCCGCTGCTTATGTAGCCATCAGGTATATGGATTGACACCTTCCGTTGACATGGCTGAAATTATGGAAAAAATACGATCAAGCTGTTTCAAGCAGTTTTTTTGAGACTGCAGGAAGGTATTTCATACAAAACTCGGTATAGAGGCCTTATTTGTTCAGTGCTACTAACCATGATACCGTCGTCACAGTCGTGATAGATGTTCAGCTTCGGTTCGATCGAGGTGAACTCCTCTGCGTGTCCTTTGATCTCGAAGTGGCCGCGGCTGTCGGTTTTACCTGCGGCCATCAGCTCATCGGGGCTCACTAAATTGTGGATTTTTCTTCTGGGGCAGTGTTGAAACTGTCATGATTGATCTGATTGGGAAATCTGTCAATATGGTTCCGAAATTTCCACAGCATTTAACATTTTCGTTCTTCAGCGTTTCACATTTACGACTTAGGTCGTTAAGGTGAAAAGTGAAAAAGTGGCCATCTGCACTGTCGCTTCTCTCCGCTTTGGTATGGAACTTTTGCGCGGTTTTTCATAGAAATTGGAAGACAATGTTCTGTACACAAGAATACGTGTTGGTCTATTTCATCATTTGTCCAGGATGTCCGACTTTTCCGTCCCAATTTTTACCGAAAGCTCCTGCTCTGTGGTAGGAATTTTTTGCTTGTTGTTATATTTCGTTCGGAAGAGGATGTCTTGCTCAATAAGAAATTTATCGCGTTTATTGGCTCATGCTGATTTCTGTCGCAGATCAACAAAATTCCAAAAAGAGAAGAATTATCTCCACCAACAACTCCTTCTCCTTGTTCAGTTGTTGATATACGACAAAAATCAGCATGAGCCTATAAACGCGACACAAATTCTTACTGAGCAACACATCCTCTTTCGAACGACATATAACACCAAGCCAAAAATTCCAACCACAGAACCGAGCTGTCGGTAAAAATTCGGAAAAGTCGGACGTCCCGATTTGATGGCCTAAAAATCAATAAAGTACAAGTGAGCAAATAGGACCAACACGTATTCTTGTAATACAGCACATTGTCTTCTAAATGCTGTGAAAACTGCGCAAAAAATTCCAAACCTAAGGGGAGAGAACAAGTGCGCAGATGGCCACTTTTTCACTTTTCACTTCAACGACCTAAAAATTGACAAAATTTAGGAGGAAGAAGAAACGCTGTACATGGCCTGATAGAGCAAATGATTCTCTTTCGAAAGCCGTATAGCGCTATGCAAGAGGTCGCCGGCGAAATTCGCAATGAATCGTTGAAAAAACGGCGGGGACTTATGGGACAACATAATAGACATCTTTAAAAGCTCGCTTCGTTCTATCAAGTAACGGGCGCGCCATTGTTACGCTTACTGAAGAAACTAGAGCCTTAGAAACTAGAGCATTGAACAAAGCAATGTGACGTATTCACTGCACATATACTAGAGACACTTCCATCTCCCCACCTCCTACAACGACATTTAACTGCCTTGCTATGTAAAAATCTTCCCGTTTATCTAAAAAAAAAACGCCTCCAAACATTTTCGCTTTCAGAAGCGCAGGTTCTCAAGCTTGTTTGGGAGGAGAACTTTGTTTTGCTGACAAGGAAGTGCATATTCCGAGGGTCATCGCAGATACTGGGGTAGTTGAATAAACCACGTCACATTGAACACTTTTCAAATCAAACTGCACACATTTATCACTAAATTTGGACATTATTCAAGCGAAATAGGACACTTTTCTAATCAAATGGGACACTCTTGAAATCAATATGAGCGTCTTTCAAATCAAAATGTTCTCCTTTCGCATTAAGCTAAAGACTCTTCAAGAAAGAACACTGTTTTTCCATACAAAAAAAATTAACTTCTGCCGTCTCCATAAGTCAATACATTGTTTGAAATTGTATAAAGTTTTTATTTTTTGTCAATTTTTTAAAGGAAAAAGTTAGTTTGAAACTTATTTTAGAGACATCAATTTTTTACTATATACATCAATCGTTTGTTTTATAAGAAAAAATCAAATTCTTACATTTGTCTTCATCGTAGAGTTTCACTTCGACGTCAGCTGCTGGCTTGTCGTTGCAGATCAGCACTCCGCGAACGCCAACCGACTGCGTTCGTCCTAGTGCTTCCGTATAGGAGACGAGGCAGAGGAGAGCAAGCAGTCCCAGCATTCCTTAAACAGTCTGCATTTTTACCGTTAACGTTAACTGCGTAACTTCTGCCATAGATGAAGCTGAGCAGCACGGATGTCTTCTAGCCCTTGAGGACAGAAAGAAGAAAGGATGAGAAAGTCTTCAAGGAAGAATCGTCCAAAAACATTTAAGTGCAGCGCAAGCACGTTATTTGTTCTGGCCGCTTGGTTTAATTGTACATTTCTCAGGGATGGCGACTTACAAGCGAGCTTCTTTCGGAGGTAGGGGCTTGACAGGAAGCGCGCGATAAGAGGACGATCACTTTAATTCTCCATTGTGTAAAGGTGTTAGAACTGAAGATTAGCGATCGCACTAAAAATGGCAAGGACGGTAGAATGCTAAGGCATATGTTATACTTTTTCGACACGTCGCCGACAGCGGCGACAACAGGGGTGCATCGGAGTGCATTTGAAGCATCGGAGAGCGTTCTCAATGTCATCATTTGGTAACCAGCCAGAAATGCGGGCGTAGAAAAGTGGGAAAAGGAGGTCGTTCCTTCCGTCCCACGACACAACAATGACCAGGACGGCAGCTGATACGTGTCGCGAGTATGAGCGCATTGGTAGGTGGGAGTGTGGTAGCCAATAATACCCAAACAGAGCATAGATCGAACAAATGGTAACCGATCAGGGTACCGACTGTACACTCCCTCTCTGAATGGCTCGCTCATTCATTGCGGTCTAATTGGATGGGCATTCCCATCTCCCAATGCTGCCCGTGTTCGCGCCATATAGCGTAAAGTACGCGTTCGAAACCGACAGGCCTCCTGTCCATGAATGCATGGCCAGTAAAGCGATAGAGTTTTGGTCCACTTGATCTGACCCAACAGTACTCAAGTAGATTGGTTCTTATGTCCGAAGCTCAGCCACATGTGTGCGATAGTCTAGCGACATTACCGTGCTTTTGTGAGTTTTGCCTAGAATATGTACTTGGACATGGCTCTAATTTCCTCAGAAAGAGTCTTCAATGGGACCAAATGGTGTCTAGGGGATACAGTTCAAAAATTTTGCGCAGGCCGCCGTTTTCAGACGGCCAGCGACAACTTGACGTTGTGATGCGCACGGCGACACTTAATATTTTGCTCGTGAGTTCGACAGCGGAAGTTTTGACTTGGAGGACTTGATCAACGAAAAGTAATTCCAATTACACTGCCGCGAACTGCACTAAAGTGTTTCGATAGCGTTGAGAAAACAGTTCTAAAGTGAAATGACTTCTATTGATGACTCCAATTGAGTTGTGCAGCTCACCGCCTAATGTGTTAGAAGAAATTTCTGCAGCAACCTTTTAGAAGAGAAACGGTTCGAACCAGTATATCGAAAGTAGCAAAGTAGATAGCTGAATATAGAAATTTTGACCTATGGTTAGGGTACGTGTGGGGCAGTTGGCGGGACCTACGGCTTCTTGCGTAAATCAAATCGAATTCGATTCGAATTGACTTTAGGTTCGCTTACACTCAGCGCATATGCTCTATATATTCTACTCTATCGAGCAGCTATTAGAAGTGACTTGGAAGGATAAAACTCTGACTTGTTTGTGCCGTGGTAACCGCAAGGCGTGGAAAAATGCAGGTTCGTTCTCCATGACGTCGAGGGGAACTATGTTAGAAGACGTAGCGCACTCCAAAAGCAGAACAAGAATCTTTTTCCTATTTGTTTATTGCACTACGTCGAGCAATCGATAAAATTAAAGTCGAATTGCTGAGAAATAAGTATATCTACGGGAATTGTCAGCCTAACCGGTTCACTGCCGCCAATAGGGGCAACCAGAGTCGAGAACCTGCAGTAATTATCAGAACTGCAATCTCCAGAGATCGATATTTACAAGTCGCTGAGTTCGCGCTGAATAGTAGGCGATTCTTTTTCGACGTGAACAAAATTCTTATTGAAGTGGCAAGACTATTTCAGTGAGTAAAGTCCCACAACTTCATCTATCGAAAAGGCTTTGAGGCAGGTCATAGGATGAAAGGAGCCTTAGAGCTTGCAAATGGCGAGCTGTAAGGACAGCGGTACTCTTTATTTTTTGTACGTTGTACCATTCATTTTTTCATTTTTTGTTTTGTTCTTATTCAATCCTTTTTAAAACGGATTGTAGAACTGCTTTGCTGAAGTATTGTATAATAGAGAAATTTTATTCACGTAGATCCGGAGTCTTTTCATTTCTGATAGAATTACTAAGCCTCCGCGAAATATGGATCAAATTTTCGCCTGGAAAATAGAAGTACACTAGAGGAAGTGGCGCTGGTCGTCGTGTACTTGATAGAAGTCGGTCACGGCACGCCAGCTCCCACAAGGTGGGAATGACAAAGGCAGTGTAAACTGGCGTCGTACAAGGCCGTCGTTGCGCGTTGTTCTCCGCGCTTGTTATTAACGAGTTTTCCTTCACAGTTTATGACGAAGTGCCAACCGTTGCTCGACCCAGCGGTAAGAGGTGACACTCGCGATCTTCTAAACAAACCTAACTGAACACCAGACGCCAACATCGTGGCGCTGCTAATTCAGTGCAGTGCTCAGTAGGAGGCTTATGACGAGGGATGGTAAGTCACTGACTATTGGGACGAAGCTTCAATTTTATAGCTTTATCGTATCCACGTATCTTCGTTCTTCTCAATGGACACTATCATATAAATATTTTAAGCGACCACTTTTGGTGGACTCCATTTTCTCATAGTGGTGGTACGTAGTTGTACAAATAGAGTGCGTCGAACTGAAGATGTGGCTTCGTTAATTAGCGAACACTCTCACGCTTTCATTAAATATTAGGTTGTCACATAAGTTCTGTCCGATTTTCGACCGCAACTTTACGTCGTAATATCTCAGCTGAAATTTAAGTTGGTTAACCAGAATAAGAACCGTTGCCAATCAGTGCACTTCTATAAACGATATACAAGAGCATTAATTCCATTTCGGGAGATATCTGAATTCCTAGGAGCAATGGAACACTTAAAGGGAATTTTAACATTGGAAAAGGTTTTCTCCTTGAAGAAACCATCGAGATGTTTGAAAAAAAATGAAAGTGCGTCGAGGCTAGATCCGGTAATACTTTATATTTCAACTGGTTTAATTTTCGGATGGTCAGATGCGAGACATGCGAACGAGGGGCACCTTTGCTGTTCGTCAGTTGGTTCGTGGTGCCCAACTTATCCAGCTTTTTCACCCTGCCCTATCACATCTAGGTGCCTCGAAATGGGTGTACGACTGACGCGAAGTTCTGTCCTCATTTCGCGTACAGCTTTTTCGTGAAGTGGGTTCTAGTCTTTCTTTCAGACATCCGTCATCACGCTTGGGTGGTCGTTCTGAGCGGTCCCTGTCTTCGATGTCCACTTCTCCAAAATAGGACTTCTGGTACAATCTGCGCTCGATGCCGTCATTAGCGGAGTTCCTTCATCAGGCCTCGATGTTTTGAGTTGCCTCGCTCACACTGTGGCTAAGTTTGAACTCAGAAAGCATTGTTACCCAAAAGTGCATTTTTCCCAGGTTTCGTCCAGCACCTAAAACGATGCAATGTTTGCGACATTTTCTAAGCAGTATAGTTAGTTTTCTAGACCGAAACAAGCGCTACAAAATGGTATACAGTTTATATACAATTGTTTTCACTATCCATGAAAAAACAATCGCAAAGCAACACCTGTCGTAATCTTACAGAACTTATGTGAAAACCTAATAATTCCAAAACAGAGTGCTCGGAACTGTCTATGCCGTCAACGTCGTGTTTGTTCATGGGATTTTCTGCTAGTTTATCAAGCAACGAACAATCGCCGATAGTCGTTCTCTGATTGACCTCGAATGTCATGGAACTGCGGAAAACAGAACTAAGAGACCTACAAAGTAGAATCGGATGAGGACAGACGATGGCAACGACGATTTACTCAGATTTGCATGTCACGCCTATTGATGCGCTTCGCTGAGGCCACGCAGGGTGAACCAGAACAACGTGAGCATGATTTTTTTAAATATAATTATAAAACAATCAACAATTCAAGACTAGATTACAACAATACAAACATTAAGGTTAATCGTTTCGTCCTACTTTAGTGGGCCAATTTTTATCGCCAATTTTGAAGATTGTCTAGCACATAAATCCAACTGAATGCTAGGTTTGGGCTCTTCAACGAAATTTTCAAGAGAGGATAAACGAGTTGCGAAGCGCTGTTAAGAAGGCAAAGGATATGGCGATCACCATGGATAGGATGTCAGTCAAGAGCCGTTCGTTCTTAATAGCTCTTCCCCACCATGTGATCGTGTCTTCTAGGATACTGCGTATCAATTTTCTTAGTAAGTTTGTATTGCTGTAAGCCGTGTTGGTTCTGGCATTAAATTTACGTGTTCGCTCTTAATACTGGAAGGAAGTGGAAGTGGAAGTGCAACGCCACTGTTGGGGGGCCAGCTCTTGGCTCTGAATGCTGATCTCCATTTACACAACAGCGCCTGGCTCTGAATGCTGATCTCCATTTACACAACAGCGCCTTCTTGTGTGTCTCGCCTGAAGGACGACTCTTTAGAAGAGATCTTTAAAGGTGTCACGACTCATTCTCACTGCGGTTCCAGCAAACTCTGATAGACGAATTCTCTTGAACAGATTCTTAAAGGATGTAGCAGTCGTATAAAATCGCGGCAGGAATTGTTCTCAAGGTTTACGATTAAATGAAGTGCTGTTAAAGTATTTTTTTAAAATAATAACTGGAATTGTCCCATACCACTAGATAGGAAAGATTGCTACAAGAAATGCTTAATAATTAAGATAAGGATAAAGGATAAAGGACGGTGTTACTTTTGGTTTGCGCCACGCATTCTACTTCTACGGGAGGCGATTTGAATGCGTATTTGGCCATACAATGACTTGCGGTGGCCAGCCGATGAACAAATCAGCGCTCTATTCTTCCCAGACAAGTCTGGTACCAATTCACCGACCCCGGAGGGATGGAAAGCTTGGTTGGCCTGGGCGGGAAATCCGAACCAGGAACCTGGTATCGGGTGCACGCGACAGTCGGCGCCTCCTACGACTGCGCTGCACGCGCCCTCTTATTAATTAAGCTCGTTAAATTGATATTGACGTACATACTGAACCCTGAAGGCGGTATTAGTTCTAATTTAAGTCAATGAGAACATGCTAAATTTCATGATATGAAAAGGCGTATTAATTTGCACGCAACGCTTCTGCAAGAGCACCTTAGTAAGTAGTTAAACAGTTTGACAGCCGTTTAGCTGTGAGATGTATGTAGGTCGCACCGAATAGAAACAAATCTACGTCGCTACAAACTACAAAAAAGGATTAGCCTTTTTAATTGTGTCAAATGTTTGAGGATAAAGGATAAAGGATAAAGGATAACTGTCAGTGTTAATCAATCCCTATTCAGCATGCACCACGCATTCCACTTCTATGGAATATCGTAGAGACATATTAAATGCGTGTTTATGGTCTATCCGTTGACTTACGGTGGCCAGCTGATGAACAGGCCAATGTTTTATCCTTCCCAGACAAGTCTGATACCAGTTTATCGACCACTGAAAGAGGAAAGGCTTCGTTCGTCTGGGCGGGAAATCGGAACCAAGAACCTTGAATCGAAGTGCACCCGACAGCCGTCCCGAGCTTATGAGGATGCAGAATAGGATGATCTATCACCCTTGCCCCTTTAGGCTACTTCAGTATTCTACTTCTACCTGATGTCTTGAGACGCATTTTGATACGATGTTTGGCCCATACTATTGCGCTCTTCCACCCGCTTGTCTACGCTCTGACGTTCTAGGCAACAGCTGTACTTCTTCGTCTGGAGGAATAGAAAGCTTTGTTGAAGTGATGGGGATTGGAACGTAGTATATACTCAACAAGTGGCACCTCCCGCTGACTGCTTCAGGGTGGTAAGCTTGAAGAAGCGTTGCGTTACTAGCAATTGAATTCAGTCTTATGCCACCAATCTCATTCAAGACTAGGTTGTGCTCAACAGCTATGTCCTGTCGAGGTTTGATGGCATTCGTTCCTATCTCTTCGTTCCTTATCAGTGGAGACGAGCTGCTTTCGCTAACTCTGGCACACCCATCTTGATTCGTTTCAGAAGGTGCATAAACTTGCCGAATTAGCTTTCCTAGTTTTCCTGATCTAGCTTCTTTGTCAGTTTTTCTCAATTAAGCTTTACGATGAGGCTGCGCACAGTAGAAGAGGCTTTTTATGAGATTCAGCTTTACCGTTTGGAGAGCGTCACATATAGACCTTTCTCACCTCTAGCATTTAAGGACCTTCCAAAGTTCCCATGGAGAACTTATTATTTGGTTACATCATTTTCTTTCATTCACCCACGTCTGATGTTCTTCATGAAACATGCTTTTCAGGAAATGCTGCTGAAGATCGCGCTGACGGTTTTTGCAGTAGTGTGGACAGGTGAGAAGCAGACTAGGAGCTACATATGTGGATGTGTCTAGCATACTTTAACGTGATTAACACTGTGTTAGCCTTTAACGGTTGCATTCAAAAAGCATAATAAGTCACAGTTGTTATCTGTACGTTATATGCACCATGCTGTTCCTCGAGAAATGTCAATGATTATATTAGTACTAGTATTTAGATTATACGCTTACAAACGTACTGTTAGGCATTCATTCACCTCTGGGTTGTTCTGTCAAAAGTATGACGTTAGGAGAAGCAGGATGGCCTAGGGGTAGCAAATCGGTGGGAACTAACACTAAGAAGAACATGCTTTTAAGCTCTTCTGCATCAAGGGTTCTTCCAAGGTTTATACAAGGAGGGCATTCTACATTTCTGTATTTGAAAGATGTAAGATCTCATGAGTAACTTTTATTATCTGTAATAGTTCGCACTTAACACGCTTTTATTCATCATTCGTGATCAAGTGGACAAATGAGTATGTATATAGGTGATATGCATTTAAGAGAGCTCCGGAAGTTTGAAATTATATTATTACCAGACGTTCAGCGGCCTCCCGGCCGTCAAACGCCTGGTTGGGTGCTTCGCCCCCAAACCCCGAGAATAGAACACCACAGCGGTCTTCTCGTCCTCTTTAGGCCTTCTCTCATTCACTAAAATAAAATAAACTGCTATAGTTTTGCTACGTAGAATAGTATAGCGAGACACGGTAGGGCAAAATCTTCAAAACTGCTCCTATGGGGCCTATCCACCCTCTATTGCACGTACGCGATCATTTCCTGAAGCATTCGTTCTATGCATGGAGAGGAACAGATAGAATCTTAATTGAAGTGCTTAATCTGTGGAAACACAAATGAAATCAGTTGGTATTGGTAGACCGCTCGATACCATTCACACTCCAACGGGAATAATATTACTCCGATTCCTTTAGCGATTCTCCCTACCCCCATCTCACGGATACTGTGCGAAGTCTTCTCTATAGCACGTCTTCTGGATGCGGATGCACGTTGGACAACGTCTGTGACACATTTGCTGAGTTTTGGCGCATGTGCCACGACGTCTATGACACCTCTTCTGCACCCCGACACACACGACTCGCGACACCTGTAGCACTTCTTCTGATGCCGCGTTGGACGACACTGGGAGAAAATACTGGTCCCCTCATTGGCCCTTTTACTGATCCCCTTCACTAATCCCCTTTACTGGTATCTCCTTTAATGGTTCTATTACTGGACCCTTTACTGAAACCCCCTTAACTGGTGTTCTCTTTATTGGCCCCCTCACTGGTCCCCACTTAACCGGTCTTTCAGTGGTACCACATTTATTGGTCCCCCTTTACTGGACCGCCACTCCTTCATCGGTCCTCAGTACCGGTCCCACCTTCACTGGTCAACCCTCTACCGATCCCCCTTCACTGGACCTCCCTACCCTTCACCACTCCTCCAGGTCCCCCTTCACTGGATTCCCCCCCCCCCTCCCTTCTTCACCGGTCCCTACCGGTCCCACCTTCACTGATTCCCTTTACTGGTTCCTATTACACGTGTTCGGAATCAGGACATCGGTGACACCTCTTCTTAAACCTGACACCTGTTGAACAACTTCGGTGGCATGTCTTCTCAGCCCTACGTGCTTTACGCGACATCGGTGACACGTCATGTGAATCCGGAACCCATGGCGCGACATCGGTGACACTTCTTCTAATACCCGCACGCCTGTCTAACGACGCCAGTCACATGTCTTCTCAAGCTGGACGTCCTTTGCGCGAAATCAGTTTTACATCTCTTCTTAACCCTGACACCTATTACGCTACATCGGTGACATGTATTCTGAATCCGAGCTCGCCTTGCGCGACATCGATGACACCTCTTCTCAACTAGGACGTCTTTTGTGCGGTATTAGTGACATGTCTTCTGAACCCAGACTCCTGTTGAACGACGTCGGTGACACCCCTTCTGAACTAGGACGCTCGCTTTCACGACATCGATGACGCATGTTCGGAACTCAGACGCCCTTTTCGTGACATCGGCGACACGTCTCCTGATCCCTCTCAACACACACAAGTGACACCTCACCTGAACCCGGATGGCTGTTACTCGACACTCTGAAAGGCCAGATGGACAGACGAACGGACAGACGGAAGGACGGACACAACCGCTTACTCTTCTATATATAGTAGGATGATTTTTTCATGGATTTGTATCATACTATATAATCATCCGCTAAGCGATGAGGCATAAAATAGGGGAAATTACGGGGCACAAATTGAGGCAAGAAAATAGCGGAAAATACCAAGACGCCTTCTACGTGCATGGCGACTCAGTATACGTGCCGAACACGTCGGCAACCGTGCATGGCGAGCCGTAGACGTGCCGAACACGTCGTCAACTTCAGCCCTGGGGATAATCGAGGTCGGTGAACATGATTGTGAAGTTCGTTTTTGAAGTGTAGATCACCGTCGATCGATACCGATCAAATTATCGATTTTTTATGGATGTCGTCCAAGCGGTCCGAAACTTCAGCCCTGGGGGTAATCGAGGTCGCTGAACATGATTATGAAGTTCGTTTTTGAAGTGTAGATCACCATCAATCGATATTGAATAAATTACAGGGGACGTGCCGAAAGCGGCGTGGGGATTCAGAAGACGTGCCGAACATGTCGTCCGCTAAAGAAGATCATTAAGGGGGACCAGTAGTAATGGGGGACGAGTTCTACTAAGGGGGAGCAATGAATGATCACCAAATCGCCATATGTATAAAAGAGGAAGGGTTTTTGGTCCAAAGTTAGCCCCTTGGACTTTGTGTACTTCTTTCTGTAAGTTTGAGGGATATTTGGCAATTGACCAATACTGTTGTTTACCATCGACGCCCACTGCAAGACTGGTGGTGGCACCCATATGACGAGGCCTCGAAAGACGTCTCAATTGTTTTTGGCTATATGCCCAGACCAAGGAACACCCATATGACGAGGTTCCGCCAGACGTGTCTGTGGGGCATACCTCATTGTTCCTTCCCAGCTCTGCTGTGTGGCGCATTTGCGTTATTTTGCCTCATAGAGAACGCTTTTTGCATTCAGCTTTACCTCTATGTTAACCGACCGACATTTGCTACTGTCCAGCTACTAGGAAAGCTACGACTCCTGAAACAGAATCTTTCTCCACTGTGCAGAATGACCGGCGGCTGCTTTTTCCTGCAAATTTTTTCTGTTTTCATAGAGGGCGCTTTTTTGCAATCAGTTTTACCTCGATATTACCCACCCTACTTTTCCTGCTATCCCACTACCAGGGAGGCTACGACACTTTTCTCCACCTTCTCACCATTTTGCCTCATAGAGGGCGTTTTTTTGCAATTTTGCAATCAGTTTTACCTCTTCGCTCTACTTTTACTACCGTCCCGCTACTAGAGAAGCTTCGACTGTTTTCTGACCTTTTCACTATTTTGCCTCATAGAGGGCGTTTTTTTTCTTGCAATCAGTTTTACCTCTATGTTAGACGCTTTACTTTTACTATTGTCTCGCTGCCAGGGAAACTACGACTCCAGAAGTAGAATCCTTTTCCAGTACAGAATGACAGCCGGCTGCTTATTTCTGCATCTTTTTCTTACTATTTTGCCTCCTAGGTGGCATTTTTTGCATCCACTTTTACCTCTATGTTACCACCCTACTTCTAGTGCTAGAAGCTCCTCTTGCTGCTCTGAAGTTATGCCGAAGACTTCGACCAAGATACCTTGGGATTCCGAAGAGGACGTCGCAGCATGCGAGCCGGGATTCAGCTCTGCCGATGACGTCGTCGGACGGGCCTAGGGAATCAGAAGACGTGGCAACACGTCGTCCAAGATGCGTAGGGATTCAGTGGACGTACCGATGATGTCGTCCAAACTGCTTTGGGATTCAAAAGCTGTGCCGATGACGTTGTCCAAGATGCACTGGGGTTCAGGGGACGTGCCGAAGACGTCGTCCAACATGCCCTGGGATTCCGACGAGGTGCCAGACGTAGTAGAATTTCGGCCTGGATTCAGCTCTGCCGATGACTTCGTCGGACCGGCCTGGGGAATAAGAAGACGTGGCAAGACGTCGTCCAAGATGCATTGGGATTCAGTAGGCGTGCCAATGATGTCGTCCAAGATGCCTTGCGATTGCCAAGAGGTGCCAAAGGTTGTCGAATGAGGGCCAAGATTCAGCTCTGCAAATGACGTCGTTGAACGTGCACGAGAATCAGAAAACCTGCCCAAGGCGTCGTCCAAGATTTCTTAGGATTCCAAAGAGGTGCCAAAGACGTTGTAAAATGTGGGCCGGGATTCAGCTCTGCTGATGGCGTCATCGGACGGGTCTGGAGAATCAGAAGACGTGGCAAGACCTAGTCCAAGATGCGTTGGGATTCAGTAGACGTGCGAAGTCGTCCATCTTGCAATGGGTTTCAGAAGATGTGCCAAAGACGTCCTAGAATGTGTGCCGGGTGGAGAAGGTGTGCCGATGACGTCGTCCGAGATGCACTAGGACTCAGTGGACGTGCTGAAGACGTCGTCCAACATGCCCTGAGATTCTGAAGAGGTTCCGAAGACGTCGTTTACGATGCATTGGGATCCAGTGAACATGCCGGTTCCGATAGGTTAAATCTGAGACACTGTATTCATATCATATGCCTTTTGCACTGCAGCAGCTACCTTGAAGTGAGTGATATTGGCTTAGTGACTCTCTAAGATCGCGCGAAGCGCGCAAGTGCGAGACACGCCGACAGGCGTGTCGGAGCACTTGTATGATATACACCGCTTGGCGACATTACAAATCGATATCTATTTCTTTCATGGTGCCGCTCTTCGTGGCGACGGAAGTATAAACCAGATCTTTCGACGCGGTAATCGTGCCGCTCCTCGACGAAAGTATGAAAACACCCTACGACTCTTGAATAGCTTTTAAATACGGGAAGCTTTTATCAAAAGATTTTTGATATGACGATCGAAGGATAATTTATTATTGATCGAAGAGCGTAGATCGCGAATTTCGCTTACGCATTTAAGCTTGAGTAACATAGTGCGGTGGCTGTGAGAAACCATTACCTACACGAAAAACGTGGGACTTTCAAAGAACAAGAGGTGTACCATTTTCGACCGACCAGCAGCTAAACAACTACAATTACTAACGCTATCGATTGCATATTGAAGATGTGTGGTGTCCATCCTAACTCACCATAGTGCATATTTCTAAAGCGTCAGCATACATTTCACGAGTGTCATCTTATGATGAAATCTCTGCAGGGAGTTAAGAAGAGTAGACTAAAACACCAAAGCGGGACCACACTGGCACAAAAATGAATTTTAGAGTAGCATTTCCAGGAACTTCTGGAAACATTTCTTCACATAGGAGGACCAACTGCTTGAGGCACAGTGATGCTGGCGATAATGTTGGAGGCAGTCGCAGAAAGAAATCAGAAAAGAAAACGGAGAGACTCGGATTCCCGAGCGATTATGGAGATTCTATAATATATGAGATATGGAGGCGTGTTCAGAAAAAGTGCAAAGCAAAGCAGTGCAAAGCTGTATAAAACATGCTGTGGGTCCTCCATACCCCTGCATTTTATTATTTATTCATTTATTATTTATTATTTATTACAATGCACATATATGTGCGCTGTGATATATATGTAGATATAGATATGTAGATATATAGGCAGTATAGTCGTTGTGTAATCGCGAAAACAGTGGAGCAATATGGATATAGATAGTGTCATCGTTATAGTCCGCGAGAATAATTGAACACTATCGATATAAATATAAATATCGGAGCCCATGTGTGTAATAGAGCAAAGTCGGGAACGTCTGAAGAACTATTATTATTTATCCTTATAATAGGCTGCTAAAGTTATTGAATAATAGTAAGGTAGTCCGTTTCCGGTATTGAGTTAGAAACGGTATAGTTGTTGTAGCCTGTCTTTTTCTTCTAATGATTTCTTGTTTTCTTCGTGTAGCAGCACAAATAAAGAGCGAACGCCATGCTTCATATGTCGGGATAATCAAGATCTCTTCATTCCGAAGAACTTCATTGATCTGCACAGATAGTGTGTACAAATAATCTGGAATGATAAGAGTATGAATATGAAAGCAGAAGACTCAATCCATGAACAACAGTCATGAATATGAATGGTAATAAGATACTGCTTTCCATTGTCTTTACTGAAAACTTCTCAATGGCCATAATATATAGAAGTACTTCAGAAGTCGGTAATTTGCAGATCTGAAAGAAAATCTCTTTGCATTGGTAGCTTGTCTTTAACTGTTTCTGTCAAGAAATGATAAGAGTTCTAATTACCTATTAGTTACCCACTCAATCGTTCTAGGGAGATGTGAATTGCTGTCCGACTGCGAGATTGGTGGTTTTCTTTTGCCGAACGGCACGTGCGTGTGCCACAGATACTGGAATGGTTAGTTCTTCAGATGTTATGTCATGCAAAGTTCTAATACTCAACGTCTACCGTTACGAAGATATGTCAAGGTGACTGTAGCTGCCGTAGATTACAGCAGCTTTCACCTGGGAGCAGTACTCCGGTTTTGTACAGAAAGGGTTAGTAGGTCAAATGTTTCCAGTTACGTGTACAATGAAAATTGGAAAAGAGTCTGCTGTCTAATTTTAAAGGATTCCTCTTGCTTGAAATTGGGTATGTGTCCGCCATTATAGTTTGAAGCACCTCTATATGTTTATGGCCTCACCGGGGAATGCCTTTCTTCATATGGAACATCGGACAGTGATCTATGTCCTCAGAGCATGAAACGCTGATTAAAAGTTTATGGACCATATTTGCCAAATGGATTTTCTAGGCAAGTTCTAGCCGGTAAAAATTCTCGTTGTCGATTTAATATCGCGCTATCGCTGTCGCGTACTCACTTCAAAGAAGTGCGGTTATGGATTCGATTCCAGACGGTGTCGTGCTTTTTGTACTTATCGTCTTTATCCTGGTATCCAATACACTTTGAGCAAACGCTTGTGACAGCTATTATTCAAGTTTTTCGAGCTCTTTGAAGGTTGAGAGGTCACGAACGTGATTTGTGCGTGAAGTGAGTCAAATACGAATGTTGGATCCGTGGTCAGCACCTCATACACAACACCTCGTCTACCTTCCCTTACACAACGTCTGAGCAAAATCGGGAACCTACTTACTCATACCTGCCTTAACCTGCCGCGAGAGACCGGAAATTCAGAAACCGATGTCAGTTTCATAATCGGCACACCAAACAACTCTCTTAGCCGAAGCATGACCAATTTTTAAATCTCTGTAGTCACGTAGTAGTGGTACCATATTTTCGAGCAGACGAGCTTTTTCACGATGAGAAGATATAGGTAGATAACAGTTTTTTTTACACGAGTTAAAGATGTGTGAGGCAACTGATAAGAATAGCTACCATGTGCGAGTATTCTTCAACGATAATATAGAAATTAAAGAAAAATACAAAATATGCTGCTCAGCACTTATGTCTCCTGCTACGGCCCGTTTAAAAAAGCTTGACCTGAATACATCGATATTTTACGTGCTGTGCGGCCTATCCACTATCTAACATATTCAGTTGGTCGTCACCTTGAATGACTTCACATCTCGGTCATCACCGCTGATCGGCGATGATGATCGAGATGACAAGCATGTCTAGATTCGACGCTAAAGAGCGGTAGGAGTGTTGAGAACAGAAGCAGCAGATTCGTCCGTATTTTGCGTATGGGCTTTTTTGGAGTGCTGATTGCGAACATGGCATCCGTTTTCGACGCACTTTGTCTCAAACCAGCTCGAGAAACGTAAATGAGAGTTATCACCAAGCGTTTGTTCGAAAAATGCGTTGGACACGAGGATGAATAATCCCAGTGAGATAAATGATAAAAAACAAAACGCAAAAAGCATAGCCCCGCCTGGAACCGACTCCATGGCACCACTTCAAAGAGAGCGAGCTACCACGCCAGACATGACGCGCAATATGAATAAAATAGTACGAAGCGAAACAGCAAACAACTTACTTAAATCACGTTTGTCAAAGGTGAATTATCCAAAAATCAAGAAAGCTCGTTTCGCCACTTTCTTGATACGAACCTTTTCGTTGTAGCAGCTTTCCTATGTCTCATCGGTGAAGGGGAAGATGCAACAATACATTACTATATCTAAAACGACATTTATACTCACATTTCGCTTCGTCACTCCACACCGCACACAGAAAGCGAATGCCGTTGAAGTCGACAACGCGAACTTAACCGGTCACAACTCGTTTAGGACATCCGTTTAGCAAATTTTGTCTACACGTTTGTAATCAGTGTTTCACGCTCTTCCTCATGACATAGGTCACTGTCCGAAGGTCCACGGGAAGCTTAAGGTATTCCCTGGTTGACAGCAGCACTATCCCTGAGAAGAAGAAGCTGTGTGTATCGACTCTTGTTCTACGCTCTTTTCCAAAGATGCTTCCCACCATCACAGACTGCTGTATTTAGGCGAGGACGGCAAGTGCAACAGAATCAGATGCATGAATGGAGGATACTCTCGAGACGAGACGCCACACTGCGCGTGTCCGAGCGGATATCTGGGTCCCCACTGTGATCCGGGTAAGCGAATTGTTTAGAGGACCCATGTCACACTATTTTTCGAGCTTTGTGAAAGAGTGTCGTGCAGTGACGTTGTCGCAAGCGCCTTCATCTGTCTTCGAGAAGCAATCCACCTTCAATGTGGTCGTCTACAACGCGTTTACTGATTACTGGGGAAAGGCCGGATACGATCATTTTCGGCAGGTAGGATCCTTAAACTTGCTGAATCGCGGAAATGCTTGCGAGCAGTTCCGATCGCCATTCTCTCACGGTGATCGCGTTCTACTTGCAGTCCGTGAAATCGCATTTGGATGTGTTCGACTATGCTCAATTCAACATGGCAATATATAGAGAGGGCGGCTCCGATGTGGATCAGTGTGAGTCCCGAACTCTCCACAATCGTATATAGGTGCTCGACCAGCTCTTTTGTGATCATTTTTACCCTCATCTAATCATCTTACCGTGCGCATTAAGTTCTCGCTCTACCCTGCATAGTTTGTGGTTCGAAAGCTTGTTCCTCTTTTTAACAACGACCCCTAATCGGAACTGCGCCTCGCAAAGAGCGCCAACTGACTTGATGTCGCGGAATTTTCTCAACAAGTGAAAACATCCAGCGAATGCAGTGCGAATATCGTATCAATTCATAGAAATCGTTTCAGTCAATCTAGTTGTTCACTCTTTCACTTTCTATTATGATCTGCGAGCGGTAGTATTTCCAGAGTAACCCAGTTTTTTAAAAGTTGTAAGACTAGTTGTTTTTCAGACCCTTCGAATGCTACGTTCGCTGATAAACAATCGTTCTTGGATCAACTCTATGCTGAGGAGCTCTCGTATCCAATGCAGTACGCCTGCACCCCATTACCTTTCTACAAACCCCTCTACAACTTTCTAACCAGTCAGTTAGACTATTTTTTTCTGCGATGAGCAATCAAGCTTGTTCGTGACTTTAATTATTGAACTCGTTTTGGAATACTTGAGCCCTAATCCTCACGGCAGCAAAACTTAAGGCTTCCGTGTCGAATTACTGAGAGCCTAAGTGATTCGCACATATCTATGAGATAAGCTAGTGTACCGTATGAGAAGCGCTTACCTGTAATGGACTCCTTTAGAGCTGAACGCTCGCGATACAGCTGTCACGGTCGTCACGCAGTTTCCTCCAGCAGATGATGATGTACATCGGAATATGTTGGAAGAACTTGCCGTAGCGTTCGGTATTCGGGTGAGTTTAGAAATAATAAATCCAGCTAGTGGTCTCTTGACCACTGCTTGCACAGACATGTAAACAGCTTCTAGTGAAGGATTTTTTATGAGGTTATGTATTCTAGTGATTTACACGCACTAATCAAGTGCCCATAAACAAGTAAATAAATAAGTAAATAAATGCTGTTTTAAAATACAAAAGCAGAGTAGGCTCAGAATAAATCTTCTGCAACGGACCTGAAAGTATTAGGTTGGGCAGAAAGTCTTGAGGAGATTTTATGAAGGCACCAGAATTTCTAATCTCGATAAGTAACTATGACCTACCATGTGTTAATTGCAGATGAATCTCAAAGCTTAGCTCACAATTACATTGCATTTTTCATTATATTCAAAGTAAATTCCAATGGATGCCCGAGTAGAAAAGTAAAAAAAAAAGTATCAAAATACTCAAGGCCTTGTGACCAATCTCTAGTAACACTGGAAGGTTAGACAGTTCGTCAGGAGTGAATCATCTGTGGCCACCAAAACTAAATCGGAATAGATTTTGAACGCGAAACTTGAATTGAAGCATGGTTTTCCTCGCGTGAGCGCTTAAAACTGGGGCATGCATATCTCCATTTGATGATTCTGAGCGCACTAAAACTGCTTAACCACTAAAACCAATAAAAAACCACAACGAAGAGCGCAAGAACCGTAGGGCTAGGGAAGGGGCACCGGGGTGTGGCCCATCCAAGCTGCTCGTGTAGAAACTGCTTTCGCTGCCCAGGGGGAGTCCGCAGCTGGCGGAAGCGCACACAGCTGGAGAAACGCGCACATAACACCAGAAAATGGTGTGAAAACTCCTAAAATCTCAACCACTCAGTTGAAATACAAAAACCCCGCGACGCAGGAGAACCGGACCCCCGACCTACTTCGCATGAAGCAACGCCATCATTCACTGCGCCACGATGCACCTGTTAGCAGCGCCACCACGGGCGTACAAGAGACCGATGAGCATTGATCGGGTGCGATACTATTAAAGCGATCCGTTCGCGGCGGCGCGGTGACTCATGCCGCTCAGCGCGACGTGCAGGTCGGCCGACGCGTTGACCACATCGCGCGGGCGGCGACCGTCGCCGCGATCGCGACGAATGGCAGTTAGCGCTCTGGAGGTCTACTTTGCTGCATTTTATTCAACTATTCTAGAAGAATGGGAAAGCTGAAGACGTTAATGAATCCGGCCGAACCATTAAAGCTGCCATAATAGAACCGTAGTAGCAGAATGTCATTGTGACAGTGGTTTGTTTAGAGAGATGCTTGCAAAACCTTGGAGATTGCCTTCGTGCTTGAAAATACACGGACCGATGGTTAGCAAGTTGACGCAGCCAAGAGTATAAAATTGCCCTAACTAAAGTCGTTTGCTTACATGTCCGAGTGGCATATTCCCCCAAATTAAACTAGCGGACAAACTAATTAAAACTACAATTAACTACAACAAACTAATTAAAACTACAACTTTTTCGTCAGCATAGATTTGATGCGCTTCTGCGAGCGCATCAAACCTATGCCGACGAAAAAACTCCAAGAAAAGACGGAATCTATGAAGAACAGTTCGAAAGCAGGTCGCCAAACATTTGAGTCTCAATGAATTAGAAGCTGTTAAGAACTTGACAAGAAGCGTTCTGGGAAACAGGGACGGACGTATATCTAAATGTCTGAAGTGAGGAACTGTTGCACTAATTGGGCATGCTACCCTAACACAGTTTGATAGAGATATGCACTAGGAAACCCAATGTTTCCCTGCTAATATTCAAGAAAAAAATGACAGCACGTTTACATGCCTTTGTGCTGTATAAATAATGTATTCTAAGAAGTCAGAAAGACTAGCTTAGCATCTCATTTTGTGTTTCTTCTATTGATAAAATACTTTACAATACATAAACACTTTACATAAAATGATAAAATAAATAAAATAAATGATATGATGATAAAATAAATAGATAAAATACTTTACAATAATACAGCAATTTGATGTGTTTGAACTAAGCAACTAACTCGGTGGATAGCAATAGAGCACGCAGCAACTGGACGGAAGCATAGGTCTGGTATTTCTGGAGTTGTATGCAGAATCTCGAGCTGAACAGTGGCAATATTCCGCTCCAACGTCAACTTCCAAGGGAAGTGAGAGTCTTCCTTCTGTTCTGCTCTTGAACAAAAGATTCTTTGACCACTTCTGTAGTTTCCCTGCACACGTTCTATCGACTGCGATCTGTTAAGAACCGCGTCTTACGACCTCATCATTGCAAGAGTCTGACGGCTATTTAGGAGCAATAGATGGTCCGAAAGGTCAATTAGTGGTGTCTAGCATAGAAAGCGGACAGATCGACTGGGGAAAATTCAACAGATTATTAGGGAACACATCATGAGTGAGGCTATCTGTCCAGGCACACTTATTTTTCATACCTAGATTTTTGTCATTAGAAGACGTTAGTATCCCACTTGTCCTTCACAGCAACAGTAGAATTATTTTGATGAACTCTCCACAACTCAGACTGTTGGCATGAAGAAAGTTTAAAAATTAAAATGAAAAAGATTAGGGAAACTAATAAAAACCCGATGTCTGACAATCATGTAATGTAAGGAAGGAAGATGTATTATAATGTATTGCAATGAGAAAACGTGTCTAAAACGTGGCTTACTGCTGATGTAAATGTGCTTCTTACCAAAGAAGAGGATAACTAGTGAATACAGGTGACCCCGGCTGAGCTTCTTAGCGCCTCTAAATAAACATAATAAGGCATAAACATGAAATATTAAGGAGAGTGTAAGCATGAGGAGTGCAAGTCGAACTTTTGACAGCTTTTCTGTTTAAAAGGAGAAGGCAACCAGTCATAGATTGGACGTTTTCCCCTGGCACTACGAGAAAGGAGTCGGAGGACGTACCGAAACGAAAGAGTTGCATCCTTAGATCTACCTGGAATGTGAACAGCCCTGTACCGAATCCACGGCTCAACCCGCCGCCATTTGCAGGCAACATAGGCTGTCGTCGCGCGCTCCTCGGCATCCACCGTCGCAAGCGCGACGATAATCGTTTTAAAAGATACCTCCCCCCCCCGCATTGATCGAATGCCAAGGTGGACGCTGACGCAGCTCATGTGCGCATTCGCGTCGAGCAATTGTGCTCCAGCTCCAATTGCGCGCTCCTATGCCATGCATCTAATCCGATCTGGTTCTAGTGGTCTTAGCGATTCCCGTTCGTCGGTCTTCGTTGCAATGGCAATCCCAGAGTGAAGATCGCTCTTGATAGTCGGTGTTTTGAGATGACATGTATATCACTGGATGCTGCCTCGAACGCTGATTTCAAATACGTGTTCCATGTCTGCTAAACTCATCTGTGAACGAAGTTGTGAACCATTTTCACTTCCGTTGTTACCGTGTTGGCTGCCGAGCAATGGCGGCGCAGTGGATAGGTTAGCGGTGTGGTGAGTCGGAGCGATTCGTGATTCGCTTCTCTTATAGTGCAGTACTTTTGCACATCCTAGAAAAGAGCCACCCCGATTACACAAAGCATTCACCCTTCAATTCGCGACGAAAAAGTTTGCCAGAAAGGAAATCTGATTCAAAGGTACTATTGTGCTTTCACGGCTCCAGAAGAGGATAAGGTTTCTTTCGCCAAACTTCGACGAGGGAGCTTGTTCAAGGCGCCAATGTTTTTAAAATAAGGTATGTTTTTAAAATTTCGGTTGATTGGTTACTGCAGGTATGGGTGAATATGATTGGGTGAGCATTACTCGCCCATAGCTATCGTAACCCGCCGTAATCAGCCGAAATCTTATAAAAGATACAAATGATCAACGCCTTAAGTAACCTCTGTCGGCCAAGTATGGGCGAAGTCAATGAGACCATCTTTAAACATGAGTTGTGGTGAGTGCCTTGAAGAACAACATAGGCTAATATTTTTTCCGTTTTTTTCTATTCATAGAATGGTTGGACCACACAATTCGTCATGAAGAGTAGCCTCCTACAAACTCCGCCCGAGCTAACGCGACACCAAATTTTGTCACATTTTATTTATACTAGGCTTTACGAAGCGATTAGCAGATGTGGAATGGAAAAAGCACATCTCGACGGCAATCTGTTCCAATAATTTTGCTTATGATTGGTTGCTTAAGGTTGAGCTCCTTAAGCAGTTGTGGTTAGTTAATGTCTGAAAAGGTACTTTTGTCTTGTAAAGGTTCAGAAATTTAGGCCCCTTTATAACGAGAAAAAGAAGAAACTGACTGACTGACTTTCCCTTCATCTTAATACTTCTTTTCTTTCAGGTGAATGTTGTGTTTATATCGGACGAGACGTTCATACGCTGCTTCCATAACAGAGAAAACAATCCACAGGTTAGTGAGAATTCAATAAATGTGAACCAAGACGGTGACTATGTTAATAGCACAAAGGCTAATATCGATGGTGTGCATTTTCGTGAGACGATTCCTTCGAACACACATAGCCCGAAGAATTCGCTCTTCTTAGTTTCTTGTAGCCTCATCCCTATACCACTTTATAATTGAGTTTATCTGTCGATGACGGTTGGATAATGCCTTAGGGATCGTTTAAGGTGCACGCGACTAAATGATAAGCTCTCATATCGATCGCGCGACGCGATAAACCGATATTGGAGCATATGGGATCGTTCATGGACTCCGCACACTTCTGCGGCAACGTCGCGTTTCTGTCCTTAACCATAGGTCAGGGACGCAGAGCTCGCCGCCGGCAGCATCCCTGCCCTATCCTTAACCATAGCGGCGAGCGGCGCTGCCGCAGAAGTGTATGGGACCTTTAGTGTACGCGACGACGCAATGTAATGATAAGCTCTTAAGACCCCAACACGCTTCTGCGACACGCTGCGGCCTCATCCTTAACCATAATGGAGGAACGCAGAGCTTGCCGCTGGCGGTGAGCTCTGCGGCAGGCGGCGGGCGGAGGCGGCATTGACATCATTACTGAGCCGCCGCTAATTTCCTGCTAATTCGCCGCCGGCAGAGACTGTCTGCGCTCTAGGCTTTCGAAGCCGGGAGCGACCAGAGCGTGAACAGAAGGCGGGAAAGCGAACAGCCGCAGTAGATCCTTGTTTCGCATCTACAGACATCTTATTCACAGACTTTTTTATTGGTTTTATTTACATTAGAAGCATGCTTTCACGCAATGTCAGATTTCAGTACGACCACTTGAGCAACTTAGCGCTTACGACAGGAGGACTATTTGTTCCTCAGAAGTATGGGCCGAACGATCTCGCAGAGGTAAAAAAGCTTTTAGACGGTGTATGTTACTCTCACTCATCCGAGATTTTTTCCAGAAGGTAGAGGACGTGAACACTTAGAAAAACGGCTATTAACGTGGTAGTTAAAGAGGTTGGAGTAGAGGTTTCTTTGATTCCCCGATTTCTAAAAGCTTTTAATACTCTTACCTTGACGCTATTAGTGAGCCCTTGGTGGGTCTGTTGAACTGCGTGCAGCTACGATGTTGTTCAGCTAGAGAGCTTCGACAACCTCCACTTCTTCACAGTCTGTTAGAGCGCCTACGACGATGATAGTCTTCGTGCGGAGAAATATTGCTTCATGCCTGGCTTCCAATTTGAATCGCTAGAGATTTCTACGAATCGGAATTCGACATTAACACCGGTCTCGTGATCCAATGTTTAGGTTCCCTATATCACCGTAATTGTAAGAAAAGCGATGTGTTCTTGTCTTTTCTACAGTTGGAGCGTTCGGTCGCCTGAGATTCAAAGGACGCTTTTAGTTAACCTTCCCCGTTTAGATTTTAAAAAAAAAATTCTGGACAACGCAGGGAAGGTTTTTATGTAATTTGTCAGACCAGGGAGCCCGCTCTTGTTGGTTTTTAGTTAGTTTCAGCACTTGGTATCCGTTTCAAAGTTTCTGAAGAAAATAATTGATATATAGACGGCTACGATTAGATCTCGAGTGTGGTCCTCTGTATGAACGCATTACAGTTTTCTGATGTCGTACTCGCATCTCACTACCAGTACCAGCCGATCTCATTCACAACCTCAACAGATTGCAGCCAGGGAATTACAATGTCCTGGCAAGGCGAACAGATGATGACCTACATTGTGGTTGAAGGTTCGATTTGTGAATTCAGTCAAATTCCTTCGTTAGAACACATAGCGATTAGTTTCTCTGTCGCCTGATATCCTCATGATGCAGTTATTGCTCTTTTTATGTCGCTATAAGGATCAGCGCTTTATCTTAGAAGGCTACCTCTTCAGAGGACAGTGGACATCCAAAGCTTTTTCGAGGCTTTCGTTTGTATCGTCGTACCTGAAGCCTCCAGATCATGCCTTTCTCACCAGTTTAGCTCTTCTCTTCCCTAGAGCGTATAGGCGATCAATCACCATATATAATACCACTTTCACTTTAAACTGGACACATTTCATCTAATACCGCACACATCTTTTTTACACTAAACACTTTTCAAGCTAATGATAGTTAAAGCCAAATAGGCCGTATATAATAAAAGAAAATTCTTTTATTTTAAGAAAAATTGTGTGAAAAGACTCTTTTGCAGCATTTCTTAAGAAAAGCGCTACACTTTTTGGACGAGCATAGAATTTCTATTGCTTTGGTGGAAACAATGTCTTGGGTGCATTCTGAAGTGCTTCGACATAAAAAAGTGTTCGTATGAGGAGTTCGGGCTCTGCTGCAAACAATGAGTGTGACCAGCTGTTTAAATTTATACACATCTGAACAGCAATTACACTATCATTCTAATATGTAGTACAATATATAGGACGAGTGCGCAGCGCAATCTCTCCCTGTAACACACCTGCAAATTCAACTCATCTCAAGCATGTCAGAATGAAACCAAAACTATTGTTCGGGGAAAATTTTAAAAAATTGTGTTAGAATCTGCAAGGGTAAATTTTTAGTCAAAATTTTCATTAAAGAAATAACTATAACTTGCTTGGATATTGTTAACTCAAATTTTAGATACGCCAACTTGGTTTTAAAAAATATCCATATTATTTCTAAAAGTGTACGGTTTCAGGTTAAAAATTGTCCGGCTTGAAACGAGAAGTGTCTCGTTTGAAACGAGAAGTGTACAGTTGAAACCGAAAGTGGTATACGTACAATACCGCCCCCGCCGCACGGTTAAAAGTGGGATTTGCGACGCCAAAATAGGGTTGCATGCTCATAACTCCTTCAGTTTTAGATTTTTTGGAAAAGGGTTGGCATCGTTCGATTCGTCCCTTCGAGATCTACACAAACATGTATTCAACTTTACCGGAGCACCAACATTTCCGCCGTGGGTGGCCCAAATAATGACTGGAGCGGGCTTTTGCGATTAGAGCAGTTATTTCCCAGGACATGCGTGTTCTCGGAGTATGTCAGGCACGGTGTACGTTGCCAGTGCGCTGTCATACCAGCAATGCTCCAAGAGTGCGCCGTGCACAATGCACACAGAATCGAACCTATCAATCGAGTGGACGAGCGCATGTACACTGCGGTTCTTCTTATCTTACTGGGAAATGCGAAATCCTCAAGACTATTTCGAATTTTGGTGCTCCGGTAAAGTTGTATACATGCTTATGTAGATCTCGAAGAGACGAATCGAATAGTGCCAACCTTTTGCCAAAAAGTCTAAAACTGAAGGAGTTATGCACGCAACGCATGCGCCGCTACGACGCTGCAAATCCCACTTTTGAACGTGGGCCTGAACGGTATTGTATTTCGAATTGTTGTGAGGATTCCCCTAAAGTGTGGTAATCAGTCGATAGAACGCAATCCGTGTTACATCCTTATTTTGCTCTTGGGACGATCGCATTCTCTGAATGAGAGCATTTTGCTCCTTACTCTAGTAATCTATCTTAGTAATAAATAATCACAATGATCTGCTCTCCACTTTATTTGCTGAATTCGTCGAATCAATCAAATTTCCTTCTGCTTTCAGATACTTCCGTTCAATCGTAGCTCTTGAAAACTTGAACAAGTAGATTGTATTCTCTCTGTGACTCAAGCCTTCAAGCGATATTACGCATGAGATTCGGAAAGCATCTGAGAGGACCAACTGCCTTCAGGGGCGAATGCTACTATGTCGGGATGTGAGATGGTGCGGTTAAAAGGAGGTCTGGCCAGTGGACAACAAATGTTTAACGTGACATCGACAGCAGACAGATGTACAGTGCAGCTCAGCAACACAAACGGACAGTGTTCTGGAAAGGTTCGTTCCTCTGCGCTACGAAGGATTCAAAAAAGAGAAGATTTCCGTGTTTCTTTACTGTGCCATGACGTTTTTATGTGAACTGTGTAACTTTTTCCACCTGATCCCTTTCTGTGTTCATCCATGAGAATCAAGGTGTTCGCGGTCGACTACCAAGACGTCGGAGTTCGGCTGTTCTCGTCGTTCGTGGAGGAGATCAACATTGACTCGTCGAAATATCAGCCAGCGACAGGTTGTTCATTTGCGAGAGCTCGTTCACAAACGATTCACAAGCAGTACGGCTGACTACATTCACAGAGCACAAATTACGGTTTTTTTTACGTCGCTCTAAAAGGCATGAGAATGTAATGGTGCAGAGTGCGGTGATGGTATTGTATATTTTTGTCGTTTCGGTTATCAGCACCGATGCTTACAGTCTGAACTTGACGCTTTTCTTCAATTTCTCTTTGCTATATGTTATTGCTGCCTAAATTCTCACTCCAAATTTCAGTTGCAGCTCCGAAAGGCCCATCAGCCGGTTGACTGCTGGCCGGGGCTTTGCCCCAGGAACGCTACTCAACTTATCCCTGCGAATTATACCTCAGTGCAATTACTGCTAGAAATCGACAAAATCGGTCGATATCTATTAGTCATGCATTGCTGTTTACTGCATGTGAAGCAGAATCCATCGGCCATCATATCCACGCAATCCCTACCTCAAGTGGAGAAGTCCGGGCGGGAATTGGGAAAATTGATCGATAGTGGGTGTCCAATTGGTGAGGTTTTGACATAATAATACGCGAATGTAATATTTTTTGCTCGATCGATGATCGATGTTTAATTTTTTCTGCGATCCAATGGCAGGAGTATGCGTGTCACGTACATCTTAAACGACTGACTTGCTTAATATCGATCAATATTGATTGACACACAGTGATCGGCCAACTCTTATAAATTTGTCGTGAGCAGAAACCCAATGAAGCCGACTTCACTACTAGTTACGGAGGTCAGAGGGATAATGAATAGGTACTATGTACGGTGCTGTTTTTGGTGCTGTTCTTGGAAAAGAGGAGTCGCCGCAGTGTCTAGTGGATTCTTGATCATTGACTGCACTGCACTGCAGATGTTCATTATGCTAACGGTTTTTGGCTCCAGGTAATCCACTCTATTTGGCACTTCATGCAGAGAAAAACGATCTGAAAGCAATGGTCAGGAGCGTAAAGGTTGGTATTTCTTTGATATTCCACCATTCAAACCTTATAGCGGAAGGGTTTTCCTAGAAGAAGGCGTTTTTCGTCGAATGAGCACTATTATAAGATAGCAGCAACAAAGTGTACGGGAGAAAGTTTCCTATTTTTTCTTTTAAAAATACCTCAGTTTGTGGACATTAAGTTTTTATTTAAAAAGTCAGTAAAAGCAAGAATTTTGTATGTTGATCACCTTGCTCATTTTTTGGAATTTACCTAGTAGCTAATGGTTAGTAGGTAGTAAAACAATAAACAACAATGATACCTTATCGGTGCTGTTTTCTGAAAATTCTTTTAAGACTAACGGTTAGCAGAATTTACCATTATTGTCATGATGTCATTTTTGGACATATTAGTGTGCTTTACAGAACTAAACAGAACAAATGGAATACACATCCTAATGAGTTAGAGCGCCTCTCGATCAGATGGCCAATTGTAACGTTACTCTTACTAGTTGTAGTGTCTTGGCAAAGCACTCCTCCCAACAAAATCATAGAGTGCAGTGATTTTGATACGGAGAAAAATGAGGAAGTGAGAACTGGTCAAGAATGAATTTTCGATGTTTAAGTACTTCTATGCCGTTGTCATCAGTCGGATCACTGTGTTTTCGAGTAAGTTGAATACAGGCGTAGAAGAAAGGCGGGGTGAGTAGACGGACGAACAAAGTAAGGTCTAGTTAACTTAGTAAGGATCTGAGATTTTTATGAGCTGTCGAAAGTTCACGAAATATGGATACAATGAAGTGGCAGCTGATGCTGCTGCTACGAATCGTATGACTCAAGGTATTACTGCGATGGTTCGAGAAGCACCATACAATGCAGTTGACTAAAAGCCTCATTATTATTGTATCATGTCTTGTCCTTTTTGCGATCTCTCAATTTCATTGAGCAGCATAATAAGTACTGAGTACTGCGCTTCATACTTCATACATACGAAGAGCTGAAGGTTAATCAAGTTTATTAAGTTTACGGCGAAAGATAAAGGATAAAGGATAAAGGACGGCGTTACTCAATCCCTTCTGGGATGCGCCAGCGCATTCTAGTACTACGGGATGTCGTGGCTAGTTGAATGCGTATTTGGCCATACAATGACTTGCGGTGGACAGCCGTTGAACAAGTCAGCGCTCTATTCTTCCCAGACAAGTCTGGTTCCAATTCACCTACCCCGGAGGGATGGAAGGCTTGGTTGGCCTGGGCGAGAAATCCGAACCTGGAACCTGGTATCGGGTGCACGCGACAGTCGCGCCTCCTCCGACTGCGCTACACGCGCCCTCGGCGAAAGATATTCAGGGAAAATAGTACGCTACAGGGTGCGCCATAAATATGGTCACTCAATAATATGCGAATTACTCACGCGGAATTTATCAGAAAACAGCGAAATTTCGTCAACAATTTGACAATGGTCTACTTAACAACCACAATTGATATAATTCAATATAGCCTCCATTCGCACGAATGACAACTATTGGACGCTCAGAGTGGGACTCAGTGGCGGCACGCTGGGTTGCTTCCGGAATTTTCTTCGCTGCTTTTTCTAGTGAGGATATCAGATCATGTACCGTAGTGTGCCTTTTAGCGCAGGCTTTTTCCTCTAGAATAGACCAAACGCAGTACTCTACTACATTCAAATCTGGCGAGTTTGCTGGTTGTTAGGAAGCAGGGCTGAAGCTTGGGAGATTCCTCGCGCACCACTGCTGAGTCGTTTTGCACTTCTGAGCGTGCGCTCCATCCTGTCGAAAGGTTCACGTTGAATTTTTAATGCGTTAGTGAGTCCAGGGAAGCAACATCTTCTTCAAAATATCGTTAAGGTAGATATCGGTGTTGATCTTCGCTTTTTTTTCAATAAAAAACCAATGGAGTCCGTCTTGTGGAGAAAACCATCCCAAACTATCGAGAAACTTCATGAGAGTTTCTGTGAACGGCTCCTCTTTTCCTGTACGCTTCTTCACCACTTTCAGGCAATAACTAACTGCACGCTTTCGCGCTTGGTAGGTCGAAAAAAACGTGAAAGGATATTTCGCAAGCTACCCTGCGTGCCGTCATTGAGTCCTACCCAAAGCGTGTGAAGGCTGCCATTTGTGCCAAGGGAGGCACATTGGACGATATCCATTTTGCCTGTTAAGTAGACTGGTTGTAAATTGTTAGAGAAGTTTCGCTGTTTCCTGAACAATTCCGCGTGAGCAATTCGCTTTTTATTAAGTGATCATATTTATGGCGCACCCTGTATGTAGATGGTAATATTTATAACCACCTACCACCTCGGAGGAAGAAGGAGCGAATGCTGGCCGACTTCGATCGTGTATGTGGGAACGTTGGACTGCAGCTGAATCTTACGAAGACGATGTTCATGAGGAACGGATGGGTTTCTGATGCCCCATTCTCACTCAACACCCGCTGGACGAGAGCCGTCACCGACTGGATTCCGCGGGATGTCAAGAGAACACCAGGACGCCCACCAACGCGTTGGTCGGACCTGAACGACCGCTATGACGTTCTTCGTGTCCCTCGAGCGAGGAGGATCCATTGGACCACTCTGGCACGCGACAGGGACGAATGGAGACGCTGCTGGCACCCGCTCGAGCAATTCGATGATCAACGGGACGACAGGTGATACAGGTGATACCACCTCGAAAGAAAAGATAGTAGAAAACTCTGTTCATATGCCCTTTCGCAGTCTGTAATGATAAGTGGTGATGCGCCCACTAATAACTCTGAAGACCCAGCACTTAAGGAGATGGTAATGTCTTAGTAGGCTTGAGTTTTGTTCCACCTTTAAGAACATTGAAACAAAAAAAGACAAAAACTCAACGTTATAAGCTGTTCAGTCCAAAAGTTCATATTCGCTTAGTATATTCAGGCATACAAGAGGCAAGGGATGAAAGACATCTCCTCATTACTATCTTGGTGAACACTTTGAACCTTTTCTAGTTTGTTCATGATTTAGATGGGCTCCAAACCTGTGACCCATATTCGGTGGTCTGGATTTCGAATTTGAGTTTCAAAATTTGATAAGAGAATTGAGAATTTGATAAGCTGCTATCCCAAGCATTTTTATTCCTGCATTGATCGTGCACGGAGTTCACAGATGGAACCCAAAAAATCGTGGAAAGCATAAAGTGAGGATTGAAAGGCTATAAAAGACGGGAGGGGAAACTGTATTCGAAACGTGTTGTCCTCTGTACATCTTCAGTCTAATGGTAAGGATAGCTCTTCATCTACATTGTATGCATGTATTCATAGAATGGCGATGTTAGCCGCCATCAAAGACATTCATAATTGATGGCCTTGAGGCAATTCCACGTATGGTTCAGATAGAGGAGGTCACCATTCGTATGGACACCGGTGCCGAGGAAGCACTGCATGTGACTAATCGAGGGAACGCGGCCACCTTCGAAATAATCTCAGACGTAGGTCGCTAACTTCTGATGTGCGCTTTGAGCGGCACTCGTTGCATTTGTTCAAGGCGTCGTACAGCTGTCCCGTTACAGCTTCTCTTTCATGCAATTCAGAAGTGAAGGCTAAGATCTAGACCGTATTCATTTAGACAGCATTCGTCTGCAACTCTAGCGCGGCAACGTCGTGGTGGATAGAGGTACGATCAACTGTCGACTTTTTCGCGTGTGAGACGTGTACACTTTTATTGCTTCGCTCTGCATTCAGGTGCAGCTCAATTTAGTGACGAGCTCAAGCAGTTCTTCTCAGCTTGTACAGCGCTATATCCCGTTCAGCTGCTATCACGGTAATGGCTTGTTTTTTAACTGCAGGTCACATCGACTGGCACTTAAGAAGACGCATTAGTCGTCTTCCTTCCTTGCACCAACTAATACACTACCACTTGGATATTAAGCGTTGTTCGCTCTGACCCACGGAAGTTTTCCAAGAAAAGTTTTCAAAAGACTCACCATACTTGCTTCGGCGGTGAGCAAGAATTGAAAAAAGACAGAGGGCTAGTCTTACATAATAGAAGCGGTTCTTTTAGCTGCAGTAAAGGTTCGATTTGAATAGGAGGAATGCGAAAATCTTTCGTGCTGGACGTGATATCGCGACGTGCACATATCCCTTGCATCGCGCCGTTTTCTTGTTTGATTCACAGTTTGATTCACAACTTAGGTGACATTTACCTGAAGCTTTCGAGAAATGCACTATTTTTTGCCTCTTGGTTTGCTTTGAGCTTCCTTCATCATTAAACCCTGAGCTAAGACTAAGATAAATGAAGATTAATTCAGCTTGAGCTTAATTCAAGACGAGGAGAAAGATAAATGAAGATGACGACAATCGATACTTGTTTGGGATACGTCGCGCATTGTTCTTCTATGGCATGTTTGGAGACCGCTTGAATGCTAATTTGGCGTGTACGATTATTTGCGGATTTGCGGTGACCGGCCCATGAACGAGACAGCGTTTTGTCCTTCCCAGACAGGTCTAATACCAATTCACCGAAGCATAAGAATGGGTGGAAGGTATGGTTGGCTTGGGAGCGACCTGAACCAAGAGGTTCGAGTTGCAGTGTTAAACACGTTGGCCAACTGCCCCTCTAAAACACCTTCCTCTTACAAGGAAGGTTCCTAACTTATTGTAGAGCTTTTGCGACGCTATTTTGACAGGAAGCAGAGCCCATGAGCATAGTCCAGAACTACAGTTAGTTTTTGCTGAACGCTTTTTAAAGACCTGAAAAAGAGGTGTGAGAACGTGTGCGCAACACTCTCAACCCCTATGACACCCCTCGAGGTAATCCTCGATGGCGCAGTCGGTGGGAGTGCCGCCTCATAGAAGCACGCCGGTGGCCTTTTCAGTTCGAGTCCGCGTACTGCCAATACTTTTGCACAAATTAGATCGTTGTTTATAGCGCTTTCTCATGATCACAGGACTCAATTTTAGACCATCAATGCTTACAACAAACCAAGGCTGTCTATTTGCGCCTTCATATGTGCTAGTTTTTCGTCTATTCATATCTGCACCATATCATTTCTCTGGAAATAAAAAGTCTTATTGTTCTTCGTTTGTAGTCAACAGCTATGGGACAAAACTATGAAACAAGTAAAAACAAGCGTTTGTCAGACCAGCAGCATCTTATGGAAGCCAGTGAGCCACAATCTTCTCCAAGGTCCCATTTTCATTCTGCTACCTTTGAAATCCGGTGCGAAAGTGGAAAGCAGTCGGCAGACAGTTCGTTTAGGTGAGAACGACATTTTCAGTACACCTATGTAAAGATATGGCCAGGGTTCATAATATTTAACCGCAAGGTGTGCGAATTTGTGTGCAGTTACGGTATCGTTAGTGATATGGTGGTGCTGCGGATACGCATCGTTAAAAAACTAGCACATATGAAGGCGCAAATAGACAGCCTCGGTCTATTGTAGGCATCGATCGCCTATAATTGACTCCTGATCATAAGAAAGCGTAATAACAACAAACTAATATGTGCAAAAATATTGGCAGTGCTCGGATTCGAACTCAAAAGCCCGCCGGTGTGTTTCTATGAGGCGGCACTCCTACCTACTGCGCCACCGAGGCACATATCATGGAGTGTCATAGCGGTTGATGAGTGTTGCGCACACGTTTTCACATCTCTTTTCAGGTCTTTAAAAAACGTTCAGTGAATTCCGCTCACACGGCCCTACATCCTTTCAAAATATCATCGCAAAAGCTCACCATGAGTTGGGAACCTTTCCTTGTTAGACTATCAGAAGAATTTTTCACGCTAGGTCTGTTGCAGTAGTTCCAGTCCGTTACAATGTTCTCTCCAGGTTTCTAGCAGCGATTTTTTCCAAGAGTGTTGACTTGTGTGCGAAAAAACAGCACGTGTTTAAAGAACATTTACTTATTATTATCTGTTTACTTTTTATTCATTTATTTTAGTTCGAACCAAAATTTCTTCAATATGACATACCATTAGAATAATTTAGGGGTTCGACTAACCATCTCATGTCTTGATCAAGAAGCAGTGATGATCCTGGAGCAGTCTCCAATGTTTTGAGACATCAAAGAGTCGTGCACCCGGCACAATCATTTAATCGTCCGCAGAAATCGTACACTCTTTGCTGGGATGCGATTTATGGTGGAAAAGCGAGTCTTTGGCTGACGACTCAATCCTCGTTTATCTGTTGTTCCAAAATTTGAATTCTGAAGTTTTTGCTTCAAAGAGGACCAAGTTTATTACTTAATGGATAGTGTGGTTACCTATACCTATACAGTAGATTCGTCACAAAACTCAAGTTCTGGCTCAACGTTCTACAACTGATCTTAATCAATATTTTCGCTCAAAGTAATAACGAGCTCGGGCACAAGTGTCATGTCATTACTCGGTTGCAAAACATCGCGCAAAGTGTGTTTCAACTAGTAAACAAGTAAAGGTAGTGATCCATGAGGGCGCGTGTAGCGCAGTCGAAGGAGGCGCGACTGTCGCGTGCACCCGATACCAGGTTCCTGGTTCGGATTTCCCGCCCAGGCCAACCAAGCCTTCCATCCCTCCGGGGTAGGTGAATTGGTACCAGACTTGTCTGGGAAGGATAAAGCGCTGACTTGTTCATCGGCTGGACTCCGCAAGTCATTTTATGGCCAAATACGCATTCATGTCGCCTCCACGACATCCTGTAGAAGTAGAATGCGCTGGCACATCCCAAAAGGGATTGAGTAACGCCGTCCTTTATCCTTTATCCTTATCCTTAGTGATCACATGGCTCATGCATTGCGGGATCTCAATATTCGACACATTATCAAATATATCGGGACTGAATCTGGGGAGTTCGACATTAAACAAAATAGACACTGTTTTTCTTGGTATTAGGGCGCCGCCAGAAGAAGAGCCGGTCGTCGGGTGCATCCGAATCGAAGTTATTGGTTTGGGTTTCTAGCTCAGTCCAACCAAGCGTTCTTTCCCTCCGATGTCAGTGAAGCGCTACGAGACCTGTTTCGGAAGGATAAAACCCTGAAATGTCCATCGGCTAGAAATCAGGGATAGAGTCTACCACAAGTCATTTTATAGCGCATATACGCATTCAAATTGATTCTACGATATACCGTTAAATTATTTAGAATCCGTGACGCATCTAGCAAAGGGGTTGACTATTGCCAACCTTTATCCTCCTTATCTTTTATATGTTTAAATACACGATAGTGGAGGGAGAAAGTGAGGCGAACCCTTTCGTCAGCTGGCTGAGGAGTTGTGATGGTTCACCCGGAAACGAAACGAGGACAAGATTTTTGTCATTTAAATGCTTCGGAAAACAATATTTGGAATTTTACTTCAGCCGAAAGGTAACGATTTCAAGATCTTCTAGACACTGCATTTTTAAGATGCTGTAAAGAATGGGTCATGTTTCTTGGAACACTAGGTCGATTTTTATCTGATCAAGTGTAGCTTGTGCTCACGTAAGCTTTGGTTCTTTTAAAGAGGCTTGTTCTGAACGGTATGAGAGCTGTTCAGATTACGAGGATGATGCCACTACGACATCAGTTGCGCCAACCACAACACCTGCTGCAACGAGTTCAACCAGTACCATCACCACCACCACCACGACATACAGTACTTCAAGTCTGCTATCCTCCTCAACTTCTTCTCCCACTTCTACGTCAACCACACAAGTCACAACAGCGACCGAAACAAGCTCCAGCATTGCTCCCTCGATGAACTATACTACGTCGAGCCTTCCCGCATCCTCAACTACTGGCACTCTTGCGTATACAACGCCCACCACTTCGCCATTACCTTCGCTTGCACCAGGTTTGCGTTACTGTTATTTCAGTCCTTCTTGTAAAACAACATCAAAGGAACGCGGAGCGCGTCGGGCTGGCTTCGCTTTATTACATAGCTCTCTGCCCGTACTTTGAATCTATTAAGTTGTAGGAAGGGTTCTTCCCTTCTACTTCATGTGATCATAACTTCTTTCATTGCCATTCGTTTTAATGGAGGTAAAAACTGTTACATCTCTGATGCCGGTTCCATGAATGACTTTAGTAGCATTATATGGGTAGAAATTGAGGCATTACCTGGCATTCACAAAAGCGTGGAGACGGGTGAATGGTGGGGTAGAATTATATCCACCACCGAATCACATCGTATCATGAATACCAAGTTTACCCTCTGCCCACTATCCTCTGTTGGTAAAGTTATCCACCACTATTAAGTCATTACCTTAGCGATCCTGAAACCTGGAGCATCGCTGTCAATAAAGACCGCTAGTAGCAATCCTTAAGTTGAGAACAGTTGGACAGTTATGAACTATCGGAAGACATTTTTGCGTCACTCATGGTACTCTACATGGTGAGAATTCTCCGCAGAATGCGTTCCAAGACATGCGAGAAAACATCTCCGTCAAAGCTTTGTATATGGAGATCACACGCAGCCGAAGATAGCTTTGTACTCGTTGTTGAAAAGTTTTTTCTCTAGAACGATGGCCATTCAAAGTGAAGGTGTGATTTCATTTTCAATTAGTTCAAGCTCGGCAGCTACCCAGCGACGGGGGTCAAGCACATTCAGGAAGTCACCAACACGTTCACTTCTAACCGAATAAATTATTGGAGATGGTACAAGAAGTTCCTTTCCGCTCAAAAGGGCAATAAAGGCAAACCACTCCCGGAAAGGCCAACTGCTGTAAGCAAAGGGCGTCTGCGCAAATCCACCAAGTCGAATTCTTCTCAAACCACACTAGGTCTTACCGCTGGTCTCCATACCTACCAGTGAGCTACTGCTCGTCGGCTGCAGAGGATTGAAAGTCACCAAAATCGCGTTCCTAAATGTCTTATGCGTTGAAGGAAACCCAAGTTAATCGCTGTGCTTCCGACTGCCGAGAGCTCCTGCACCGCTTAATGCGCGAGGGCCTGGATCGAGTCTTTACCAGCGGTGAAAAGCGGATGCTGTACGACAACCGCGAAGCCGGAAAGCAATGGCTAAAACGCAACGAGCCGGGGTTCTGACATAAAAACCGGAGCTCCACCGAGAGAAGGTCCTGCCGTGCGTTTGGTGGATGTAGTGGTCCTGTGCGTCCACTTAGTCAAAGCATCCTCGACGCTCGCTTCTACCAACAATTCGACTAGATTCAACAAAAATTAGTGGAGAAAGAGGTCGATTCGAGCCAATGCTTCTTGCACCAGGGCAATGGCCTACCGCTTAGGCACTTCGGACACTGTCAAGAATGCTGTATGAGTGAGCTGGCTCAAAATCAAGCAACACAACCATACTCTCGGAGACTACGCCATCTAACTGTCATATACTTTGGTCGACTTCCTCCATGGTTGGCGCTTCGCCGAAGTAGATGCGGTCATGGCGGTGGTACATGACTTCTTCAGGACGAAACTGATGAAACTCCGCAGAAATGTAATCCACTCAGTGAGATAAAAGCGGAAGAAACTCATTGAGAATAACGGCAATTACTTTGTTTAGATCAGTCATTTTTTCTTTGGGGTATAATCTTACTTTTGCTGGAAGACAAATTTTGTTGCAAAACTTATGACTCAACCTAATAGTACATTAAGCATCGTAGCATCCATAGCTTCACCGATGAGTACCCGGGGAGATGCTACAACACGATTGTTCATATGAAGGTAGTGGCGAGAGGAGCTTTCTAATACTTTCTTCAGTTTATTGAGTTTGACAATCACGATTTAAATAGTTCACTGTTTATGTTATATTTATACACTATATTTTTTAAAATAAACAGCTACAGCAAAGTCCAGACTTGGCGAGCTTCAAACGCTTTCCCGTGCAAAGAAGCGTCTCAGTAGGATACTTTTTTATCTCGAACCTTAAGCTAAATTAAGTGAGCTCCGCTTAGACTTGTACCTCCATCTATTCCTCTCTACGATCTTCAGTTCTGTGCAACTCTTTCTCTTTCTCAGTCTCTTTTTTAATGTTGCGTGTCAGTATTTCACTGCTGATGTTTTAGACAACTATTTCCTAATAGCAGCTAAATTTTGAATCTTTTCCGATTTCGCGTTTCCGAATTTCAAGTTGTAAAGCTCCATGTCACGAAGATCGTGCATTTCTGCTGTTTCATACCCTGAGGTTCATACCCTTCAGGTTTCAGCAGCCCATATGCTTCATATTGATTTAGAACCACTTATTTTTATGTAGGGGTTTTAGAACCTCGCGAGAACTTTCCCTGCCTCCTTACTGAAACTAATAGCTTCTTCCGCGTCTAACTGTAGCAGATTTTGCCGTGACGTTGAAAAATTGGATAAAATTATTTTAAGACCTGTAAGAAAATTGGCATATGCACTTTAGATGGCTCTCATTTTTGCCCATGTGCCTTGTTTGATAGCCAGAAAGAACAATAAAGGAAATTCGTGATGGTATTTGAGGTCGTCCGTCCACGATGAGATATTAATGTCATACATTTGAACGGTAACAGAGGTCGAAAATGAAGGAGTGACAGAACTACCTGTCTAGTCTGGAAAATAGTCGACAGAATCACCTTCTAATGGTGGTTGGTGAGTGAGCCTCTTTGTTTGGGTCTCCATCCCAATCAGTTGAATTTAATCTTGGACCAGGTGCTACTCACCCTCTGATTGCTCAATATTTTATGTGGTTGAACCTTGCTTACACCCATAGATCTCTAAGCAGAAAAGCTTGCATCCACCCTTAATCTGGAAGTAAAAAAGATCTGTGAATTATTTCTTACTGATAAGCAGATGTCTGGTAGCTGTGGTTTACTAATGCTTTACTTTCCTCATTTTCTGATGACAATTCTTTATGAGGCTGTTAAAACTAATGAATATTATCGCACTCTGGTTCAGTTGAGTTTAATCTGATTTTGCTTCCAGCTCCTATCAACTTTCCCATCGATAACCCTAGCACCTTTGCGTACGGATTCGCCAACACTCTACCTAAAATCATCTACGAGGTCAGGTATTTGATTTAAATCTCACGTCTTGCCAATAAAGTCTGTGGGAAATGTTTGAGTGACTAGTTAAGCCCGTCCTACTAGAGAGAATAGTGAACTACTTGACGCCGTTGTTGACCTGATTAGTCAAATGAAAATCGTCTTTTCCAAGTAGAAATGTAGGCACTACGTGTGTTATTCCGGCTGTAGTATTTGCCGCTTTTGTTCTCCGAAAAAGTTGTGTTACAAAAGTGATCTATGACATTGCCATTTTCAATTTTTCTTCACATATTTTTTGCTCATGACTTACCACGTCCTTCTGCTGCCAGTGGTGTGCCAGCCGAAAACCGAGGTAAATCATTGTTACTCTAGCAAACTCGTTCCTGAAAACCGAGGTAAATCATTGTTACCCTAGCTCAAAAGTTGGTGATTTTAAGTACTAGCACATACCATTTTCACGCCAAATTCGACCCTCTTCCAAACAAGCGTTCAAGCTTGACGCGTCGAAATCAAACTGAAAATCTTGTAAACCTAAGCATGCTTTTTTCACAATTTATATACTCTCCTATAATGCATAGCACAATTTCTATGTTCCAGCTAAATCTAGTGTGAACTCTTTTGGACATTTTTTAAATCGCCTGCTCCATAAGAGAGCAAAATGATTAAAATTTTTACAAAAATTTTGTTTTTTAATGAGAGTTTATTAATTACATTTTGCTTTAAAGCCCAGGAAAGCAATAATCATTTAGTGTATTAAAAGGAGAGATTGCACCATCCACTCGACTATATCGTTGTGATTTTTATTTGACTCATAGCAAGAACGGTTTTGCGTAGACACAGAGCAGCTACATAAGCGGTAAAACAAGAGCAGTTATACTCAGTTACAAGAACAGTACAAAACACACCACGCATCCTCACATCGATGATTCAGGAAGGCGGTATTTACACTACATATCAACCAAATAAACATCGCGGCAATCTAGTCGAGTGCATGGCGCGTTCCTTGCTTTTAATGCGCCAAAACTGCTGTTCCTTGCGCTCTGAAGCAGCTCTTGAATTTCTGTTTTTTCTTAAAAATAAAGTTTTTATAAAATTTTGAAAAGTGTGCTTACTTATTTGGGCAGGTGAATTAAAATTAAAAAAGATAAAATCATACTAAATTTTCCTTGTACAAAAATTATTCTAACCATCTTATAGAGCTTCTATTTTAATATGGAAGGCAATTTTTTGGCTTGTAAGATGTTCAGATTGATTTTAGAAGCGTCAAGCTTGTTTTGATGGGTGTCCCGTTTGCTTTGAAAAACATCTAGAATGATTTTAAAGTGTGTAATTTGATTTGAAGAGCGTCTTGTTTGACGATAAATGGTATAGACATAGGAATTCCTGCTTTCATGGTGTCTCTTCAGATGTTCTCCGTCACTACCCTCAACAACGTGAATAGCTCATTCGGATATTTTGGTGTGGTGAGATTCGAAGTGAACAATGCTGACAGCGTTATTTACCATCCGCAGAAGGATATTTCGTGAGCTCTGTCGTCTTCTGTTGTAAACCGGCCTTTTTGCGCACACGACCGAGCACATTTGTGCGGATTTGGTTTTTGATGCCGCGTTGTGAGCGCGTATCCCATCTAGTTGAATTTTTAATGATTTTTGGCTTCTTTAACTAAGGCTAGAGCCTTAATTTCAGAGAACTATTAGGTTGGGCGCGTGGAGCGCAAACAGAGGAGGCGTCGGCTGTCGCCTGCACCCGATAGCAGGTTCCTGGTTCGGATTTCCCGCCTAAGCCAACCAAGCCTTCTATCCCTCCGGGTCGGTGAATTGGTTCCAGACTTGTCTGGGAAGGATAAAGCACTGACTTGTACAATGGCTGGCCACCGCAAGCCATTGTATGGCCAAATACGCATTCAACACGCCTCCACGACATCCCGTAGAAGTAGAATGCGTGGCGCATTCCAAACAGGATTGAATAACGCCGTCCTTTATCCTTTATTCTTTTATTAGGTTGTCGCAAATCTAATCTCCGTTTCGAGGTATGTATAAATAAGTAGATTTTTTACCCTAAACCATTCCATCTCAGGGAAAGCCACACATGCCATTAGGTTTTTTCCTGCTCTTTCAAAAAACATATGTGGACGTTTCTCTAATTTTTCTAGCCGACTATGTCCAGAGCTCCGTAAAATCATGAACCGACGCGACTATCGAGTCATCATGCTTTATGAACTTAAATTGGGACATTCTGCGACAGAGGCACTCCACAACCTTAACAGAGCTTTCGGAAAGTGCTATCTTTGCGGATGTATGGTGAGGGCCAGCTTCGAAACATCCGCTTCTGGCGATTTTGATCTCGAAGAAAAGCCGGGTCGCGGGCGCAGGTCTTCGCTTGACGACGAAGGTTCGAAGAGAGCTGTCGAAGCAAATCCGAAGACAAATACACGTACGCTAACAGAGGAGCTTGGCGTACAGCATGTTACGGTAGCAAGGCATTTGGCGAGAGTCGGCGAGGTGAAGGAGATGTCGAAGTGGGGCCTCATGAGCTGACCGATGAGCAGCGTCTGGCACACACCCGCTCCAAACCTGCTAGTTCGCTTTAAAAATGAGCCTTTTTAGGCCTTGTTATAACTTTAGATGAAAAGTGGGTCCTTCACGATAAGAGGAAGCGGAGAGCTGCCTGAGTAGATAAGGATGTCCTCCAACATCCTTTCCTAAACCCGCCCTTCACCCTAAAATGGTTATGCCTACTTTGTGGTGGTGTTCTAAAAGTGTAATCCATTACAGCTCTTTGCAACCTGATCAGGCAGTCACATCAGAGGCTTACTACTGTGATTTAGACCAAATGTATGGGAAGTTGCAAAAATTGTGGCCGGCAGTGGTGAACAGAGGATGGCTGCTCCTGTTACAGGACAACGCAAGGCCACACCTCACAAATCACTCGGCGAAATTTGACCCATTTAGGTATTGAAGTTCTCCCTCACCCACCATATTCTCCCGGTCTATCCCCCACTGACTATCACTTGTTCCGAGCTCTTGGTTTTCATTTGCACCAGAAACAATTCGGTAATTTGACCGATGTTGAATGTACTCTCCTTTATTTGGTTGATTCCTGTGATCTCAGTTTTTATTTTAAAGGAATATATTCATTACTTTTTCGTTGGCAAAAATATAGATTTTGGTGGTTTTTACTTCGATTAATAAAGTTGTGTTTAAGCTGGGTTATAGCAATTTGAATTAAGCGGCCGTTTCGGCTATAATTTTGCGACAGCCTATAGCATGGCTTAGTAAATGCATTTGAATTCGTCTCATATTGCATCAGAGCTTACCGTAGATGTCGACACAACAATTCGTTGCCTAAAGGCCCCCGCAGACTTTTGCGGCGTCGCCGCTGCCCTATGCTGAACCATAGGGCAGAGACGCAGAGCTCGCCGCCAGCGGCGCCACTGGCCGGTCGGCGGCACCGGCGGCACCGGCTGCGTCGCTGGCGGAAATGACTTGAATCATTCCATCCGGCGGCGCCGCTCCAGCGTCTGTCTGTCTGCGCTCCGCGCTCTGCCATTTCGCGGCGGGATCCAGAGCGGAGACGGTCGATGCGGGCGCGCGATCGTCATCGGGGCGCGTTATTGTTAAGCACCAGTCGGTCCCGACTAGAAACAGTACAGTACCTCGCCGTCACCGCTCCCACTGATGATGAGTCAAGTCGCTGAGCGGCGCCGCTCGGCGGCGCCGCTAGCGGTTTCGCCGTTCGCCGTCGCCGCTCAGCGATTTCGCCCGCCGCTCGCCGCAGAAGTCTGCGGGAGCCTTAAGATCATCGAGTTGTCATCAGGAAAGAGTTTGTGGGCAATAGCTTTGCATAGTAGTTTTTCTATGTAGTTGTTCATTTTAATAAATTGTACTCGCTACCACACCATGAGTGTCAAACACATCTGTATGATCAGAATTGTAAATCACCGCTGAAATCTTTTCAGACTTCTATTGTGTTGCTTGCTTATCAAGAGTATATGTATTTTCGCTTAAAAAATGTTCAGCTCTCCGAGAAATTGAACCTGAACAAAATTTCTACAGGGACGGCTACAGACAGCTACTGTCCAAAACCAGCAATTGCATAAACATGTATTTACTGTCGCGCGGATGTTCTTTTTCCTGACGTTGCACTTGTTTTCACAGAAGCATGCGAAACGCTGTCTATAACCTCTACGGATACGGAGGAATTGCTGCTAGCCCAGAAAGTGCCGATTCACAAGTGTTGGAGGCTTTGTCGGTAAGTCGTGTGATGCGTTTGAGTTCTTCCTCTGAAACGCTAGATTAAGGTGGGACAAACGTGAGAAAGATTAGGTTCTCTTTCTTGGGCAATCATACTGTCTTCTACGAGCGGAAGAGTTTGTCGAAATCGTGGATTTGATGAAACTCTTTGTCCTCCTGTGATCCGTAGGCTTACAACACGCAGAATGAATTATATATATATATATATATATTCTTTTTCGACCTGTGCGAATTGCGTTTATTCGGTACCGAGGTTTTCTAAGATTAATGATTGTATAGATAATATACCGATCACTTTAGAGCGCGGCCGAATCGAAACAACTCTACGAGAACTCACTTATAGTCTTCTGCATAGACAAGCTTCTACGGACGAAAAATTATGCCGGATTCCCAACGATCGTGAACAAAAACGTGAAGGTATATGCTGAGCGCGTTGAGTTCATTTTCTTGTACAGAGCACACTCCCGTTTATGAAAGCCTTGTAGTTCATTAGGAAGGTCTCGTGAGGTTCCATTCCTTAACCAGATGGCTAGGCCGCAACAATGTCGAAGATGGCAAGAGGAAAATACAAAGTAAATTTATTTATTTGTACGTGGATAGCCACGTAGGTAAGAATAAACAGGCATAACAGAAACTAAAATAGTTACAAACCAACAGAAGGCATAGTAAATGAAGTCATAGGCTTTAGTCCTACAAACAAGCACAGAAAACAACAAGTCTAGAAGGCAGTAAACAATTAGGAATCCTCTTGGAAATACCGCTCAACTTGTGTTCTGAATTGCCGTACAGTGCTAGGTAAAGTGATATTCTTGGAGAACTTCAAGAATTCACTGCCAGCACGATTAGTGAAAAAAGCTGCTCTGGTATTACATTTTGCTCTAGGAACAATTATCTTCCACTGTCCACCCCTAGTGTTAGATGGAGAGACAGAGTAAAATTCCCGGAGCGAAAGGTTATTCATACCATTCACCATCTTGTAAATCATGATTAAGTCGTTTCTTTTCCTGCGAAACGAAAGCGTACGCAGACTAAAGATATTGTTCCGAGTGGATGCTGAAGGGATGGTGGTGTAATCAAAACCATGAAGTCTTATCCAGAGCTTTCTTGTAAAGCTATTTTGAACAGATTCTAGCCTATTGATTTCTTTTTTGCACTTAGGACTGAATACAGTCGTGCCACACTCTAATATCGGCCTAACATATGTCTTATAGGCGAACACTAAATGTGTAGGTGATTTAGGCGTAGAGACTTGAATATAGAGTGGACAGCATGATCAGCTTTTTTCGCTATAAGTTCACAATGTTCTCGGAATGAAAGATTTGTGTCAAATACAAATCCTAAGTCACGTATAGTAGTTGGGCTACCGAGCTGCATCCCATTAAGGTGATAACTCTTTCTGCTGAAAATGGACTGAATTGAATATTTTTAGGCCCTGTTTCTCATTGACAAGCAATCCTTCGAGCGGGAAGTCGGCTTCAGCAGAAGCGCAGGACCACTGAATGAGATTGCTGCCGCTACGAATGGACATTTAATTGTTAGTGACCAACGTAACCAGACAGACTTCAGAACGGTAAGTGTTATCTGCTTGATTAACGACCTTCAGTTCTGCAAGCTTTTTATATGTGCCATATTGACGTCAAATTGAACACCTATGAAGCAGAACTCGTTCCTTTTGTCGTCAAACATATCAAAAAAGGTAAAAAACATGATACAATTTCTCCCCAGGGGGCTACTTCAAACGGTCCCCCCCCCCCCCCTAGGATAGAGCAATTGTGCTATGTGCTACTTTCCTCGAGACAGGGCGAAAGGACGGAGCGAGAGCGAGCACATGTGGTCGGACGAGCTTAGGCGGTGCAAGAGGAAAGGGTTGCTTCAATTTGTTCTGCTTTAGAGTTTCGTGGGTCGAGACATCGTTCTGTGACAAATGTTAGCCTCCTTCAGAGTTTAGGGAATAAGATAAGGAAACACTGAAAGGGCGATATTGGTGCTTCTGACCTCATCACCCTCACTCGAGCCTGGGCCCAGAGCGAGCTTCTCACCTTGGTCTTCATGGTCAAACAAGGTGTGAAGCCGGTCGAGGCGGAAACCAATTGAATGCGTTAAGAGCATTGGAGGGCTACACAGAAAGTAAAATATCTGTGCTATTACGTCCTTTTTTGAGAAGGTGGTATGTAGAAGTGTAGATGTTCAGGTTGTGAGCAGTGTATTTCGCTTACATGCTTTTTTGCAGTTCTCTATTATTGTTGAAGAAGGTTGCTACATCATTATCTATTCCAACCAGTTGGTTACCACATTTTTGACTCCACCCATGTAAAGAATATAATAGAATTTGCTATCTACAACATCTTATCATCTTGAAACGTAGGAAATGGGGATAAAAGGTCTCACTGACGATATCTCGAAAAATGAAAAAAACGGCACAAGGGAGAATCGAACCCACGACCATGCTCCTGTGGAGCTACAACACTACCACTACGTCAACTGACCACGTTGGCCGGGTACAACAGGGCATCACGAACTTCCGCTCACGCGTGCACACGATTTTTTTAACCATAGCAGAGCATTCCGAAAAAAGCAACTATGGTTTTGGACTCCCACACGGGATCTTACATCCTGTAAAAATTCCACCGCAAAAGCTCACCGCCACTTTGGAGGCTCTCCTTGAAAGGCCCGTACTAACATAGTCAAACATTTCGGTGGGAAGTTAAAAGTACACACGAATAGCAAGAAAATCTGGCAGAAGTATGACCATAAATTCATAATCCATACGGAATAATTCATAGTACGCATGAAACGCAGCAGATCAACGCACAGGCAAGTTTGGAGATCGCAGTTTTGCCTGAGCATCTACTTGAAGGCACCCCGCCATCTTGCTTATCAACAAGGCTACTTGTAGCCAGAAGATGGAGAACGAAAATGGGGATAAGAAAAGCGGGATGGGTTCCTATGGAACGCATGCAACATGAAAGCTGACGGCCGGTCGAAGCGTCGGCCCATGACAAGTCGTCCGCGCGGGCGGAGCTACCAGGGAGGCGAGGTATTCAAGAAGTATCTAACGTCCGGACCCCTCTTAGCGCAGTGTTATGGTGGTGTAGTTTGAAAAACTTCACGCGCAGCACTACAGGTCCAGAAATAAAGCGAGGACTCAGCTATGAGCAGTAGAGAGCAGTAAGGAAAAATGTAATGACGCAGCTAGAGTGCGTCACCAAATCTGGGTATTCAACCACCATTTCCTTTGCTGAAAAATTGCCCATAGATGAACCATCCTAGAAACATCGAAATTGTAGGGTATCTAATACATAGTAAGACTATTTCTGCGGCAGCATACAATCTTTATGCATATGCCTTTTTAAGCATGTCTCCACCCTCTGCTTCTATGAAAAATAAAGAGTGAAAATTAGTAAAATCAATAGTCCGAAATGCGCAACAATGATAACACATTTCTTCTAGACGTTTTTTAAAAGCCAATCCTATTATTACACAGGGTTTCTCAAAAACATGTATACACTGTTTGAAAGATTAAAACGTTTCCCGCAGTTAAGGTACGAAGTTAAGGGCTCTTATGATAGCATAAGAAAATAGAAATTTTTGGACCTACGAGCGGTATGGAAAGCGCCATGAACTCGTCTGACTCGATTGTGTTTCGTTTGAAAGCTTGTCATAATTTCTCCAGAAAATGCCCTATCGTTTGATTTGTGCTTCTTTTAAGGTTTAAAGCTTAAAAACACATTACGGCTTGGCAATTATGCGGGATTTCCTAAAAAATGCAGGTACTGTTTGAGAGGTTCTAACATTGCTTGCGAGTTTATTGGTCGCACAACTTAAATGTGAGCAAGAGCCCCATTTTTCCGTGGACTGAAGCAACATTCAAGGTGAACGGAAAGGTTAATCTGCATAATTGCAGCTATTGGGCGACGGAGCGCGTTAAAAACCACAGTACAAGTTAGCCTTGCCAAGTAGTAACACGATTGCAGCAAGCATTCAACCCATGTACAATCAATCGATTCTGAAGTGTCAGATTTGAGAGGAGTGCCTGGCGCGGTCTTGATCATTTGCATGTCACAGAATTTTCTTTATCCAATGCTTTCATTTGAGTGTCAAACAGCTTCAAAAGCTTCGCTTGCAGCAGTGTTAGAACCTCTCAATTAAAACCTGCATTTTTAAAATGCCTTGCATTTTCGGAAGTGTGCTTTTAAGTTTTAAACCTTAGAATAAGCAGAATTCAATTGATATGGCCACTATGTGGAGAAGTTATAGCAAGTATTGAAGCGAGGCACATTCAGTCGAGTGTAAAATGTAAAATTCCAGACGACGGCGCAATTCATACCATTCATACGTCAGAAAAATTTATTTTCTTAATCTCTCATAGGCCCTTAACTTCTACAGTACCTTTTCTGCGAGAAAGGTTCTCATCTTTCAAACAGTGTATTCATTTTTTTAGACACAATGTATTTTGAAGTGAAGTAAACGTTTTGGGGAAGTAGCTATGTTAGCAGTAAAAATACGATTACATGGTGGCGGTTCCAGCACATCTGCCCAACTTCATAGCAGCAAAAGAGCAGGCATGGAATTCTTCACACTTATCATTTTATCTGCCGTCTCAGAAGAAAAAAGCTGCAACGCAGTGAATCGGAAAATCTGGTGTTGTCTTTGGAATAATTTGAAAAAGAAAATTTCTTAAGAGGTACTGCGACGCTGCGTACAAAACTACTCACTCGATGTGGTTGTTTATGAACAAGACTCCTCTGTCGTGATCTCTAATCTATAGGTCAATACTGTCTAGAATTGCGTCTGATTTCTTTATTCCATCCGTTCTCATGCAATCACTTTTCGTTGCAATATTTATGAGCCGGATGCACGCAGCGCAGCTGGAGGAGGCAGCGGCTGACCTGTGTACCTTGGACCGCATGGGCTCCATCTGAAAGAAATAAGGGCTGTATTCCCGTGGGGTCAGTGAATTGTTACGAGGCTTATTTGGATAGAATAAAACATTGACCTATCCATCGCTGACTACCGCAAGTCATGGTATAGTTCAAAAACGCATTCAGATTGCTTCCGTGATATTCCATTGAGGTAGAATGTGTGGCCATCGCAGATGTGGACTAATTAATTCCGTCTTCTATCCTTATCATCACTTATTCGTGAACCACTTGCCGAATATTAACATTGTTTAGCTTCTTCAATTTCTCAGCACCTCTGGACCATCGCAGTCGCTGCTTTTCGGGAGGAGCATTCGAAACGGTCAATCACCCGTCTATCTGGGCAGTGTGAATGTGGCTGAGGTAACACGAGTGGTGATCACTGCAACTACAGCCGTTGCTGGTAAGTAGCCCGAATTGAACGGGTAATCATTAATATCTTCTAGCAAATTAACTGGCTAGAGCTTCTCAGCCGGCAACGACGAGTTGTGCTTCGCAAGTCGAAAATGCTTCTCTTCCACGGCATAGCCTTCTCAAGTGCCCAATAGCGATCACCTCTATTTCAGTACCTGCAGAACTAAAAGACGTAGAAATGACACTCAACTTCGCAAGCCTCAATAAGGCGAATTCCATTGCACTCATATATACTGTGGGTTTCTCTCTCATATTTGTGAATATGCGCCGGCTATAATTTGAATCGATTTTAAGTTTACCCCATTGCCTCTGTGACTCCGTAATTCAACAAAATACTCTCAACAGCGTCATAGAGTGGGCTTCTGAGTGGAAGCTGCCTCTTTAAAGAAAAAGTAGGTAAGAGGCGTATTGATTTTAAATGTGTATACTCTGAAATGAATACAGCTACAGGAGCTAAAGGAAATGATGGATCTGGGTTTTTGATGAAACAGGATCTCAGTTTCGATGCCCACTGCCAACTTATAGCTGCTAAGGCGACCTCTATATACAACGAATACTGCTGTACTAGTCGAAGCGCACAAAACAGTCATCAGACCTTTAGTGGAAGATGGCGCAGCTATCTTTGATCCTTATAAGGTAAAATCAATAATTGGGCTGGAAAAGGTACAGAAATGTTTTACTCGTAAGTTCATTAGGTATAAGGGATTTTCGTAACACAATATTCCCTGAAGCACAATGCGAAACACGGTGCTGTTTTCCTTCCCTATCACATAGGAGGAGAAAGTTTGACCTAAATACGGTTACAAGGTTCTATACGGACATTATGGACTTATTTCTAACATTTTCTTTAAATTGAGGGCATCTAATACTAGAGGTGGCCCGGTGAAACTAGTCATTCCTAGGGCTAAACGGAATGTGAGGTTCCATTTCTTCTTGAATAGAGCTGGCAGCGAGTTCGACAAACTGTGAAGGTTAGGTATTGTTACGGGCAAACTCAGCAATTTCAAAAGGAAACATGACAGGATAGATTTGTCCTAAGAAGGTTCATATGTATCGCTGGTATATTTTTTTACGAACTCTAAAATTTCTGTTCTTACACTCAAGAAGAGATCGTTATGCATGTTGTGTTGGGTGAAATGTTTTGTTGTTGTTATGCGTTTTCGCACGAATAACCCGTGTAATAAATAATAATAATAATAATAATAATAATAATCCTACTATATATAAGCGAGAACCGACGTTTATCTGTCTGTATGTGTGTTTGTTTGTTTGCACAGGAGTGCTATAGGAGTGTGTTGGTGAAAAGTGTGGGGATGGGGGTTGTAGTTGTGCAACGTGCCTGGCTATTCAAAAGACGTGCCGAACACGTCGCCAAACGCGCCTGGAGATGCGGTGCTGGAGGAATGTTTCACTAGAGCTGATTTCACTAGAGCTCGCCAGGCGCGTTTGGCCACACATGACATGTGGGGAAACCTTTAAGTTGATTGGATTGCTGACCTCGGCACCGTTTTACGATGGGAGCAGTCCTCCTTAGGTGGTGACCTCAGGACTAATAGCACACGGGCCGTCGAACGGCTGGTAATAATAATAATTCGAACCTTGTACTCTGTAGTGAATGCAGGTTGTTGAGAAATAATCGCGAGACACCATTTACCAGCAATTGCGAACAACCTCGGGGAAGAAGAAAGATTTAACGTAGAATTTCTAGCAATGCTGCCGCGAACTAATTGTCTGACAGGTTTACTACTAATGTAAATTCGATTACTGGAAGGGGAAGAGAGAAATCAGAACTCTAGCGGTAGGTACAAGCTTGGTGCGATTGCTTGGGGGAGATTTGGACTCAAGCTTAGTGTCAAGAAGGCCGAGTATATGACGAATGACGAAGATGAGTCCAGCTCCATTAAGGTAAATGGCATTGAGCTGTCACGTACTTCGGTATTCAAGTACTTGGGATCAGCGATCGCGTCCGATGGTGGTTTACTCGTTGAATGCAACTCATGCGTGAATGCAGCGTGGTCCCAATGGCGCTCCCTGACGGGAGTACTCTACGACACGAACATACCAGAGCGCCTAAAGTCGAAGATCTACATAGCGTCCGACCTGTAGCTACATATTTACGGAGCTGAGTGCTGGCCGGTTACCAAAGAAATTGAAAGGCGCCTCAGCGCAATGGAAACGAAGATGCTGTGGTGGACGGCCAGAGTTCCGCGTTCCTCCTTCGCGCAAAAGATGGCACCGTCCGAAAGACTGGTCCTAACCTTGCTGTGCCCGGTAGGCGGCCACGAGGGCGACCAAACCAGCGGCGGCTTGATACACTGTATCAGGACTTGAAGATGGCTAGGTTTCACCCTGATCAGGCATTTGATCAGAAAAAGTGGCGTCAACATTCCACGAAAGCGGACCCACAACTAAGCGGTACAAACGCTAAAGAAGAAGAAGAAGAGATCAGAAGAAGTTAAACGAATCCGTGTGAAACATCATTTCGGAACGTTTTTGTCAGATCGATGTTGTCTTACTGAGCTGGTAGCCAAAGTTGTTATCACATTTATTCGACTCGGCTTACGTTTCGGCGACCTCGCCTTCGTCAGAGCCTGAAAAAGTCGAAAAACACTTACGACTCACTTACGTGATAACAACTTTGGCTACCAGCTCAATAAGACAACATCGATCTGAAGTCAGCATGCCAAGGTTTATTGAAAGTCGAACTTGGACAGTTTTTGTCAGAGCATCTCCAGGCAAAGATGTTGTGTGCCTTTAACGGAACTGAAAGGAATTCGTACTTTCTTTATGACAAAATTCATTATGGATTTATATTCGTTATCTTTGTTTGTTATTTGATTTTGATTTTGGTATAACAGCGTGGGCGCGTGTAGCGCAGTCGGAGGAGGCGCGACTGTCGCGTGCACCCGATACCAGGTTCCTGGTTCGGATTTCCCGCCCAGGCCAACCAAGCCTTCCATCCCTCCGGGGTCGGTGAATTGGTACCAGACTTGTCTGGGAAGGATAAAGCGCTGACTTGTTCATCGGCTGGCCACCGCAAGTCATTGTATGGCCAAATACGCATTCATGTCGCCTCCACGACATCCCGTAGAAGTAGAATGCGCTGGCGCATCCCAAAAGGGATTGAGTAACGCCGTCCTTTATCCTTTATAACAGCGTACCTTATACGTTAACTAACTAACGTGTCAAAAACACACCATGAACACAACACAACTGCGCCATGTAAAACCTGCAGAATAGCTAGCTAAAAGAAACACGCAAAACATTAATCTAAATTCCTATGATAATTGGTTTGATTAGCCAGTGTGAAGGTAACGGCAGATGCTTCATTTTCCCTTTCTCCCTTCTTTTCTCTATTATTTACAATGAGTCACTTTTGAGAAAATAGATGTGAGGATCAGTTGATTGTTCATGATTATGTTAGGTTGTCCCATAAGTCCTTGCAGTTCCTTTTTTAACGATTCACTGCAGATTTCGCCGGCGGTCTCTTGCATAGCGCTGCATAGTTTTCAAAAGAGAATGATTTGCTCTATCAGAATGTGTATTGCATTTCTTTCTTCATCATGAATGTTGTCAATTTTTAGGTCGTTGAAGTGGAAAGTGAAAAAGTAGCCATTTGCGCACTTTTTCTCTCCGCTTAGGTTTGCAATTTTTTGCGCAGCTTTTTATAGCATTTGGAAGACAATGTTCTGTGCTACAAGAATATGTGTTGGTCCTATTTTCTCACCTGCCCTTTATTGATTTTTAGTCCATCAAATTGGGAAGTCCGACTTTTCCGCCCGAATTTTTACCGAAACTCCGGTTCTGTGGTTGGACTTTTTTGCTTGGTGTCATATGTCGTTTGGAAGAGGATGTCTTGCTCAGTCAGAATTTGTGTCGCGTTTATTGGCTCACGCTGATTTCTGTCGAATATCAACAACTGAAGAAGGAGAAGGAGTTGTTGGTGAAGACGATTTTTCTCTTTTTGGCATTTTGTTGATATTCAAAAGAAATCAGTAAACGCGACACATATTCTTATAGAGCAAGACATTCTCTTTCGAACGACATATAACACCAACCCAAAAATTCCAACCACAAAGCAGGAGCTGTCAGCAAAGATAACCATCCTTCTTCGGACGTCCCAATTTGGTGACCTAAAAATCAATAAAGGGCAAGTGAGAAAATAGGACCACCACATATACTTGTAGTACAGAACATTGTCTTCCAAATGCTATAAAAAACTGCGCAAAAAATTACAAACATAAGCGGAGAGAACAAGTGCGCAAATGGCTACTCTCTCATTTTTTTCACCTTTCAGTTCAACGACGTAAAAATTGACAAAATTCATGATGAAAAAAGAAATGCAATACATATTCTGATAGAGCAAATCATTCTCTTCCGAAAGCTACGCAGCAAGAGACCGCCGGCGAAATCTGCAGTGAATCTTTGAAAAAAAACTGCAAGGACTTATGGAAAAACCTAATAATTGATTATAATATCTTGATTATTATATATTTAATATAAATTGATTGATTATAATTGAACAATTAACTGATTCTCACATCTATTTCTTCAAGAGTGACTCACTGTATTATAGTATAATGTGTGCTGTCAGAATAACTAATTAAAACAACTCGTGGCTGGTTAATTTTTAGAACGAAAGCCACTTTTTCAGTAATTTTTACTTTCTATATGTATTCCTAAATTTTTCTGTTGAACTCATCTTTTAATAGTTTGTTTGGTAGCCATTGAACATCAAAAAATGCATACGTATAACTTTGTTGCACAGGCAGTAGTGATTTCTTTTTATCAAATCATGTTCTGCTTTCGTATTGGCTAGGAAATTCTCATACCTCTCCGTACTCATAGAGCGGCCAAATTTTCTTTAAAAAAAACAACTAAATAATGGTAATGAATTGGAGAACAGCGACTACCTCTTCATCAAAAACAACCAAGCTGGCAGGAAACAAGCATTTCTAAGGATAATATTTCAAGAACAACTCAAATTTCTTCACGGCAACCGTTGATTTGCTGCCGGGCTTGTCCAAAATCACATTGTCAATGCTGGACGGCACCGGAACGGATATTCATGTACGAATGTGGATTCCCAAGTAAGAGAGTTTACTACAAACACGTCAGTATATCTTCAAAAATGGTATTTATCCAGCATTATTTTTTTTTAGGACAGAAAGGAGCCTGAAGGTGCGTTATGATAATTTGGACATGAAGGAGCTCGAATCAGGCCCTGACACAGGTAATTATAGCGAACAATTAAAATACTTTGACAACTATGAATTACAAATAGCGGCTGGTTCTTAATTCTTTGCGGATTCGAGAAAAACCTACTCTGCAAAAGGAAAAACGGTCGCATGAGACTACGTTGCACACACGCGTACAAAATCTGCTGTTCAGCTGGAACCAGAGCCGTTGTCGCTCTGTCTTCAAAACACGTCGCTTCATTCTCCAAGCTCGGGAGAAGCGATTTGAATGTCCACTCGGTTGAGTGTTAAAGTGTTGGCTCACGCAGGTGTGAACGCACGTCCACCGAGAATTTCGTTCATCATTGGTCGACAAGAGCAGGTTGTTAGTATACATTGGATCCGAACGAATCATTTTCGGATATTCGATTCGGATATTTCGATCCGAATCATCCAGTTGTCCGGCCACCGCGAAATTCCCCTTATCCGAATCATCCAAAAATCCGGGGTCCGCGAAATTGCCATTATCCGAATAATCCAATTATCCGGACCCTGGATGATTCGGATAAAATCGGATAAATTCGGATAACGCGTTCAAATTTCTCGTTCCATCTTGAAATCGCGCACCTCGCAAAGCACATTCAAAACGAATTTCGCGGGCGGGCACGCTGCTGAGTCATATGTTTTCGCGCGCCACTTTGAAATACCGTAGTAATGACGTTGAATACACTAGCACGCTGCTAAGCGTTACGTCGATTTAGGCATCTTTTCCTTCAAATTCCATGTGCTCCTAGGAAGACACCGCATACCGTCCGACTAGGATAGATCCAATGTCCCCACCTAATTTTCGACAACTTGGCCCACGCGACAGCGTCTCTGATCTTCGAACGTCGGCGAAACTCGGAACTCCGGAGGCCTTCTTTCACTTGCGCGAGTCGTGTCACCCCGAGCGTCCTCCTGTCGATTCCACGCTGCGCGACGCTGATCGCGTGTTCATTCTGCTTTCCTGCAGCCCAGGTCTCTGAGGCGTATGTTAGGGCAGGAAGAACAGTGGAGTCGAATAGGTGGGCACGGAGTCGGACGTTCTTCGTTTTCTTCGCGACTTCTTCGACGCTCTTGAAAGCTCGCTAAGCCTGGAGGGGGCACTAAAGTGGGGGAGGGAAGACCAGTAAAGCAGGACCAGCAATTAGATCCAGTAAGAGGAAAGGAGTGGGGGGGGGGGGAACCTGGCTTCGGAAGACATCTGGTAACGCTAGCTGTTGAGGATCAGAACGGTTGCGGAGCAGCAACCTGAGGGGCTGAAGTACTGCGCAGTACAAACCAGTGACGTTACGGTCCGTAGAGAATATCTCTAATGAAGGTACCGAAGTGGTGAACGGCTTGATGCCGATAAAGTACGCACCAGGTCCTAGATGCTAGCGAATTTTATGTTTTACAAAAATTACTTTCCACAGGTCAGGGATGCTGCAAAGTCGCGCGAAGCGCGCAAGTGCGAGACACCCCGTTAGGCGTGTCGGAGCACTTGTGCTAAACATAATTGGAATAGGTAGATGAGCTTGCCATCGAGTAGAATCAGAAATTGCGAAACTTTCTGCACATAAAATGCTTTCAGCATTATGCGAGAAACACGCAGATGAAAAGTCTTTCGCTTAAATAGAGTCAGCGTATCTTCAACGTCTTCTTTTCAGTCAACGGTGCAGCAGCACGCATTACAGTCTTCGGCGGTGCTTCGCAAGCAAACGTGAGTTCTTATCTCGGACTTGGCGTGAGCTTTAGCCTCTGAGCTTGAGTCCTTTCACGAGTGCTTTAGCGTTTTCGAAAGGATCGCTATAGCTGAACTGTTTCTTTTTCACTTGATGTTCCACCGCTTCTAGCGACTCCTCCCTCTTTTGACGACTTATCGTTAGATGTGAATTTCAGTGCTTTCTACTTCTGAGGCTTCTAGATTTCCTGACGCTGAATTTCAAAACTATACATACTTCCATGCACCATTGGAAGCGTAATGCGTAAGCTCCTGTCTTATGGTTAGCACCCATGTAGGTTTCGTATTTTGTAAGGTTGTAGGAGAACTTATTGCAGTTCTCGTAGAAGAATTTTACTGGCTTTTCAGGAACTAAAAAACACATTAGGCAATGAAGCAGTAACTGCCATGCGGGCAGCCAGCAATGTAAAACGCTTCTTTATTGGTTCAAGAAGTTGTTCAGCCAATGATCCATATTATCCTCATCGATGAACGTTTTTCTTGCATGGCGTTGGAGAGCGATGGCAAAAGGTGGCAGTCTGTTGACGCAAGGACTGGGCTGTACCTTGGGTGGGCAGACTTTCTATAGAAAGTCGAGTAGATTTTGGCGACTAACTCTTGTAATATCTGGGCGAGCCAGCAGTGTAGAACGCTTTTGGCTGGGCGAGCGCGGTTTTGTTCATGAATCACTGCTGTGAATCAGGCGTTTCTATCACACCACATTCAAATAACAGTACTACACGATATCTGAAACATATAGTGGCTGCCATGAGGTGAATATGAGAGACGACAATAGAGCTGACGTTACACTGCATTGGCTATCTAAAGCTCAGGCGACCTCCAATGGGGGCTCGCCGCCTTTCTGCAGTGCAGCCGGCTGTGCTGATAATGGGGGAGCAGAAAGATGCCCCTCGAGGATCTCGGAGATGGTTTAAAAGAGGGTCGGCGCCCCGGAGCAGCGCTTAAGCCATAGTTTATACTTGCGTCGCTGCGCGGCGCGACACAGTGGTAGGGATAGATATCGACCGGGCAGCGCGAAAAGTCGATACCTATTGTAACAACAGAAGTGAGAAGTAAGCCCGCCAAGGGACCGCGCGTAGCATGATCGATAGCACCTCATCGGGGTCCCGCGCGGACCGCAGCGTGCTGGAGTTTGAATTTTGGGGGCGAGACACGCCGTTGCAGTCGGTCGTTGACTTCCGATCGACAAGTTTTTGATGTTGGGGTCATCACTGTGAAAATGAGCGGACAAATCTCATACAGTGCATTGATACAGCATACCTTCCTCGAATGCAGCGCTGATGCCACAACTGGATGGAGCTGCCGATTCGCCAGATTTGGGTCATATTGTAGAAGACGGCGGATGTCCTCCTTCGAATTCGAACCTTCGTGAAGAGAGTTATCACAAGTGATCAGTTGATAATTGTAATACACTTGCACATACCTGATCTACTTATATATGCGCAGGAAAAATTGCTGTGGTACAGTGTGAGGAAGAAGAAGGCGCACACTGGATAATAAAGAGAGTTCTACAACCCAATATTTTGAGGCCAAGAGTGTGTTTCCCATGCATTGTAATTTGAGCTGCCTATAATGGAAATGTTGTGATCGTTTTGAAATTGTTTTAAAATGTTATGACGAACCCCTTCTTTGCACTAATTCGTTTCAACAGTAGATGTTACTCACCAAGCAGGAAAAAGCGCAAGAAATAGTCCTTTTCCGTGAGGCAGGATGCGATCTCTATGCAGTTTAAAATCCTTCCTGCGTGTTTCGGGCAGAATAAGCTCTTCGTAGTTCCAGCATCATAACAAATTTTAGTGCACTCCGACGACCATTATATTTCAGATTTCGCTCGACATCCGCGACTGTTCTGGTGACAGTGTCAGCCTTTTCGATGCTAGTCAGTCGCAGCAGCTGACCGGCTCTAGTGACGCTTATTTCGTGCCATTGTTCTGCACTGCAGACAATAGTACAGTTGCAAGATGTGCAGCGGGAACGCAAAATAAGTACGACGTTCAGGTATGACCGCCTCATTACGTCTTCTACCCAAAAGCAATTCATTGCCAACCTTGATTGGCATATTGGCGCGCCTGTATTTCCTTAGATTTCTCACTGTTTTTTCGCTGCTTGGGGGGGGGGGGAGGGTAGTGGAATCGAAGTTTCCATCACTGCAATGAGAAACGTCGAGCTGAGATAACACAGAAGGAACACATTCTTACAGTACTACTCTTCCGATGGCCTCTCAGAAATGCGCTCCTTTATATGCTCTGAAAGTGGAGTGAAGAACGCCGACAACTGCGTGCAACGGAACGGCGAAGGAGATGTAGAATGTACAGGAGCAGAGGAGCCATTCTACAGAGGTGAATCCAATAGACCTTTTTTAAACACGACGAGAATTGGTGCTGCATAGCTATTATTTTATCAACAAACTTTTTTTTGGGTCAGATTTTTGCGAAGGTTTCAGAAAAATGATGGGCCATTTCTCAAGTAAGGTATGATTTATCCGTGCATGTTTTCTGATTGCAACAAAGGGGACCATCGGTTTGTTATATCTCTTAGGACACAATTTTTACACACTGAGCTTCTTTTTCTGCAGGTGATTGGGCTTCTCGGCATTAATTCGCTTTCGAGAGCTTTTCCTACGCATGAGAGAAAGTATTAGGTCATCCAATAAGTAATGTCGTTTTTTCAACCTTCACTTCAATTGAACAAATTTTCAACAAAAATTCATTTTAACTAACAGTGTGATCAACATTATTATCAACAACCCTTCTCTATCTAAATGGCAAACCTTCAATACCTGAGCAATAAAATTGCTGTGGTTCTTGGGCAAAATATGTGGACATAGCATTTTGAATACTCTCCAAACTTTCAAATTTCTTGCCACTAAGAAAATGCTTTAGAAACCGAAATAAGTGGTAATTCGAAGGTGCGAGATCGGGAGAATACGGTGGATGAGGCAGAATCTCCCATCCTAATTCGTTGATTTTTTCCAGCGTCCGTTTTGCACAGAGCGGTGTTGCACTGTCGTGATGGAGAATTACGCCCTTTCTGTTGACGATCGCGGATACTTTTCCAATAAGGCTTGGTTCACTCGATCCAATTGCTCACTGCGAAAGTCTGCGTCATCGGTCTGTCCAGATTTAAGCACTTCAAAGTGGATAATTCCACGGATATTCCATCGAACAAAGATAGTGCGAGGAGTCAGAGAGGTCAAAATTACCGGATTTGAACTTGCAAAACCATCGCTGGCATTTGCGAACGTCCAGTGCAGCTGGATACATTGCAGATATTTTTTGGTAGCAACCGTTGTGTTACCACCATTCCGAAACTCGAACAGCATGCAATGCCTAATATGCTCCTCTGAGCTTTGCCGAGCCATTTCACCTGAACTTGCAAGCTAACGATTCAACGAATGGTAGATTCTAAAAGAGCAAGTCTCACTTACCGTAGAATCACTTAAGTGCACCTTCGACATACACAAATCTGCCGACAAATAATGGGCTAAAGTCGTAGTGCACAAAAAGCGACATTACTTATTGGATGACCTAATATTTAGCACCGTACACACCAGAGGCAACGCTACATTCAAAAGCTTCTGCGTGCGCACTCACCTTATGTACCAGCATAGCAAAAATTCCTTAAGTCTTTGTGTTAGTGGGGGTAAAACCGCATCTAGGTGCTGGTTTTATAAAGCTTTCTCCAAGAGCTTCCAATAACAGCAGCGAGGAGCTGGTTATGGAGTGTGGTTGGACACGCAGAAAATAGTTGCATATAAGTAATTGTCAGTACTGTAGGTGGGAACTACGAAAGTTCATGGCTTTATTTGAGTATGCTTCCTATTTTAATCTCATGAAGACAGCGATCTGCTCCTTGCCTCAAAAATTTTTTTCAAGACAGTGGACAGCTCCTCAGGGACATTCGATGTGCCTCAACATCTGCAAAATGCTTGTAGTCCACCATTAACATTGGAATAAGCTTTTATCCATAGCAACAGCACAGTATTGTCTCACCATCTATTATACGAATAGCACCCGAATTACATCACTACATTCCTTTTCTAGGACCAACTGGTCGAGTTCGAGACTGCTCCAACAATGGACGTCTTTTCTTTGACGTAGTGAGCACGTCGTATATCTGTCAGTGTGATCCAGGGTATAGTGGCGTATCTTGCGAGACAGGTATGCACGGTGAGAAGAGTGAAGTATGCCCAGATCTGCGAGCTACGCCCGTTCAGGCTTATGCCAGCAGTCAAACGATTTCTCCGAAGGCCTGGATGTTCGATATCGTACCTACACGCTGGTGATCGGAGTGGATGCTAGTAATTATGGATTAGGACGCGTTCTGCTCAACGACGCAGCCAAACTCACTTCACTTAAGATGCAGCCACAGACAGTATGGCGTTACCAGCTGATGTTGTACTGCAACAACAAAATTAGTAAGTTCGTTTGTTCCACACCCGCTGAGACTTGTTCTCGTTTTTTCCACCTCGCTCCAAGCTTTCTTTAGAAAATGACCATAGAGCAGAGAAGGGGTCATTGCGTCAAACAAAGCGTTTTTGCTAGAGGTCGGGTACACTGTGTGTTTCGCGGCACTCATTCTAGCGTTTTGTTTTAAACTTCCAACAAGGAAAGATGTTCAACTCATGGGGCTTTTGCGGCGCTATTTTGACACGATGTAGGGCCGTGTGAATGGAGTCCAGGATTACAGTCGTTTTTTGCTGAACGCTTTTTTAAAAACCGGAACAAGAGGTGTAAAGACGTGGGCGCAGCAATCATCAATCCCTATGACACCCCACGAGGCTGGTGGCGCAGTCGACAGGAGTGCCGCATCGTGGACATGGGGCTTTTTAGTTCGAGTCCGTGTACTGCCAGTATTTTTGCACATATTAGTTTGTTGTTATTACGCTTTCTCATGATCACAGGAGTCCGTTTCGGACCATCTATGCTTACAACAAACCAAGGCTGTCTATTTGCGCTCTATAGATGCTAGTTTCTCAGCTATGCCTATCTGCACCATATGATTTTCTGAAATTAAATGTCTTATTGCTCTTTGCTTTTAGTCAGGAGCGTAGTCGGCCGACAACACGTTTACGTGAGAACGACATTATTAGTACACTTATATATCGATATGGTCTGAGTTCATAATATTCAACCTAAAGCGGCTTTCACACTGCCGTTGCTGTTGTTGCAGCAACGAGCAACGAAAAAGGGGTGGAGTTCGATGCTTGCTGCAGCCGCAACGCGTGAGAAAAGTCAATGAGATAAGACCTGTGATATGCCTCAGTTGACGAGCATCAACAAGAAATGATGGCGATCATTCCTTGTTGCTGAAACCGCGCAATCGGTGTTGCTGATGCGGGGTTGCGGCAACAGCACATGTCAAAAGCGGCTTTCACACTGCCGTTGATGCTGTTGCGCAACTGCTGCCGTAATGATGAAGCATACCGCAGAGACGCAGAGGAGCAACAACAGCAACGAGGGGGGCTTTCACACTGCTGTTGCCGCAACTCCGCATTAGCAACACCGGCATCGGTTGCGCAACGGTTGCGCGGGCTCAGCAACAATAATGATCGCCATCATTTCTTGTGGCTGATGCTCGCCACGGAGGTATATCACAGGTCTTATCTTATTATCTTATCTCGCGCGTTGCGGCTGCAGCATGCATCAACCCCACCCCTTTTTCGTTGCTCGTTGCTGGAACAGCAGCAACGGCAGTGTGAAAGCCGCTAAAGCCCCCATCGTTGCTGTTGTTGCTCCTCTGCGTCTCTGCGGTATGCTTCATCATTACGGCATCGGTTGCGCAACAGCAGCAACGGCAGTGTGAATGCCGCTTTAGGTATGCGTATTTGTGTGAAGTTATGGTATCATTGGTGATATGGTATGATACATATAGTTGTGGTGTAGATACGCATCGTTGAAAAACTGGCACACGTGAAGGTGCAAATAGACAGCTTTGATGTAATGTAAGCCTTGATGGTCTAAAATTGAGTCCTGTAATCATGAGAAGGCGTAATAACTACAAAATAATGTGTACAAAACATTTGCTGTACGCGGACTCGAACTCGAAAGCCCGTCGATGTGCTCCTATGAGGCGGCATTCCTACTAACTGCGCCACCGATGCACATCTCGTGCGGTGTTATAGGAGATGATGAGGGTTGCGCACACGTTTTCACACTTCTTTTTCAGATCTTTAAAAAACGTTCAGCAAAAACTAACTGTAATTCCGAACTCGGCTCACACGGCTCTACATCCTGCCAAAATATCGCAAAAGCTCACCATGAGTTGAGAACCTTTCCTTGCAATGGGCTTTGCAGAATGGTGTGCGTCAGCCGCGCGCAGCTAGGAGCTTCTGCGTATTAGCCCCGTTCATACTTCTATCGCCGGTCGACGCGTTTCGAAAGGAGCGTCTCATCGCGTCGCGCTGTTTCGAACGACGATGAGCTACCCTGATCAGCCGGCCACGCGGTCACCCGATTACGCACAATTGCGCAATTGAACGCATGTACTTGCAGATTTCCGGGTCCTTCTCAGCGTCCTCAGTTTTCTTCAGCAATTTTTCTTATTCTCACTGTTTTTGTGTTCATTGCTGATGTCCTTTCGTAATGTTCTTGACCAATACTGTTCCGATTCAGTTCAGCTGTTCCCATATTCAAAAGAGGCGATCTGGAGTTCTGCTCGGAGATGAGTGTATCTTGCAGTTCTAATATTAAATGGCGTTTATTTTTACGTTCTTGTTGAGTGTTTTCGTAGACTTGCTCCCAGTATCAAGTGCAACGAGAAAGTGAAAATAAACAACAAACGTCATTAACGTCAAAGATGCAAGCGACACTCACCTCTGGGCCGAAAGAAAGCTCGCTTCTCTCCAAACAGGGCGCAAACGACCTGAGCGGAACTATGAGATGGTCAAGAATGTAGCAGCAACAAAGCTGAGGACGTCAGCAGTGAATACGAAAAACACAACGGGGAAGTGAAACGAAATGTTTGTCCACATCGAATGGCAGTCGGAGTAGGAATACTGTGTTCCAATCCACCGTAGTCAGTCGTTTCGCGTCGATTTCGGGAGCGACGCGATTCGACGCTGAGCGGCGCGGCTGGTCGTGGGTTGACGCGGGGCACTCCGGTCGGGTCGACGCCGAGATCACCTGCGGAGGCCACACGATCAGCCAATCTGGCCTCTACCCGTAGCATCCCGTCGCGCTGCGATGGAAGTATACGACCTCTTGCATACTTCCCGTCTTGCGATGGAATCGCGGCGATGAGTTTTACAGAGCGACACGAAAGGATCTGGAATTCTCAGTGCTCGTCGCATCGCTCATTGCTTTGCAAGTGAACGCGACGGCGATCCACCCAGGACAAGCGCTAAACACCGAGGGCGGCGCGAAAAAGTATGGCATGATCGCGGTGGACGCGAGAAACCGTCACACAGGCTGGCCTCCACTGTTGCGGCGTCCGCGGGAAGTTTTCTTTGACTATTTGGCCGCGCCCAGCGGGACGGTCATAAACTGAGCGCCGCGATGCCATGGATGGAAGTATGTCCCGGCCTATTCGGGGCCTTGCGAGTTATGCGTCGAGGATGGCTGCGGGCCGATCCGCATTGATGCTATGACTTCCGAGTAAGAAACACGGGAACAAAATCAAAACGTACTTACAATTTGGCTCAAAATTGCACCGAAAACGTCGTATGAAGCCAATTCTTCTGCGTTTTTTTTTTTTCTCGAGCAAAGCTTTCAGATGAGTAAAATCTTTTACAGAATGATTCACTTCCGCATCAGAACGTGGTATAATGAACCACAAATTCGTATCATATTGTTCTATCCCTCGTGTAGAACAAGCTCGGTAGGTAGGTAGGTGGGTAGAGTAAGCGAATGCAAAGCCTTGTCCTACTATAACAGCGTGCAATATCTTCAGTTTTCCTTAGCTAATAAATCCGGGTATAGTGTTTCCGTGGGCGCATGTAGCGCAGTCGGAGGAGGCACTGACTGTCGCGTGCACACGATATGTACCAGGTTCCTGGTTCGGATTTCCCGCCCATGTCAACCAAGCCTTCCATCCCTTCGTTGTCGATGAGTTGCTACCAGACGTGTCTAGGAGGGACAAAGCGCTGACTTGTTCATCGGCTGGCCACTGCAAGTCATTGTATGGCCAAATACGCATTCATATCGCCTCCACGGCATCCCGTAGAAGTAGAATGCGCTGGCGCATCCCAGAAGGGGTTGAGTAACGCCGCCCTTTATCCTTTATCCTTATAGTGTTACCGTTGAGTTTTTTTTTGTTGCAGCAGTTTTTTTGAATAATAGTTTTAACTGCTAAGATTGTTCGGAAAGCCTTGAAAATCAAAAGCTGATCCATGAAAGGCTTAGTGCAAACGTTCAGTACAAAACAGTGTCGGAAAGTGACCACTTGGGTTTCCTGTCTTGTACTCCAAGACAAGCGGAACACCTAACGGATCGGGAGGGATTTGAAAATTCCGGATTTCCGAACCAGGAAACTCCACGCATCTCGATGGCGATGAGGAGATCGGCAAAGTATAATATCAGGCTGTCCAATAGTTCTTGTCCGAAAATTTCACCATTTTTAATTTTTTTCAACTTTATTGAAAAACAAGTCTAATCAGCAATATAATCACCACAGTTATCCACAACAGTGGCCCATCGATTGGGCAGGTCGCCGATGCCCTTCGCCCAGAACTCCGGGGGCTGCGACTCGAAGGTGTCGGCGATGTCGGATTTGAGGTTGTCGTAGTTGGTGAATTTTCTTCCGGCCAAATGGTGCTTCAGCGGGCGGAACAAGTGGTAGTCGGAGGGGGCGAGGTCCAGGGAATACGGCGGATGGGTAACCGTCTCCAAGCCGAGCGTCGCCAACTTCTGCTGGGTCTCCTTCGGAGGAGGGACTGGCAGACGGCCACACGGCTCTGCTTATTGGCGTCCGTCAGACGGTGGGGGATCTAACGGGCCAGAACTTTGTGGTAGCCGAGTAAGTTGAGTCGATTGTGGATTGTGGACTTGTTGCAGCCGAGCGTCGTCGCCAGTTCACGGGTGGTGGCTTCCGCCTTCTCCTTGATACAGCGACGGACTTCGTCATCATCCACCGTAGAAGGCCTCCCGCTGTGCTCCCTGTCCTCGAGGCTCGTGTCGCCGCTCTCGAAACGATTGAACCAGCGCCTGACTGTGCGTCGGGACACTGCATCCTCCTTGCACGCTCTGCAGATGTTGGCAACCGCGGTGCCCGTGTCGTTGCCCAGCAGCCACTCGTAGTACACGAACGTACGAATTCGACCTTGGTCCATTTTAGCTTGTACTGGTAGCTAGACGCGGCGACTGCGCCTTCTATACCCCTAGCGTGGAACTCTGGAGAACCTTCTAGAAGGTTTTTACACTTGCCTGATATTATAACACTTCTAAGGAAAATTATAGAATTTTGAAAATTTTCGGACAGGAATTATTGGACAGCCTGGTAGTATAATCATTCGCCGTCATTGGCGAAACCTCTGACTCCACACTGAGTCCGCCCGGGGGTTGCGACGCGCCGTGTCCTCAGTGTGTAGGGCGAGACACTCTCTCATGCTGGAACTACGAATGTTGGTCTGATTTTGAGTTCTCTACTTGAAAGGTATTGTTAGAGCTCTTGGATGTGGCTCCCAAGATCTTTAAGAGCTCAGATTTCTGTGAATCGTGATTCATTCGGATCTTTTGTTTAGGCCAGCAAAGTCTTCCATCCCTCAGTGGTCATTGTTTTGAGAACGTATCTCCTAGGTAATGGATAAGCGCCGTCCTTTTTCCTTTTCCTTTACCTTATCCTTTTCCCGGTTTCGTTAAAATCGAATTGCATTCCTTCTAGTGGTTATCCTGAAAAGAGCTTGATGACGTTGCACGAGCGAGGATTGTTCCTACTCACTAGTCAACAGTTATATAGTGCAACCATGTGAAACGAATTCACTGCTATGTTGGCGAGAAGAAGAATAAGGCTGTCTTTAAGTAGATGCTGACGGTGGCCTTCTTGCAGTCGTCTTAGGTGAGAAGTAAGTTGTTAGGGTATTGTTGACAAATCTCAGTGATCCTCAAAACGTAAACAGGTCTCTCTGGAGGTCTACGGAGCTGAATACTTCGCAGAATTCAGCCAGAGGTTGTACTTCAATCAGTGCCTTCATTTGCCTACAACAAGTGCCTTCTTGAAAAGCTTGTAGACACGTTGAGCTATAAGACGTTAATTTCGGAGATCCTCTTTGTGGGCCTTTGTGTGAAGGAGACAGACCACGTCTAAGCTTTGTTCCTTTTGAGGGTGTCAGCTTGAGAGGGTGTCGTATGCGATGGGGCAATGGTCACTAGCGATGTCCTGCAATCCGAAAAATTCGACCGAGACGTAGTTCCATACAGCGTCAGTGCCACTCTTCATGCCTTCGATCGCGACTCGAAGTTCTGCACGAAGAATCGAAGGCGATCTTTCATCGTCACGAATGTTGGAGTTTGGTGAGAGGTGACTTAGCGGAACAGGAGGTAGATTCTCTCCACCACCGTTTTCATGTCGCAATTCAAGGTCGTTTAGCAATTTCAGTAGCGCATTCTGTGTTTGTGGAGAGTCTGCTGCAGTCCAGTCTCTCACGGCGCTACTTACAACTGCTGCCTACGCGCCTAGTCTCTTAGATTCTTTTTCGTTAAATTTTTTCATTTTCAGCCATACCGGTTTATATCGGAGGAAGTTTCGTTGATTTCAACACGGCAATGAAATCGAATCTGAGAGATCTCTACTGCTCCAATTCGACATCTGATCAATTCGACCTCACGGAAGTCTACCGATCGGCAGTTCGCAGCCTAGGCCGCTCCGTTCGAGGAATAATTGTGAGTCGCTGCCGTTGAATGATACGCACTTCCTTGAACACCAAGTTCACGTGGCCTGCATGCCGTCTTCTTTAGGCTTAAGCAAGCTCTACTATTCGAGTATCTAAAAGGTTTTGAGACACAAATATGCAAGGTGCCCATATGTAGTCAGGGGTGCGCATAAATGAAATTTGAAATTTTGTAAATCGTAAATCGTGAGAGTCACCTGACCTGTAGTACAAGTACAAGTGAATTTCCAGAGGGCTTTTATTCGAATGTTAATCAGATGTGACTCAATATTTATTTACAAGTGCTCCGACACGCCTAACCGCGTGTCTCGCATTCGCGCGATATTGCAACATCACTGACCTACGGAAAGCAGTCTTTGTAAAACAGAAAATTCGCTAACATCTAGGATCTGCTGCGTACTTTATTGGAACGAAGCCATTCGGGACTTCCTTGCATTCATCATAGACATTCTCTCCGGACCGTCCAGTAACGCCACTGGTTTGTGCTGCATAGTGCTTCTGCCCTACTGTTGCTCCTCCGCAACCGTCCTCGTGCCCAACAGTTTGCGTTACCGGATATCGTTGACACGTCTTCCGAATACGGACGCCAGGTTTTCCCTCACTCACTTCTTCTTACCGGATCTAATTGCTGGCCCGCCTTTACTGGTCTCCCATCCCCCTTCCCCACCTTCCTAGTCCCCACTCCTGGCCCACTCCTTTGTTTCCACTACTGAACCCCTTACTGGTCTCTTCTTGCTGGTTTCCCCATCCTGTCCCCTCTCTAGGTTGTTCTTTTCCTTCCTGGTAGCTCACCTGGAGGTCCCTTTACTTCCCTTCTCCACCACCCCCTTAATGGTCCTCCCATGCTCTCGGTTGACACATCTTCTGACTACAGACGCTTATTGCGCGACGGAGGAGACCCGTCCTCTCGATGCAGGCGCTCTAAATCGCGCGCAGTTGCCGCTGTGTCAAGCAGGAGGAGACTTCTATTGCTGCAGCAGCATTCCATGTTGAACGGCAAGCTTAGCCCGCGCGACATACGCCTCTGCGTACCTCGCGCGGGTTAAAATTTCCGTTTAACATGGGATAATTTTGAATTCCGAGAGCGGCCCCTCGTCGTATGACGGCACGGTGTCACTTCTTCTGACTCCAGACGCTTGTTGCACGACGAAGGCAACCCGTCTTCTGGATCCAGACGCTCAGAAACGCGCGCAGATGTCGCTGTGTGAAGCAGGAGGAGGCTGCGCTTTCTCGGCTGCGGCAGCATCCCATGTTGAGAGGCGCATTTTGTCCGCGTGGGGTTCAATGAAAATTGATGATCTCACGCAACTTTCTAACCTACAGCGCGGGCAAAATTTCGCGCGGGTTCTATGAGGCGTATCTCACGCAGGTTTGATCACTCAAGCACCATCGAATGCTAACTCAGTTATATAGTAAAGTAGATTCGTCGTGCTATTCTCGGCTCAGACTGAGCAGTTTTCTTACCGAACTATTTCCCTCTTTCAGTCTTTTTGCTAGTAAGACATCTTTGAAGTCAAACTTTACACGTTTCACGAAGGTTGAAAAACTGCAGATTCAAAAACTTTACTTTAGCTAATGCATGGTACAAAAACAAAGCAACAAAAAGCCTGCATCGTTCGAGTATTCATATAATTCCTAACTTACTACCAATTTTTTAGCTTGCGTCTAAATCTTGAATTTAGCAGAAATAACAGCGAAAAAACATTTCACCACTGACCAATGCGGCGAAGACAGCGAAAAAGTGCGCATGGAGTAATTTTACAAACATGCTGAGTCATACGACATATTAACTGAGTGAACGCATGGCAAAATCCCACCTTGTGACGCGCTGAAAGATTTTCTACAATTCGGAACAAGACCAGCAACATCCCCATTGCGGACAAGAACCTTTTGGCCGCCGAAACAGTATGACCATATTTCTTGGACATCTTTTGTACTCGCTTTAAAATGGGAAGGCAAACGTACTCCTTGCGGCTACCTTCTTGATGCATCGGTTTCAGTTTGCAGAAGTTCATTTTAAACGCAGCAAGTGAAAACGGCATAAAGACCGCTGAGGGAAGGTAGGTGCATACCCATTGCTCAATGAAAGGGTACCAAGCAATAATCACAGCGCGATATTCTAATTTTAAAGCTTTGTTACTTAAAGAGAGATTGGAGCGATGGCATTTCGTAACTTTAGAAGTGCTCTCAAGTTCTGAACCATCGATCGACAACATAAGTCATCGCGGCCACCTAAACCTATCTAGAGCGATGGTTTCCTTATAGAGTTTGTCTACACTTGTCCGATTTCGAAAACCTTAAAATATTGCACTGCTATTTAATATTTCTCAGCACTCGCTCAGGCTACCCTTCGCCAGCACTGTAACGAACATTCGCTTTCCAAAAGTCTGCAGTATCCTAAACGGATTGGACGGGATGAATGCGATAAACTGAAACACACCACCGAAAACGGACATCAAAACTGTCAAAATCTGTTCGACATTTGCTCGGAATGCGACCCTCTCGGTTTCACCCCATATTGCATACCACTTGTGCGGTCCTATGAAGCACAATACAAGCCGATAGAAACATCAGTGGTTTATCCTTCCCGCGTGAGTGTAGCAATTTTCTAGACCCCGCTTCCAATCACGAATGATGTTCGATCGTGATTTGGAAATGGGAAAGTTAGTTAAGCGAAGGTACAAGCTGGATTCGAGAAGCACCTGCACAGGGCGTATCATCTGCCACCGTAACATATTAGTCCATTAAAAACAGCTCTAATCTTTATGAACCGGTCCACATATATTTGGACGCCAGTTAGTTGTTGTTCAAAGACCGCATTCACGAGAATTTACGATTTACGACACAAAATCTTGTAAACCGTAAATCGTTTCGGCGAAAGTTGTCGTAAATCGTAAAATCGTATTTATGTAATGTACCGTGTAGGGTATCGTCACAGAAGAACCCCGCGTATGGGCCTGTCATCCTCAATTGTTTCATTTTCTCCGCATGTGATGATATATTGCTTTTTTAGGAGAAAGCTTGCTCTACAAAAGATATTAAGCAATGCCTTTTACTCCACAGATATCGCCCATCAACTGGCTGTGGGAACTTTTGCGATGTACACAGCGCCTCTAAAAGTAACACAGCAGGCTTTTCAGAGGCGCTGTGTGCATCGCAAAAGTTCCCTTAGCCAGTTCCGATAGCTGTAAGGCTACTAACATCCTTCTACATCTTTAAATTTACTGTTTTTGCTTTCAGGCGTTCTACACCGAAAAGCAATCGTCTGTGCGTGTGAACGTAGAAGAGTTCATCAGTGTCTCTCGAAACTACAGACAAGAGGTTTCTGAATACATGAGCAAACTCCACTGCTCGACTTGCAGTTTTCTTCCTTTCTAAGCTTTGACAGCGACGCTAAACCACCACCGCTTTACCTCTCTTCCTTTGAAAGATAGGACCGCATAGTGGATCTCAAATCATATAATTTACAGTTGTTCGTCTTCGTCGTGGTTCCCAAAGGAGCTGCAAATGTGATTTACGAGGACTTTTCGGCTCTTCGCACGGCTGTGTTTAGTTCAGGCGGCAATGTCATGTTTGTGGACAGTGACGAGAACAACAATGTTCCTGAGTTGGATGTGAGTTGTTCAGCCGGACGTAGTTTTGATGACTTTTTCCGGCTCTTTGCCGATTCGGTGAATTCTTCAGAACGGTTTCATCGGAGTGAATCGGACCGACACAGCTGAGAGATGTCGCTCTAATTTTTGTTGTTACAAATAACGACTTGGAAGACACGAAAATAGCAGGAGTAGAGGATCACTACATCAAATGGCGACACAAAAGCTAAATGGGCTCGATCCGAGGGAAACAGCTGGTGAAAAACTCAACACCACTGCCGAGTTCTCCATTAGCAGTTTGCACTGCATCATAAGCCATCCGTTCAGAACTGGAATAACGCGTGCAAAATCATTGACTGTCTCTGTGGGATGATCCAACCAATGTATTAGGTCGTTGAATATGAAATGGCCGATTTAGCTACCAACCACGGAACCCCCGCTTTCTTACCATTTATAGGTTTTCTGACATAGTTGCCTCTTGCCGAGTTTTAGACGTTTTTACAGTATGAATCAATGTAACATTCTGGTGCTCTACTTATATGAACGGAAAAGTGGACACAACGCCGCGACCGCAGCGCGTAACATCAACGCTGCATTTGGAGAGGATTTGAGGAACGCACAAATCGCCACAGGTTCGAAAGGTTTCGATCTGGAGATGAAAGTCTCGAAGACAAAGACCGAGGTAGGCCGCCATCACTCCTTGACGACGACCAACTCGTAGCCATGGTGGAAGCGGATCCGCGTCAAGCTGTGAGGGAGCTGGCATAGCATTTCGGCGTTGACGGCAGCACTATCAGTCGCCATATGAATGCGATCGGAAGAGTGAAGAGCTTGGATAAATGGATTCCGCAAGAACTGCCGCCGGGCAGGAGCTGAAGCGCCACGACGCATGTGTTTCGTAAATGCTGCTCAATCTAAGGGAACTGTTTTCGGACAGGATCGTGACATGAGACGAAAAATGGATCTTTTATGACAATCGTCGTCGCTCTGCACAATGGCTGGACGAGAATGAGAGTCCCACAGAGGAGCCGAAACTAAGTCTACATCCAAAGGAGACCATGGTGATCGTATAGAGGACACCGGCTGGTATAATCCATTGTAAATTCTTGATGATTGGAGAATCTATCACAGCAAAGAAGTGCTGTGCTGAAATTGAAGTGATGCACGAGAAGTTGGTTGAAAAACAGTCGGCTTTGGTCAATCGAAGAGGCCCAATCCTACTGCATGACAACTCGCGTCCGCACGTTTCAAAAATTTTTGTCAATATCTATCTGGAATATCTAAGCTATTACCTCGTTGGGAAAAGTTTATTAATTGTAACGGTGCTTATTTCGAGTAATAAAATTGCTTCCAATCAAAAAATGATCTGTCAACGTTTTCAGGTAAGATCGGCCATTTCATATGCAACGACCTATTATTATAGTAGAAGCTACTGGTTAGACTGCCATTAAATGCCTTGTCATCTAGAGAAGGGGCAATAATGTGCAGTTGTAGAACAGAAGGGTAAAACGTTTGATCGAAGGGTGGCGCAGACATCTTCATCGACAACAATGACCTCCAAGTGAATTAGAAGAATGAGCGCCTACGTATAACCCATGCATGCTGAGCTCAAGCGCTACTTCGGACTTGCGTTCAAATGCGACACATGGGCACCCATGTTTTACCCTTTAAGCCTTCAAGTACAACGTGCAGTATTTGGAGTCTCTTCATTGCGTGTGTCGTTAAGGATTTGGTTTTGAGGTTGATGAGACGATGTGAAATAGTGTTGTTTCAGGTGCTGTCAAAAATGGTGTCTACCAGCACTTCCCTCGCACTTCACACCAACAGCCAACTGGGCCGTGTTTCTGTAACTGTTGACCCAGGCGCCAGTGGATATGCCTTGCTGAATTGTCGTGATGTCAGCTTACTGAAAGTTACCACGGGTAAGTGCTAGAGGGGTTTATACTAAAGGTATGGACTAAACTAGCAAATGATTTAGCCGATGGCAAAGCAACTGGCCCCTCCAAAGTGCTGGGGCGGTACAGCGCTGCGTATAAGCTCGCTGGCGGATCCACATATGTTCTGCAAGAAATCGCATCCAATGACTTCTCGGTCTCTGCCGTGATCATGGACGGAATTACCCCGCCGTATGTGATCGTCGGCAAGCAGACTGACGACACTAATACGGCTTTCGCTTCCCCAAACACAGGTAGCATTTGATTTCACCTGTCTTATGTAATAGCATAGAATTGTTTTTTGTTTCATCTAAGATTTATTTATATAGAGCGAAGGAGTTGTATATTTGTTAGGTGGCGCTTCTTCTGAGATTCTGTAAGAGCAATTAGATCCTGTCCATACAATTTTCATGTTAAATTTGACGCTTTTCTAAGCAAGCACAACGGTTTTGAAGTCAAACTGAACATCTACATCAAAACGAACGTCCCCGAGGATAAACTATGGACTCTTCGCATAGGTCAGCCTAGGTTTTTGCTCAACGAAAATTTTGTATCACTTTCTTTTAAGATTAAAAATTAAACTTTTAAATTTATAAGAAGGTTTAAATTAAAGGCTTGAAATTTATCTGTCCTAATAAGTGAACAAAATATTTAAAACCCTAATAAAAAATTATTTCTCAAGGAGCATTTACGCTACAAATCAAATAAAAATTGCGACCATGTATCGATTGCATAGCGCGATTCCAAAGAAAGTTGCACTAGATTTTCCTCCTTAAACGAAAAATTATATCTGCTCTGTTGGAGAATTTCTAGTTTAATCCGTAGGAAATTCGTTTTGATTTGAATTGTTTTCAGCTTCTTTCCAAAAGCGTCAAGCTTTCTTAGAAAGATGTCCATTTGACGCGGAAATGGAATATAAGCTGCGCTTCCACTGAAATACGTTTCACCGTCAAATGAATAACATCAGTGTTTCAGACGTTGGTCCCTCTCTGGCGTTTGCACTGCCATTCGGATGGAAGGTGGTGAATAGCACAAATGCCAATTATCGTGTCACTTCTCGCCCCACATGTGCTTTCGACCACAACACCTTCACCGTACTACCGCCCTTGAGTGCAGGCGCGAACTTTTTGACGGCAAGTCTTACTACCTATCCCGATAAACTCCTAATCGCTTCTATTTTCTCGTTCACCATGGGTCCCCTAAAGTCACAAGCTATTTCTCCTATTATTGTTTCTACAGATTGCCTCAAAAAATCTTCCTGATGTTCGATTAGCCATTAAAGTATTATTTCTTCAGCTATGGTGGGTTTGAAAAGGCGCGTGTGGCGCAGTCGGAGGAGGTGCCGGCCGTCGCGTGCGCACGATACCGGGTACCTGGTTCGGATTTCCCGCCCAGAGCAACCAAGCCTTCCACTCCTCTTGTGTAGGTGAATAGGCAACAGACTTCTCTGGGAAGGATGACAGGCTGTTCATCGGCTGTGCACTGCAAGTCACTGTATAGGCCAGATACGCATTCATATTGACTCCACGACATAGAATCAGACCGAGTGGCGCATCCCGAAAGGGATTGAGTAACGCCTTCTTTTACCCTTATTTTCCTACAAAAGAATCGTTTGGTCTTTTACGAATTGCTTTAACTACTCTCATTCAAAATTTGTTCGCACTAGACTTATAATAAAATTTCGGGCAGATTTGTGTGATTCTGTGGTGAACCAAAAAATTGGATAACCAGGTTATTTCCGATTCAGAACCCTTCTTGAAAGGAACAGGCTCACATTCTTGTATGCAGTTACGAATTATGCAAACACGATTGGCTGTTCGTCCTGCTTCGTAGAATACTTACCGTAATTTATGTAATCATCTCATGATCGTGTCTTCGGCACCAGGACAGCGACTGACGGTGAATTTGTGAATAACTTACCAACTGTTCGTAATCTATGACTCATATTCTCAATAAAGTTGAGAGGCATATTTGGTCAGGAAAGTACTTCCTTAAACGAGAAATAATGTTGCTGCCGAATTTTTGAATTGGCTTCATAGCTCAATTCTGGCTTAAAGTTTGATAAATAACATTATGCTACCAAAATTAAGGGTCAATCTAGTGGTCCATCGAAGCAGTATAGAAAAATGAAAATCCATGCGATATTTTGTGGAAGGACTACAAAAAAAATCACGTTCACATCATCAATCAAGTGAACATCAAGAAATGCTGCGCGAGCACACGGCGCATAATTTGGCACACCTTATCTTTGCTGTCTCCTTTTTTAGCATAAAAAATCTAATAAACAGTAGAAGCCTGCGGTAACTAAGAATGTAGGAACTTTATTGACTTGAGAAAATTTTGTCGAAATGCCATTCTTCTTACTTCTGCTGTTCCTAAAAATTTGGTGCTTTAATAGAAAGCGGAAGAGACAAAAGCTCTTCTAGGTCACGCTAGCTAACGATGCCACGGTGGTGAACAGGGTGATGTTCTTCGGAGTTACCTCTTCCATGGGTGAGTGGTTTATGTGTGGAAACAAGCTAACTTCACGAGTTGACGGCGTGATAATAGGAATTACATTGTGGTCAGTATATAAATTTTAGAGTGCCAGAACGGTGGCGCAGAAGGTGCCACAAGCTGCTCTTGCTTGCCCGAGTTCTCCTCCTTGGACTGCTCTCGACCCGTTTGTGAACAAGGAGAGTTGAACACTTGGGGCGATGCCTGTAACTGTGATCGCGATTCTGCTGGCGGGCCGTTCTGCAGTTGTGAGTTTCGACTTGGGTCACGAATTCGAAGGCACGATGATAGTTTGTGTGCGAATAACTGGTATAAGTTGGTTGATTGCGGCAAAAACCGACATTCCACCATCTTTCGACAACATGAGGCAATCAGAGCCGTCACAGTTCTTCTACACCGATTCGCAGTTCTGTGGAGAAACATTAGCTTTTGATTCACAGAGTCCATAATTTCTTAATAAATACTTTTTCATTACAATTTTCTGTCCGCAAAAAAAGACAACTTTTCGCAGCCGGTGACTGGGCATGGAGACGACTAAGGGGGTACGGGCGCGTTTACTCAATTTTGGTAACGCACCACGGGCGCGACGCCGCCGTCCGCGGAAAGCCCGCGGTGGCGCGGCGAAAACGCATACAACTTGCTAGCATCGCGCGTGTGAGCCACGCAACGATTAGCATGGACTAGTTATCCACTATCAAATCCGACAAAAAAAAAAGAATGTAGGAACAAGGACGGTGGGAAGATGATTACGTACTCGGGGGCAGGACCTCCAAAGCCAGCCACTAATTTCAGCAGAACCTCCCTACTGGAAAGGAAACAACTAAGTAGCACAGAAACCACCTGCCGTTCAAAAGGGAAGTCCGACTAATGGGTATGAAGCAAGCAAGAACTCGTGTAAGTAAATCTCATCTCCACGGTCAGCAAATAGCTGAGGACGTCACACACGCGGTGTGCGCGCGCGCCGCTCCGCACGGTGAAAGAGTAAACGTGCCGCCTTTCCGACTAAGGGAGGAGGTCAGAGATATCACATATAGTGATCGTAATTCGAAAAGATCTCCGGAAAGCATTCTCTATCATTGTCGTTCAAAACCAGTAGCGATAGTTTGGACGAAGCTGCCTTCTTTCAGGGAGAGAAGATCATCAGTTCGGTCGAACCACAAAGTAGCGCTGTGCTTCGTCAGAGTTCTGCCATCGTTCCCCAGATGAGAACACGACCTTCACACAACCGAATCACTATTTCAAGCCCAGCTGCCGGGTTTGACCTAATTGTAGTTTCAGCTTCGCGTGTTCATCTTCAATTGTTCCCTCCGCAATAAAGTTTCTAATAACATAGCAGCTTTCGAAAGGAATCATTTGGAACGCTCCTTGATTCTCATGTACATCTACTTCATTGCTTCTTTACCATACACTTTCCAGTCGGTGCTAAGCCGAACGAAACCTGTCGCATATTTGTAAGTGATATGCTTTCAAACACTGCCAGACATTACCTTAGATTTTGTAATTGAAGGTCACGAATATAACACTGGCAGGTCACGATCTGTTCATCTGCCGAATCGATACCGCAAATTTCGGGTTCGGTCATCGTCTCGGATCGCGCCCAAACTTTGCCATTGGGGGTAATTAAGGGTGTAGGTCACAACTGTAACACTGGCAGGTCACGATCTGTTCATCTGCCGAATCGATACCGTAAATTTCGGGTTCGGCCATCGTCTCGGATCGCGCCCAAACTTTGCCATTGGGTATAATTAAGTGTGTAGGTCACAACTGTAACACTGGCAGGTCACGATCTGTTCATCTGCCGAATCGATACCGTAAATTTCGGGTTCGGCCATCGTCTCGGATCGCGCCCAAACTTTGCCATTGGGTATAATTAAGTGTGTAGGTCACAACTGTAACACTGGCAGGTCACGATCTGTTCATCTGCCGAATCGATACCGCAAATTTCGGGTTCGGTCATCGTCTCGGATCGCGCCCAAACTTTGCCATTGGGGGTAATTAAGGGTGTAGGTCACGACTGTAACACTGGCAGGTCACGATCTGTTCATCTGCCGAATCGATACCGCAAATTTCGGGTTCGGTCATCGTCTCGGATCGCGCCCAAACTTTGCCATTGGGGGTAATTAAGGGTGTAGGTCACGACTGTAACACTGGCAGGTCACGATCTGTTCATCTGCCGAATCGATACCGCAAATTTCGGGTTCGGTCATCGTCTCGGATCGCGCCCAAACTTTGCCATTGGGGGTAATTAAGGGTGTAGGTCACAACTGTAACACTGGTAGGTCACGATCTGTTCATCTGCCGAATCGATACCGCAAATTTCGGGTTCGGTCATCGTCTCGGATCGCGCCCAAACTTTGCCATTGGGGGTAATTAAGGGTGTAGGTCATGACTGGAACACTGGCAGGTCACGATCTGTTCATCTGCCGAATCGATACCGCAAATTTCGGGTTCGGTCATCGTCTCGGATCGCGCCCAAACTTTGCCATTGGGGGTAATTAAGGGTGTAGGTCACGACTGTAACACTGGCAGGTCACGATCTGTTCATCTGCCGAATCGATACCGCAAATTTCGGGTTCGGTCATCGTCTCGGATCGCGCCCAAACTTTGCCATTGGGGGTAATTAAGGGTGTAGGTCATGACTGGAACACTGGCAGGTCACGATCTGTTCATCTGCCGAATCGATACCGCAAATTTCGGGTTCGGTCATCGTCTCGGATCGCGCCCAAACTTTGCCATTGGGGTAATTAAGGGTGTAGGTCACAACTGTAACACTGGCAGGTCACGATCTGTTCATCTGCCGAATCGATACCGTAAATTTCGGGTTCGGCCATCGTCTCGGATCGCGCCCAAACTTTGCCATTGGGTATAATTAAGTGTGTAGGTCACAACTGTAACACTGGCAGGTCACGATCTGTTCATCTGCCGAATCGATACCGTAAATTTCGGGTTCGGCCATCGTCTCGGATCGCGCCCAAACTTTGCCATTGGGTATAATTAAGTGTGTAGGTCACAACTGTAACACTGGCAGGTCACGATCTGTTCATCTGCCGAATCGATACCGTAAATTTCGGGTTCGGCCATCGTCTCGGATCGCGCCCAAACTTTGCCATTGGGGGTAATTAAGGGTGTAGGTCACGATTGTAACACTGGCAGGTCACGATCTGTTCATCTGCCGAATCGATACCGCAAATTTCGGGTTCGGTCATCGTCTCGGATCGCGCCCAAACTTTGCCATTGGGGGTAATTAAGGGTGTAGGTCACGACTGTAACACTGGCAGGTCACGATCTGTTCATCTGCCGAATCGATACCGCAAATTTCGGGTTCGGTCATCGTCTCGGATCGCGCCCAAACTTTGCCATTGGGGGTAATTAAGGGAGTAGGTCACAACTGTAACAGTGGTAGGTCACGATCTGTTCATCTGCCGAATCGATACCGCAAATTTCGGGTTCGGTCATCGTCTCGGATCGCGCCCAAACTTTGCCATTGGGGGTAATTAAGGGTGTAGGTCACAACTGTAACACTGGTAGGTCACGATCTGTTCATCTGCCGAATCGATACCGCAAATTTCGGGTTCGGTCATCGTCTCGGATCGCGCCCAAACTTTGCCATTGGGGGTAATTAAGGGTGTAGGTCATGACTGGAACACTGGCAGGTCACGATCTGTTCATCTGCCGAATCGATACCGCAAATTTCGGGTTCGGTCATCGTCTCGGATCGCGCCCAAACTTTGCCATTGGGGTAATTAAGGGTGTAGGTCACAACTGTAACACTGGCAGGTCACGATCTGTTCATCTGCCGAATCGATACCGTAAATTTCGGGTTCGGCCATCGTCTCGGATCGCGCCCAAACTTTGCCATTGGGGGTAATTAAGGGTGTAGGTCACGACTGTAACACTGGCAGGTCACGATCTGTTCATCTGCCGAATCGATACCGCAAATTTCGGGTTCGGTCATCGTCTCGGATCGCGCCCAAACTTTGCCATTGGGGGTAATTAAGGGTGTAGGTCACAACTGTAACACTGGTAGGTCACGATCTGTTCATCTGCCGAATCGATACCGCAAATTTCGGGTTCGGTCATCGTCTCGGATCGCGCCCAAACTTTGCCATTGGGGGTAATTAAGGGTGTAGGTCATGACTGGAACACTGGCAGGTCACGATCTGTTCATCTGCCGAATCGATACCGCAAATTTCGGGTTCGGTCATCGTCTCGGATCGCGCCCAAACTTTGCCATTGGGGGTAATTAAGGGTGTAGGTCACAACTGTAACAGTGGTAGGTCACGATCTGTTCATCTGCCGAATCGATACCGCAAATTTCGGGTTCGGTCATCGTCTCGGATCGCGCCCAAACTTTGCCATTGGGGGTAATTAAGGGTGTAGGTCATGACTGGAACACTGGCAGGTCACGATCTGTTCATCTGCCGAATCGATACCGCAAATTTCGGGTTCGGTCATCGTCTCGGATCGCGCCCAAACTTTGCCATTGGGGGTAATTAAGGGTGTAGGTCACAACTGTAACAGTGGTAGGTCACGATCTGTTCATCTGCCGAATCGATACCGCAAATTTCGGGTTCGGTCATCGTCTCGGATCGCGCCCAAACTTTGCCATTGGGAGTAATTAAGGGTGTAGGTCACAACTGTAACACTGGCAGGTCACGATCTGTTCATCTGCCGAATCGATACCGCAAATTTCGGGTTCGGTCATCGTCTCGGATCGCGCCCAAACTTTGCCATTGGGTATAATTAAGTGTGTAGGTCACAACTGTAACACTGGCAGGTCACGATCTGTTCATCTGCCGAATCGATACCGCAAATTTCGGGTTCGGTCATCGTCTCGGATCGCGCCCAAACTTTGCCATTGGGGGTAATTAAGGGTGTAGGTCACGACTGTAACACTGGCAGGTCACGATCTGTTCATCTGCCGAATCGATACCGCAAATTTCGGGTTCGGTCATCGTCTCGGATCGCGCCCAAACTTTGCCATTGGGGGTAATTAAGGGTGTAGGTCACGACTGTAACACTGGCAGGTTACGACCTGTTCATCTGCCGAATCGATACCGCAAATTTCGGGTTCGGTCATCGTCTCGGATCGCGCCCAAACTTTGCCATTGGGGGTAATTAAGGGTGTAGGTCACGACTGTAACACTGGCAGGTCACGATCTGTTCATCTGCCGAATCGATACCGCAAATTTCGGGTTCGGTCATCGTCTCGGATCGCGCCCAAACTTTGCCATTGGGGGTAATTAAGGGTGTAGGTCACGACTGTAACACTGGCAGGTCACGATCTGTTCATCTGCCGAATCGATACCGCAAATTTCGGGTTCGGTCATCGTCTCGGATCGCGCCCAAACTTTGCCATTGGGGGTAATTAAGGGAGTAGGTCACAACTGTAACAGTGGTAGGTCACGATCTGTTCATCTGCCGAATCGATACCGCAAATTTCGGGTTCGGTCATCGTCTCGGATCGCGCCCAAACTTTGCCATTGGGGGTAATTAAGGGTGTAGGTCACAACTGTAACACTGGCAGGTCACGATCTGTTCATCTGCCGAATCGATACCGTAAATTTCGGGTTCGGCCATCGTCTCGGATCGCGCCCAAACTTTGCCATTGGGTATAATTAAGTGTGTAGGTCACAACTGTAACACTGGCAGGTCACGATCTGTTCATCTGCCGAATCGATACCGTAAATTTCGGGTTCGGCCATCGTCTCGGATCGCGCCCAAACTTTGCCATTGGGTATAATTAAGTGTGTAGGTCACAACTGTAACACTGGCAGGTCACGATCTGTTCATCTGCCGAATCGATACCGCAAATTTCGGGTTCGGTCATCGTCTCGGATCGCGCCCAAACTTTGCCATTGGGGGTAATTAAGGGTGTAGGTCACGACTGTAACACTGGCAGGTCACGATCTGTTCATCTGCCGAATCGATACCGCAAATTTCGGGTTCGGTCATCGTCTCGGATCGCGCCCAAACTTTGCCATTGGGGGTAATTAAGGGTGTAGGTCACAACTGTAACACTGGCAGGTCACGATCTGTTCATCTGCCGAATCGATACCGTAAATTTCGGGTTCGGCCATCGTCTCGGATCGCGCCCAAACTTTGCCATTGGGTATAATTAAGTGTGTAGGTCACAACTGTAACACTGGCAGGTCACGATCTGTTCATCTGCCGAATCGATACCGTAAATTTCGGGTTCGGCCATCGTCTCGGATCGCGCCCAAACTTTGCCATTGGGTATAATTAAGTGTGTAGGTCACAACTGTAACACTGGCAGGTCACGATCTGTTCATCTGCCGAATCGATACCGTAAATTTCGGGTTCGGCCATCGTCTCGGATCGCGCCCAAACTTTGCCATTGGGTATAATTAAGTGTGTAGGTCACAACTGTAACACTGGCAGGTCACGATCTGTTCATCTGCCGAATCGATACCGCAAATTTCGGGTTCGGTCATCGTCTCGGATCGCGCCCAAACTTTGCCATTGGGGTAATTAAGGGTGTAGGTCACGACTGTAACACTGGCAGGTCACGATCTGTTCATCTGCCGAATCGATACCGCAAATTTCGGGTTCGGTCATCGTCTCGGATCGCGCCCAAACTTTGCCATTGGGGGTAATTAAGGGTGTAGGTCACGACTGTAACACTGGCAGGTCACGATCTGTTCATCTGCCGAATCGATACCGCAAATTTCGGGTTCGGTCATCGTCTCGGATCGCGCCCAAACTTTGCCATTGGGGGTAATTAAGGGTGTAGGTCACAACTGTAACACTGGTAGGTCACGATCTGTTCATCTGCCGAATCGATACCGCAAATTTCGGGTTCGGTCATCGTCTCGGATCGCGCCCAAACTTTGCCATTGGGGGTAATTAAGGGTGTAGGTCATGACTGGAACACTGGCAGGTCACGATCTGTTCATCTGCCGAATCGATACCGCAAATTTCGGGTTCGGTCATCGTCTCGGATCGCGCCCAAACTTTGCCATTGGGGGTAATTAAGGGTGTAGGTCACGACTGTAACACTGGCAGGTCACGATCTGTTCATCTGCCGAATCGATACCGCAAATTTCGGGTTCGGTCATCGTCTCGGATCGCGCCCAAACTTTGCCATTGGGGGTAATTAAGGGTGTAGGTCATGACTGGAACACTGGCAGGTCACGATCTGTTCATCTGCCGAATCGATACCGCAAATTTCGGGTTCGGTCATCGTCTCGGATCGCGCCCAAACTTTGCCATTGGGGTAATTAAGGGTGTAGGTCACAACTGTAACACTGGCAGGTCACGATCTGTTCATCTGCCGAATCGATACCGTAAATTTCGGGTTCGGCCATCGTCTCGGATCGCGCCCAAACTTTGCCATTGGGTATAATTAAGTGTGTAGGTCACAACTGTAACACTGGCAGGTCACGATCTGTTCATCTGCCGAATCGATACCGTAAATTTCGGGTTCGGCCATCGTCTCGGATCGCGCCCAAACTTTGCCATTGGGTATAATTAAGTGTGTAGGTCACAACTGTAACACTGGCAGGTCACGATCTGTTCATCTGCCGAATCGATACCGTAAATTTCGGGTTCGGCCATCGTCTCGGATCGCGCCCAAACTTTGCCATTGGGGGTAATTAAGGGTGTAGGTCACGATTGTAACACTGGCAGGTCACGATCTGTTCATCTGCCGAATCGATACCGCAAATTTCGGGTTCGGTCATCGTCTCGGATCGCGCCCAAACTTTGCCATTGGGGGTAATTAAGGGTGTAGGTCACGACTGTAACACTGGCAGGTCACGATCTGTTCATCTGCCGAATCGATACCGCAAATTTCGGGTTCGGTCATCGTCTCGGATCGCGCCCAAACTTTGCCATTGGGGGTAATTAAGGGAGTAGGTCACAACTGTAACAGTGGTAGGTCACGATCTGTTCATCTGCCGAATCGATACCGCAAATTTCGGGTTCGGTCATCGTCTCGGATCGCGCCCAAACTTTGCCATTGGGGGTAATTAAGGGTGTAGGTCACAACTGTAACACTGGTAGGTCACGATCTGTTCATCTGCCGAATCGATACCGCAAATTTCGGGTTCGGTCATCGTCTCGGATCGCGCCCAAACTTTGCCATTGGGGGTAATTAAGGGTGTAGGTCATGACTGGAACACTGGCAGGTCACGATCTGTTCATCTGCCGAATCGATACCGCAAATTTCGGGTTCGGTCATCGTCTCGGATCGCGCCCAAACTTTGCCATTGGGGTAATTAAGGGTGTAGGTCACAACTGTAACACTGGCAGGTCACGATCTGTTCATCTGCCGAATCGATACCGTAAATTTCGGGTTCGGCCATCGTCTCGGATCGCGCCCAAACTTTGCCATTGGGGGTAATTAAGGGTGTAGGTCACGACTGTAACACTGGCAGGTCACGATCTGTTCATCTGCCGAATCGATACCGCAAATTTCGGGTTCGGTCATCGTCTCGGATCGCGCCCAAACTTTGCCATTGGGGGTAATTAAGGGTGTAGGTCACAACTGTAACACTGGTAGGTCACGATCTGTTCATCTGCCGAATCGATACCGCAAATTTCGGGTTCGGTCATCGTCTCGGATCGCGCCCAAACTTTGCCATTGGGGGTAATTAAGGGTGTAGGTCATGACTGGAACACTGGCAGGTCACGATCTGTTCATCTGCCGAATCGATACCGCAAATTTCGGGTTCGGTCATCGTCTCGGATCGCGCCCAAACTTTGCCATTGGGGGTAATTAAGGGTGTAGGTCACAACTGTAACAGTGGTAGGTCACGATCTGTTCATCTGCCGAATCGATACCGCAAATTTCGGGTTCGGTCATCGTCTCGGATCGCGCCCAAACTTTGCCATTGGGAGTAATTAAGGGTGTAGGTCACAACTGTAACACTGGCAGGTCACGATCTGTTCATCTGCCGAATCGATACCGCAAATTTCGGGTTCGGTCATCGTCTCGGATCGCGCCCAAACTTTGCCATTGGGTATAATTAAGTGTGTAGGTCACAACTGTAACACTGGCAGGTCACGATCTGTTCATCTGCCGAATCGATACCGCAAATTTCGGGTTCGGTCATCGTCTCGGATCGCGCCCAAACTTTGCCATTGGGGGTAATTAAGGGTGTAGGTCACGACTGTAACACTGGCAGGTCACGATCTGTTCATCTGCCGAATCGATACCGCAAATTTCGGGTTCGGTCATCGTCTCGGATCGCGCCCAAACTTTGCCATTGGGGGTAATTAAGGGTGTAGGTCACGACTGTAACACTGGCAGGTTACGACCTGTTCATCTGCCGAATCGATACCGCAAATTTCGGGTTCGGTCATCGTCTCGGATCGCGCCCAAACTTTGCCATTGGGGGTAATTAAGGGTGTAGGTCACGACTGTAACACTGGCAGGTCACGATCTGTTCATCTGCCGAATCGATACCGCAAATTTCGGGTTCGGTCATCGTCTCGGATCGCGCCCAAACTTTGCCATTGGGGGTAATTAAGGGTGTAGGTCACGACTGTAACACTGGCAGGTCACGATCTGTTCATCTGCCGAATCGATACCGCAAATTTCGGGTTCGGTCATCGTCTCGGATCGCGCCCAAACTTTGCCATTGGGGGTAATTAAGGGAGTAGGTCACAACTGTAACAGTGGTAGGTCACGATCTGTTCATCTGCCGAATCGATACCGCAAATTTCGGGTTCGGTCATCGTCTCGGATCGCGCCCAAACTTTGCCATTGGGGGTAATTAAGGGTGTAGGTCACAACTGTAACAGTGGTAGGTCACGATCTGTTCATCTGCCGAATCGATACCGCAAATTTCGGGTTCGGTCATCGTCTCGGATCGCGCCCAAACTTTGCCATTGGGGGTAATTAAGGGTGTAGGTCATGACTGGAACACTGGCAGGTCACGATCTGTTCATCTGCCGAATCGATACCGCAAATTTCGGGTTCGGTCATCGTCTCGGATCGCGCCCAAACTTTGCCATTGGGGGTAATTAAGGGTGTAGGTCACAACTGTAACAGTGGTAGGTCACGATCTGTTCATCTGCCGAATCGATACCGCAAATTTCGGGTTCGGTCATCGTCTCGGATCGCGCCCAAACTTTGCCATTGGGAGTAATTAAGGGTGTAGGTCACAACTGTAACACTGGCAGGTCACGATCTGTTCATCTGCCGAATCGATACCGCAAATTTCGGGTTCGGTCATCGTCTCGGATCGCGCCCAAACTTTGCCATTGGGTATAATTAAGTGTGTAGGTCACAACTGTAACACTGGCAGGTCACGATCTGTTCATCTGCCGAATCGATACCGCAAATTTCGGGTTCGGTCATCGTCTCGGATCGCGCCCAAACTTTGCCATTGGGGGTAATTAAGGGTGTAGGTCACGACTGTAACACTGGCAGGTCACGATCTGTTCATCTGCCGAATCGATACCGCAAATTTCGGGTTCGGTCATCGTCTCGGATCGCGCCCAAACTTTGCCATTGGGGGTAATTAAGGGTGTAGGTCACGACTGTAACACTGGCAGGTCACGACCTGTTCATCTGCCGAATCGATACCGCAAATTTCGGGTTCGGTCATCGTCTCGGATCGCGCCCAAACTTTGCCATTGGGGGTAATTAAGGGTGTAGGTCACGACTGTAACACTGGCAGGTCACGATCTGTTCATCTGCCGAATCGATACCGCAAATTTCGGGTTCGGTCATCGTCTCGGATCGCGCCCAAACTTTGCCATTGGGGGTAATTAAGGGTGTAGGTCACGACTGTAACACTGGCAGGTCACGATCTGTTCATCTGCCGAATCGATACCGCAAATTTCGGGTTCGGTCATCGTCTCGGATCGCGCCCAAACTTTGCCATTGGGGGTAATTAAGGGAGTAGGTCACAACTGTAACAGTGGTAGGTCACGATCTGTTCATCTGCCGAATCGATACCGCAAATTTCGGGTTCGGTCATCGTCTCGGATCGCGCCCAAACTTTGCCATTGGGGGTAATTAAGGGTGTAGGTCACAACTGTAACACTGGTAGGTCACGATCTGTTCATCTGCCGAATCGATACCGCAAATTTCGGGTTCGGTCATCGTCTCGGATCGCGCCCAAACTTTGCCATTGGGGGTAATTAAGGGTGTAGGTCATGACTGGAACACTGGCAGGTCACGATCTGTTCATCTGCCGAATCGATACCGCAAATTTCGGGTTCGGTCATCGTCTCGGATCGCGCCCAAACTTTGCCATTGGGGGTAATTAAGGGTGTAGGTCACAACTGTAACAGTGGTAGGTCACGATCTGTTCATCTGCCGAATCGATACCGCAAATTTCGGGTTCGGTCATCGTCTCGGATCGCGCCCAAACTTTGCCATTGGGGGTAATTAAGGGTGTAGGTCACGACTGTAACACTGGCAGGTCACGATCTGTTCATCTGCCGAATCGATACCGCAAATTTCGGGTTCGGTCATCGTCTCGGATCGCGCCCAAACTTTGCCATTGGGGGTAATTAAGGGTGTAGGTCACGACTGTAACACTGGCAGGTCACGACCTGTTCATCTGCCGAATCGATACCGCAAATTTCGGGTTCGGTCATCGTCTCGGATCGCGCCCAAACTTTGCCATTTGGGGTAATTAAGGGTGTAGGTCACGACTGTAACACTGGCAGGTCACGATCTGTTCATCTGCCGAATCGATACCGCAAATTTCGGGTTCGGTCATCGTCTCGGATCGCGCCCAAACTTTGCCATTGGGGGTAATTAAGGGTGTAGGTCACGACTGTAACACTGGCAGGTCACGATCTGTTCATCTGCCGAATCGATACCGCAAATTTCGGGTTCGGTCATCGTCTCGGATCGCGCCCAAACTTTGCCATTGGGGGTAATTAAGGGTGTAGGTCACAACTGTAACAGTGGTAGGTCACGATCTGTTCATCTGCCGAATCGATACCGCAAATTTCGGGTTCGGTCATCGTCTCGGATCGCGCCCAAACTTTGCCATTGGGGGTAATTAAGGGTGTAGGTCACGACTGTAACACTGGCAGGTCACGATCTGTTCATCTGCCGAATCGATACCGCAAATTTCGGGTTCGGTCATCGTCTCGGATCGCGCCCAAACTTTGCCATTGGGGGTAATTAAGGGTGTAGGTCACGACTGTAACACTGGCAGGTCACGACCTGTTCATCTGCCGAATCGATACCGCAAATTTCGGGTTCGGTCATCGTCTCGGATCGCGCCCAAACTTTGCCATTGGGGGTAATTAAGGGTGTAGGTCACGACTGTAACACTGGCAGGTCACGATCTGTTCATCTGCCGAATCGATACCGCAAATTTCGGGTTCGGTCATCGTCTCGGATCGCGCCCAAACTTTGCCATTGGGGGTAATTAAGGGTGTAGGTCACGACTGTAACACTGGCAGGTCACGATCTGTTCATCTGCCGAATCGATACCGCAAATTTCGGGTTCGGTCATCGTCTCGGATCGCGCCCAAACTTTGCCATTGGGGGTAATTAAGGGTGTAGGTCACAACTGTAACAGTGGTAGGTCACGATCTGTTCATCTGCCGAATCGATACCGCAAATTTCGGGTTCGGTCATCGTCTCGGATCGCGCCCAAACTTTGCCATTGGGGGTAATTAAGGGTGTAGGTCACAACTGTAACACTGGTAGGTCACGATCTGTTCATCTGCCGAATCGATACCGCAAATTTCGGGTTCGGTCATCGTCTCGGATCGCGCCCAAACTTTGCCATTGGGGATAATTAAGGGTGTAGGTCATGACTGGAACACTGGCAGGTCACGATCTGTTCATCTGCCGAATCGATACCGCAAATTTCGGGTTCGGTCATCGTCTCGGATCGCGCCCAAACTTTGCCATTGGGGGTAATTAAGGGTGTAGGTCACAACTGTAACAGTGGTAGGTCACGATCTGTTCATCTGCCGAATCGATACCGCAAATTTCGGGTTCGGTCATCGTCTCGGATCGCGCCCAAACTTTGCCATTGGGGGTAATTAAGGGTGTAGGTCACGACTGTAACACTGGCAGGTCACGATCTGTTCATCTGCCGAATCGATACCGCAAATTTCGGGTTCGGTCATCGTCTCGGATCGCGCCCAAACTTTGCCATTGGGGGTAATTAAGGGTGTAGGTCACGACTGTAACACTGGCAGGTCACGACCTGTTCATCTGCCGAATCGATACCGCAAATTTCGGGTTCGGTCATCGTCTCGGATCGCGCCCAAACTTTGCCATTGGGGGTAATTAAGGGTGTAGGTCACGACTGTAACACTGGCAGGTCACGATCTGTTCATCTGCCGAATCGATACCGCAAATTTCGGGTTCGGTCATCGTCTCGGATCGCGCCCAAACTTTGCCATCGGGGGTAATTAAGGGTGTAGGTCACGACTGTAACACTGGCAGGTCACGATCTGTTCATCTGCCGAATCGATACCGCAAATTTCGGGTTCGGTCATCGTCTCGGATCGCGCCCAAACTTTGCCATTGGGGGTAATTAAGGGTGTAGGTCACAACTGTAACAGTGGTAGGTCACGATCTGTTCATCTGCCGAATCGATACCGCAAATTTCGGGTTCGGTCATCGTCTCGGATCGCGCCCAAACTTTGCCATTGGGGGTAATTAAGGGTGTAGGTCACAACTGTAACACTGGTAGGTCACGATCTGTTCATCTGCCGAATCGATACCGCAAATTTCGGGTTCGGTCATCGTCTCGGATCGCGCCCAAACTTTGCCATTGGGGATAATTAAGGGTGTAGGTCATGACTGGAACACTGGCAGGTCACGATCTGTTCATCTGCCGAATCGATACCGCAAATTTCGGGTTCGGTCATCGTCTCGGATCGCGCCCAAACTTTGCCATTGGGGGTAATTAAGGGTGTAGGTCACAACTGTAACAGTGGTAGGTCACGATCTGTTCATCTGCCGAATCGATACCGCAAATTTCGGGTTCGGTCATCGTCTCGGATCGCGCCCAAACTTTGCCATTGGGGGTAGTTAAGGGTGTAGGTCACAACTGTAACACTGGCAGGTCACGATCTGTTCATCTGCCCAATCGATATCGTAAATTTCGGGTTCGGCCATCGTCTCGGATCGCGCCCAAACTTTGCCATTGGGGTAATTAAGGGTGTAGGTCACGACTGTAACACTGGCAGGTCACGATCTGTTCATCTGCCGAATCGATACCGCAAATTTCGGGTTCGGTCATCGTCTCGGATCGTGCCCAAACTTTGCCATAGGGGGTAGTTAAGGGTGTAGGTCACGACTGTAACACTGGCAGGTCACGATCTGTTCATCTGCCGAATCGATACCGCAAATTTCGGGTTCGGTCGTCGTCTCGGATCGCGCCCAAACTTTGCCATTGGGGGTAATTAAGGGTGTAGGTCACAACTGTAACAGTGGTAGGTCACGATCTGTTCATCTGCCGAATCGATACCGCAAATTTCGGGTTCGGTCATCGTCTCGGATCGCGCCCAAACTTTGCCAATGGGGGTAGTTAAGGGTGTAGGTCACGACTGTAACACTGGCAGGTCACGATCTGTTCATCTGCCGAATCGATACCGCAAATTTCGGGTTCGGTCGTCGTCTCTGATCGCGCCCAAACTTTGCCATTGGGGGTAATTAAGGGTGTAGGTCACAACTGCAACACTGGCAGGTCACGATCTGTTCATCTGCCGAATCGATACCGCAAATTTCGGGTTCGGTCATCGTCTCGGATCGTGCCCAAACTTTGCCATTGGGGGTAATTAAGGGTGTAGGTCACAACTGTAACACCGGCAGGTCACGATCTGTTCATCTGCCGAATCGATACCGCAAATTTCGGGTTCGATCATCGTCTCGGATCGCGCCCAAACTTTGCCATTGGGTATAATTAAGTGTGTAGGTCACAACTGTAACACTGGCAGGTCACGATCTGTTCATCTGCCGAATCGATACCGTAAATTTCGGGTTCGGCCATCGTCTCGGATCGCGCCCAAACTTTGCCATTGGGTATAATTAAGTGTGTAGGTCACAACTGTAACACTGGCAGGTCACGATCTGTTCATCTGCCCAATCGATATCGTAAATTTCGGGTTCGGCCATCGTCTCGGATCGCGCCCAAACTTTGCCATTGGGGTAATTAAGGGTGTAGGTCACGACTGTAACACTGGCAGGTCACGATCTGTTCATCTGCCGAATCGATACCGCAAATTTCGGGTTCGGTCATCGTCTCGGATCGTGCCCAAACTTTGCCATAGGGGGTAGTTAAGGGTGTAGGTCACGACTGTAACACTGGCAGGTCACGATCTGTTCATCTGCCGAATCGATACCGCAAATTTCGGGTTCGGTCGTCGTCTCGGATCGCGCCCAAACTTTGCCATTGGGGGTAATTAAGGGTGTAGGTCACGACTGTAACACTGGCAGGTCACGATCTGTACATCTGCCGAATCGATACCGCAAATTTCGGGTTCGGTCATCGTCTCGGATCGCGCCCAAACTTTGCCATTGGGGGTAATTAAGGGTGTAGGTCACGACTGTAACACTGGCAGGTCACGATCTGTTCATCTGCCGAATCGATACCGCAAATTTCGGGTTCGGTCATCGTCTCGGATCGCGCCCAAACTTTGCCATTGGGGGTAATTAAGGGTGTAGGTCATGACTGGAACACTGGCAGGTCACGATCTGTTCATCTGCCGAATCGATACCGCAAATTTCGGGTTCGGTCATCGTCTCGGATCGCGCCCAAACTTTGCCATTGGGGTAATTAAGGGTGTAGGTCACAACTGTAACACTGGCAGGTCACGATCTGTTCATCTGCCGAATCGATACCGTAAATTTCGGGTTCGGCCATCGTCTCGGATCGCGCCCAAACTTTGCCATTGGGTATAATTGTGTGTTGGTCACAACTGTAACACTGGCAGGTCACGATCTGTTCATCTGCCGAATCGATACCGTAAATTTCGGGTTCGGCCATCGTCTCGGATCGCGCCCAAACTTTGCCATTGGGTATAATTAAGTGTGTAGGTCACAACTGTAACACTGGCAGGTCACGATCTGTTCATCTGCCGAATCGATACCGCAAATTTCGGGTTCGGTCATCGTCTCGGATCGCGCCCAAACTTTGCCATTGGGGGTAATTAAGGGTGTAGGTCACGACTGTAACACTGGCAGGTCACGATCTGTTCATCTGCCGAATCGATACCGCAAATTTCGGGTTCGGTCATCGTCTCGGATCGCGCCCAAACTTTGCCATTGGGGGTAATTAAGGGAGTAGGTCACAACTGTAACCGTGGTAGGTCACGATCTGTTCATCTGCCGAATCGATACCGCAAATTTCGGGTTCGGTCATCGTCTCGGATCGCGCCCAAACTTTGCCATTGGGGGTAATTAAGGGTGTAGGTCATGACTGGAACACTGGCAGGTCACGATCTGTTCATCTGCCGAATCGATACCGCAAATTTCGGGTTCGGTCATCGTCTCGGATCGCGCCCAAACTTTGCCATTGGGGGTAATTAAGGGTGTAGGTCATGACTGGAACACTGGCAGGTCACGATCTGTTCATCTGCCGAATCGATACCGCAAATTTCGGGTTCGGTCATCGTCTCGGATCGCGCCCAAACTTTGCCATTGGGGGTAATTAAGGGTGTAGGTCACAACTGTAACAGTGGTAGGTCACGATCTGTTCATCTGCCGAATCGATACCGCAAATTTCGGGTTCGGTCATCGTCTCGGATCGCGCCCAAACTTTGCCATTGGGGGTAATTAAGGGTGTAGGTCATGACTGGAACACTGGCAGGTCACGATCTGTTCATCTGCCGAATCGATACCGCAAATTTCGGGTTCGGTCATCGTCTCGGATCGCGCCCAAACTTTGCCATTGGGGTAATTAAGGGTGTAGGTCACAACTGTAACACTGGCAGGTCACGATCTGTTCATCTGCCGAATCGATACCGTAAATTTCGGGTTCGGCCATCGTCTCGGATCGCGCCCAAACTTTGCCATTGGGTATAATTAAGTGTGTAGGTCACAACTGTAACACTGGCAGGTCACGATCTGTTCATCTGCCGAATCGATACCGTAAATTTCGGGTTCGGCCATCGTCTCGGATCGCGCCCAAACTTTGCCATTGGGTATAATTAAGTGTGTAGGTCACAACTGTAACACTGGCAGGTCACGATCTGTTCATCTGCCGAATCGATACCGCAAATTTCGGGTTCGGTCATCGTCTCGGATCGCGCCCAAACTTTGCCATTGGGGGTAATTAAGGGTGTAGGTCACGACTGTAACACTGACAGGTCACGATCTGTTCATCTGCCGAATCGATACCGCAAATTTCGGGTTCGGTCATCGTCTCGGATCGCGCCCAAACTTTGCCATTGGGGGTAATTAAGGGTGTAGGTCACGACTGTAACACTGGCAGGTCACGACCTGTTCATCTGCCGAATCGATACCGCAAATTTCGGGTTCGGTCATCGTCTCGGATCGCGCTCAAACTTTGCCATTGGGGGTAATTAAGGGTGTAGGTCACGACTGTAACACTGGCAGGTCACGATCTGTTCATCTGCCGAATCGATACCGCAAATTTCGGGTTCGGTCATCGTCTCGGATCGCGCCCAAACTTTGCCATTGGGGGTAATTAAGGGTGTAGGTCACAACTGTAACAGTGGTAGGTCACGATCTGTTCATCTGCCGAATCGATACCGCAAATTTCGGGTTCGGTCATCGTCTCGGATCGCGCCCAAACTTTGCCATTGGGGGTAATTAAGGGTGTAGGTCATGACTGGAACACTGGCAGGTCACGATCTGTTCATCTGCCGAATCGATACCGCAAATTTCGGGTTCGGTCATCGTCTCGGATCGCGCCCAAACTTTGCCATTGGGGTAATTAAGGGTGTAGGTCACAACTGTAACACTGGCAGGTCACGATCTGTTCATCTGCCGAATCGATACCGTAAATTTCGGGTTCGGCCATCGTCTCGGATCGCGCCCAAACTTTGCCATTGGGTATAATTAAGTGTGTAGGTCACAACTGTAACACTGGCAGGTCACGATCTGTTCATCTGCCGAATCGATACCGTAAATTTCGGGTTCGGCCATCGTCTCGGATCGCGCCCAAACTTTGCCATTGGGTATAATTAAGTGTGTAGGTCACAACTGTAACACTGGCAGGTCACGATCTGTTCATCTGCCGAATCGATACCGCAAATTTCGGGTTCGGTCATCGTCTCGGATCGCGCCCAAACTTTGCCATTGGGGGTAATTAAGGGTGTAGGTCACGACTGTAACACTGGCAGGTCACGATCTGTTCATCTGCCGAATCGATACCGCAAATTTCGGGTTCGGTCATCGTCTCGGATCGCGCCCAAACTTTGCCATTGGGGGTAATTAAGGGTGTAGGTCACGACTGTAACACTGGCAGGTCACGATCTGTTCATCTGCCGAATCGATACCGCAAATTTCGGGTTCGGTCATCGTCTCGGATCGCGCCCAAACTTTGCCATTGGGGGTAATTAAGGGTGTAGGTCACAACTGTAACACTGGTAGGTCACGATCTGTTCATCTGCCGAATCGATACCGCAAATTTCGGGTTCGGTCATCGTCTCGGATCGCGCCCAAACTTTGCCATTGGGGGTAATTAAGGGTGTAGGTCATGACTGGAACACTGGCAGGTCACGATCTGTTCATCTGCCGAATCGATACCGCAAATTTCGGGTTCGGTCATCGTCTCGGATCGCGCCCAAACTTTGCCATTGGGGGTAATTAAGGGTGTAGGTCACAACTGTAACAGTGGTAGGTCACGATCTGTTCATCTGCCGAATCGATACCGCAAATTTCGGGTTCGGTCATCGTCTCGGATCGCGCCCAAACTTTGCCATTGGGTATAATTAAGTGTGTAGGTCACAACTGTAACACTGGCAGGTCACGATCTGTTCATCTGCCGAATCGATATCGTAAATTTCGGGTTCGGCCATCGTCTCGGATCGCGCCCAAACTTTGCCATTGGGGGTAATTAAGGGTGTAGGTCACGACTGTAACACTGGCAGGTCACGATCTGTTCATCTGCCGAATCGATACCGCAAATTTCGGGTTCGGTCATCGTCTCGGATCGCGCTCAAACTTTGCCATTGGGGGTAATTAAGGGTGTAGGTCACGACTGTAACACTGGCAGGTCACGATCTGTTCATCTGCCGAATCGATACCGCAAATTTCGGGTTCGGTCATCGTCTCGGATCGCGCCCAAACTTTGCCATTGGGGGTAATTAAGGGTGTAGGTCACGACTGTAACACTGGCAGGTCACGATCTGTTCATCTGCCGAATCGATACCGCAAATTTCGGGTTCGGTCATCGTCTCGGATCGCGCCCAAACTTTGCCATTGGGGGTAATTAAGGGTGTAGGTCACGACTGTAACACTGGCAGGTCACGATCTGTTCATCTGCCGAATCGATACCGCAAATTTCGGGTTCGGTCATCGTCTCGGATCGCGCCCAAACTTTGCCATTGGGGGTAATTAAGGGTGTAGGTCACAACTGTAACACTGGTAGGTCACGATCTGTTCATCTGCCGAATCGATACCGCAAATTTCGGGTTCGGTCATCGTCTCGGATCACGCCCAAACTTTGCCATTGGGGGTAATTAAGGGTGTAGGTCATGACTGGAACACTGGCAGGTCACGATCTGTTCATCTGCCGAATCGATACCGCAAATTTCGGGTTCGGTCATCGTCTCGGATCGCGCCCAAACTTTGCCATTGGGGGTAATTAAGGGTGTAGGTCACAACTGTAACAGTGGTAGGTCACGATCTGTTCATCTGCCGAATCGATACCGCAAATTTCGGGTTCGGTCATCGTCTCGGATCGCGCCCAAACTTTGCCATTGGGTATAATTAAGTGTGTAGGTCACAACTGTAACACTGGCAGGTCACGATCTGTTCATCTGCCGAATCGATATCGTAAATTTCGGGTTCGGCCATCGTCTCGGATCGCGCCCAAACTTTGCCATTGGGGGTAATTAAGGGTGTAGGTCACGACTGTAACACTGGCAGGTCACGATCTGTTCATCTGCCGAATCGATACCGCAAATTTCGGGTTCGGTCATCGTCTCGGATCGCGCTCAAACTTTGCCATTGGGGGTAATTAAGGGTGTAGGTCACGACTGTAACACTGGCAGGTCACGATCTGTTCATCTGCCGAATCGATACCGCAAATTTCGGGTTCGGTCATCGTCTCGGATCGCGCCCAAACTTTGCCATTGGGGGTAATTAAGGGTGTAGGTCACGACTGTAACACTGGCAGGTCACGATCTGTTCATCTGCCGAATCGATACCGCAAATTTCGGGTTCGGTCATCGTCTCGGATCGCGCCCAAACTTTGCCATTGGGGGTAATTAAGGGAGTAGGTCACAACTGTAACAGTGGTAGGTCACGATCTGTTCATCTGCCGAATCGATACCGCAAATTTCGGGTTCGGTCATCGTCTCGGATCGCGCCCAAACTTTGCCATTGGGGGTAATTAAGGGTGTAGGTCACAACTGTAACACTGGTAGGTCACGATCTGTTCATCTGCCGAATCGATACCGCAAATTTCGGGTTCGGTCATCGTCTCGGATCGCGCCCAAACTTTGCCATTGGGGGTAATTAAGGGTGTAGGTCATGACTGGAACACTGGCAGGTCACGATCTGTTCATCTGCCGAATCGATACCGCAAATTTCGGGTTCGGTCATCGTCTCGGATCGCGCCCAAACTTTGCCATTGGGGGTAATTAAGGGTGTAGGTCACAACTGTAACAGTGGTAGGTCACGATCTGTTCATCTGCCGAATCGATACCGCAAATTTCGGGTTCGGTCATCGTCTCGGATCGCGCCCAAACTTTGCCATTGGGTATAATTAAGTGTGTAGGTCACAACTGTAACACTGGCAGGTCACGATCTGTTCATCTGCCGAATCGATATCGTAAATTTCGGGTTCGGCCATCGTCTCGGATCGCGCCCAAACTTTGCCATTGGGGGTAATTAAGGGTGTAGGTCACGACTGTAACACTGGCAGGTCACGATCTGTTCATCTGCCGAATCGATACCGTAAATTTCGGGTTCGGCCATCGTCTCGGATCGCGCCCAAACTTTGCCATTGGGTATAATTAAGTGTGTAGGTCACAACTGTAACACTGGCAGGTCACGATCTGTTCATCTGCCGAATCGATACCGTAATTTTCGGGTTCGGCCATCGTCTCGGATCGCGCCCAAACTTTGCCATTGGGTATAATTAAGTGTGTAGGTCACAACTGTAACACTGGCAGGTCACGATCTGTTCATCTGCCGAATCGATACCGCAAATTTCGGGTTCGGTCATCGTCTCGGATCGCGCCCAAACTTTGCCATTGGGGGTAGTTAAGGGTGTAGGTCACGACTGTAACACTGGCAGGTCACGATCTGTTCATCTGCCGAATCGATACCGCAAATTTCGGGTTCGGTCGTCGTCTCTGATCGCGCCCAAACTTTGCCATTGGGGGTAATTAAGGGTGTAGGTCACGACTGTAACACTGGCAGGTCACGATCTGTTCATCTGCCGAATCGATACCGCAAATTTCGGGTTCGGTCATCGTCTCGGATCGCGCCCAAACTTTGCCATTGGGGGTAATTAAGGGTGTAGATCACGACTGTAACACTGGCAGGTCACGATCTGTTCATCTGCCGAATCGATACCGCAAATTTCGGGTTCGGTCATCGTCTCGGATCGCGCCCAAACTTTGCCATTGGGGGTAATTAAGGGTGTAGGTCACAACTGTAACACTGGCAGGTCACGATCTGTTCATCTGCCGAATCGATACCGCAAATTTCGGGTTCGGTCATCGTCTCGGATCGTGCCCAAACTTTGCCATTGGGGGTAATTAAGGGTGTAGGTCACAACTGTAACACCGGCAGGTCACGATCTGTTCATCTGCCGAATCGATACCGCAAATTTCGGGTTCGATCATCGTCTCGGATCGCGCCCAAACTTTGCCATTGGGTATAATTAAGTGTGTAGGTCACAACTGTAACACTGGCAGGTCACGATCTGTTCATCTGCCGAATCGATACCGTAAATTTCGGGTTCGGCCATCGTCTCGGATCGCGCCCAAACTTTGCCATTGGGTATAATTAAGTGTGTAGGTCACAACTGTAACACTGGCAGGTCACGATCTGTTCATCTGCCGAATCGATATCGTAAATTTCGGGTTCGGCCATCGTCTCGGATCGCGCCCAAACTTTGCCATTGGGGTAATTAAGGGTGTAGGTCACGACTGTAACACTGGCAGGTCACGATCTGTTCATCTGCCGAATCGATACCGCAAATTTCGGGTTCGGTCATCGTCTCGGATCGTGCCCAAACTTTGCCATAGGGGGTAGTTAAGGGTGTAGGTCACGACTGTAACACTGGCAGGTCACGATCTGTTCATCTGCCGAATCGATACCGCAAATTTCGGGTTCGGTCGTCGTCTCTGATCGCGCCCAAACTTTGCCATTGGGGGTAATTAAGGGTGTAGGTCACGACTGTAACACTGGCAGGTCACGATCTGTTCATCTGCCGAATCGATACCGCAAATTTCGGGTTCGGTCATCGTCTCGGATCGCGCCCAAACTTTGCCATTGGGGGTAATTAAGGGTGTAGATCACGACTGTAACACTGGCAGGTCACGATCTGTTCATCTGCCGAATCGATACCGCAAATTTCGGGTTCGGTCATCGTCTCGGATCGCGCCCAAACTTTGCCATTGGGGGTAATTAAGGGTGTAGGTCACAACTGTAACACTGGCAGGTCACGATCTGTTCATCTGCCGAATCGATACCGCAAATTTCGGGTTCGGTCATCGTCTCGGATCGTGCCCAAACTTTGCCATTGGGGGTAATTAAGGGTGTAGGTCACAACTGTAACACCGGCAGGTCACGATCTGTTCATCTGCCGAATCGATACCGCAAATTTCGGGTTCGATCATCGTCTCGGATCGCGCCCAAACTTTGCCATTGGGTATAATTAAGTGTGTAGGTCACAACTGTAACACTGGCAGGTCACGATCTGTTCATCTGCCGAATCGATACCGTAAATTTCGGGTTCGGCCATCGTCTCGGATCGCGCCCAAACTTTGCTATTGGGTATAATTAAGTGTGTAGGTCACAACTGTAACACTGGCAGGTCACGATCTGTTCATCTGCCGAATCGATATCGTAAATTTCGGGTTCGGCCATCGTCTCGGATCGCGCCCAAACTTTGCCATTGGGGTAATTAAGGGTGTAGGTCACGACTGTAACACTGGCAGGTCACGATCTGTTCATCTGCCGAATCGATACCGCAAATTTCGGGTTCGGTCATCGTCTCGGATCGTGCCCAAACTTTGCCATAGGGGGTAGTTAAGGGTGTAGGTCACGACTGTAACACTGGCAGGTCACGATCTGTTCATCTGCCGAATCGATACCGCAAATTTCGGGTTCGGTCGTCGTCTCGGATCGCGCCCAAACTTTGCCATTGGGGGTAATTAAGGGTGTAGGTCACGACTGTAACACTGGCAGGTCACGATCTGTACATCTGCCGAATCGATACCGCAAATTTCGGGTTCGGTCATCGTCTCGGATCGCGCCCAAACTTTGCCATTGGGGGTAATTAAGGGTGTAGGTCACGACTGTAACACTGGCAGGTCACGATCTGTTCATCTGCCGAATCGATACCGCAAATTTCGGGTTCGGTCATCGTCTCGGATCGCGCCCAAACTTTGCCATTGGGGGTAATTAAGGGTGTAGGTCATGACTGGAACACTGGCAGGTCACGATCTGTTCATCTGCCGAATCGATACCGCAAATTTCGGGTTCGGTCATCGTCTCGGATCGCGCCCAAACTTTGCCATTGGGGTAATTAAGGGTGTAGGTCACGACTGTAACACTGGCAGGTCACGATCTGTTCATCTGCCGAATCGATACCGCAAATTTCGGGTTCGGTCGTCGTCTCGGATCGCGCCCAAACTTTGCCATTGGGGGTAATTAAGGGTGTAGGTCACAACTGTAACACTGGCAGGTCACGATCTGTTCATCTGCCGAATCGATACCGCAAATTTCGGGTTCGGTCATCGTCTCGGATCGTGCCCAAACTTTGCCATTGGGGGTAATTAAGGGTGTAGGTCACAACTGTAACACCGGCAGGTCACGATCTGTTCATCTGCCGAATCGATACCGCAAATTTCGGGTTCGATCATCGTCTCGGATCGCGCCCAAACTTTGCCATTGGGTATAATTAAGTGTGTAGGTCACAACTGTAACACTGGCAGGTCACGATCTGTTCATCTGCCGAATCGATACCGTAAATTTCGGGTTCGGCCATCGTCTCGGATCGCGCCCAAACTTTGCCATTGGGTATAATTAAGTGTGTAGGTCACAACTGTAACACTGGCAGGTCACGATCTGTTCATCTGCCGAATCGATATCGTAAATTTCGGGTTCGGCCATCGTCTCGGATCGCGCCCAAACTTTGCCATTGGGGTAATTAAGGGTGTAGGTCACGACTGTAACACTGGCAGGTCACGATCTGTTCATCTGCCGAATCGATACCGCAAATTTCGGGTTCGGTCATCGTCTCGGATCGTGCCCAAACTTTGCCATAGGGGGTAGTTAAGGGTGTAGGTCACGACTGTAACACTGGCAGGTCACGATCTGTTCATCTGCCGAATCGATACCGCAAATTTCGGGTTCGGTCATCGTCTCGGATCGCGCCCAAACTTTGCCATTGGGGGTAATTAAGGGTGTAGGTCACGACTGTAACACTGGCAGGTCACGATCTGTTCATCTGCCGAATCGATACCGCAAATTTCGGGTTCGGTCATCGTCTCGGATCGCGCCCAAACTTTGCCATTGGGGGTAATTAAGGGTGTAGGTCATGACTGGAACACTGGCAGGTCACGATCTGTTCATCTGCCGAATCGATACCGCAAATTTCGGGTTCGGTCATCGTCTCGGATCGCGCCCAAACTTTGCCATTGGGGTAATTAAGGGTGTAGGTCACAACTGTAACACTGGCAGGTCACGATCTGTTCATCTGCCGAATCGATACCGTAAATTTCGGGTTCGGCCATCGTCTCGGATCGCGCCCAAACTTTGCCATTGGGTATAATTAAGTGTGTAGGTCACAACTGTAACACTGGCAGGTCACGATCTGTTCATCTGCCGAATCGATACCGCAAATTTCGGGTTCGGTCATCGTCTCGGATCGTGCCCAAACTTTGCCATTGGGGGTAATTAAGGGTGTAGGTCACAACTGTAACACCGGCAGGTCACGATCTGTTCATCTGCCGAATCGATACCGCAAATTTCGGGTTCGATCATCGTCTCGGATCGCGCCCAAACTTTGCCATTGGGTATAATTAAGTGTGTAGGTCACAACTGTAACACTGGCAGGTCACGATCTGTTCATCTGCCGAATCGATACCGTAAATTTCGGGTTCGGCCATCGTCTCGGATCGCGCCCAAACTTTGCCATTGGGTATAATTAAGTGTGTAGGTCACAACTGTAACACTGGCAGGTCACGATCTGTTCATCTGCCGAATCGATATCGTAAATTTCGGGTTCGGCCATCGTCTCGGATCGCGCCCAAACTTTGCCATTGGGGTAATTAAGGGTGTAGGTCACGACTGTAACACTGGCAGGTCACGATCTGTTCATCTGCCGAATCGATACCGCAAATTTCGGGTTCGGTCATCGTCTCGGATCGTGCCCAAACTTTGCCATAGGGGGTAGTTAAGGGTGTAGGTCACGACTGTAACACTGGCAGGTCACGATCTGTTCATCTGCCGAATCGATACCGCAAATTTCGGGTTCGGTCGTCGTCTCGGATCGCGCCCAAACTTTGCCATTGGGGGTAATTAAGGGTGTAGGTCACGACTGTAACACTGGCAGGTCACGATCTGTACATCTGCCGAATCGATACCGCAAATTTCGGGTTCGGTCATCGTCTCGGATCGCGCCCAAACTTTGCCATTGGGGGTAATTAAGGGTGTAGGTCACGACTGTAACACTGGCAGGTCACGATCTGTTCATCTGCCGAATCGATACCGCAAATTTCGGGTTCGGTCATCGTCTCGGATCGCGCCCAAACTTTGCCATTGGGGGTAATTAAGGGTGTAGGTCATGACTGGAACACTGGCAGGTCACGATCTGTTCATCTGCCGAATCGATACCGCAAATTTCGGGTTCGGTCATCGTCTCGGATCGCGCCCAAACTTTGCCATTGGGGTAATTAAGGGTGTAGGTCACAACTGTAACACTGGCAGGTCACGATCTGTTCATCTGCCGAATCGATACCGTAAATTTCGGGTTCGGCCATCGTCTCGGATCGCGCCCAAACTTTGCCATTGGGTATAATTAAGTGTGTAGGTCACAACTGTAACACTGGCAGGTCACGATCTGTTCATCTGCCGAATCGATACCGCAAATTTCGGGTTCGGTCATCGTCTCGGATCGCGCCCAAACTTTGCCATTGGGGGTAATTAAGGGTGTAGGTCACGACTGTAACACTGGCAGGTCACGATCTGTTCATCTGCCGAATCGATACCGTAAATTTCGGGTTCGGCCATCGTCTCGGATCGCGCCCAAACTTTGCCATTGGGTATAATTAAGTGTGTAGGTCACAACTGTAACACTGGCAGGTCACGATCTGTTCATCTGCCGAATCGATATCGTAAATTTCGGGTTCGGCCATCGTCTCGGATCGCGCCCAAACTTTGCCATTGGGGTAATTAAGGGTGTAGGTCACGACTGTAACACTGGCAGGTCACGATCTGTTCATCTGCCGAATCGATACCGCAAATTTCGGGTTCGGTCATCGTCTCGGATCGTGCCCAAACTTTGCCATAGGGGGTAGTTAAGGGTGTAGGTCACGACTGTAACACTGGCAGGTCACGATCTGTTCATCTGCCGAATCGATACCGCAAATTTCGGGTTCGGTCGTCGTCTCGGATCGCGCCCAAACTTTGCCATTGGGGGTAATTAAGGGTGTAGGTCACGACTGTAACACTGGCAGGTCACGATCTGTACATCTGCCGAATCGATACCGCAAATTTCGGGTTCGGTCATCGTCTCGGATCGCGCCCAAACTTTGCCATTGGGGGTAATTAAGGGTGTAGGTCACGACTGTAACACTGGCAGGTCACGATCTGTTCATCTGCCGAATCGATACCGCAAATTTCGGGTTCGGTCATCGTCTCGGATCGCGCCCAAACTTTGCCATTGGGGGTAATTAAGGGTGTAGGTCATGACTGGAACACTGGCAGGTCACGATCTGTTCATCTGCCGAATCGATACCGCAAATTTCGGGTTCGGTCATCGTCTCGGATCGCGCCCAAACTTTGCCATTGGGGTAATTAAGGGTGTAGGTCACAACTGTAACACTGGCAGGTCACGATCTGTTCATCTGCCGAATCGATACCGTAAATTTCGGGTTCGGCCATCGTCTCGGATCGCGCCCAAACTTTGCCATTGGGTATAATTAAGTGTGTAGGTCACAACTGTAACACTGGCAGGTCACGATCTGTTCATCTGCCGAATCGATACCGCAAATTTCGGGTTCGGTCATCGTCTCGGATCGCGCCCAAACTTTGCCATTGGGGGTAATTAAGGGTGTAGGTCACGACTGTAACACTGGCAGGTCACGATCTGTTCATCTGCCGAATCGATACCGCAAATTTCGGGTTCGGTCATCGTCTCGGATCGCGCCCAAACTTTGCCATTGGGGGTAATTAAGGGCGTAGGTCACGACTGTAACACTGGCAGGTCACGACCTGTTCATCTGCCGAATCGATACCGCAAATTTCGGGTTCGGTCATCGTCTCGGATCGCGCCCAAACTTTGCCATTGGGGGTAATTAAGGGTGTAGGTCACGACTGTAACACTGGCAGGTCACGATCTGTTCATCTGCCGAATCGATACCGCAAATTTCGGGTTCGGTCATCGTCTCGGATCGCGCCCAAACTTTGCCATTGGGGGTAATTAAGGGTGTAGGTCATGACTGGAACACTGGCAGGTCACGATCTGTTCATCTGCCGAATCGATACCGCAAATTTCGGGTTCGGTCATCGTCTCGGATCGCGCCCAAACTTTGCCATTGGGGGTAATTAAGGGTGTAGGTCACAACTGTAACAGTGGTAGGTCACGATCTGTTCATCTGCCGAATCGATACCGCAAATTTCGGGTTCGGTCATCGTCTCGGATCGCGCCCAAACTTTGCCATTGGGGGTAATTAAGGGTGTAGGTCATGACTGGAACACTGGCAGGTCACGATCTGTTCATCTGCCGAATCGATACCGCAAATTTCGGGTTCGGTCATCGTCTCGGATCGCGCCCAAACTTTGCCATTGGGGTAATTAAGGGTGTAGGTCACAACTGTAACACTGGCAGGTCACGATCTGTTCATCTGCCGAATCGATACCGTAAATTTCGGGTTCGGCCATCGTCTCGGATCGCGCCCAAACTTTGCCATTGGGTATAATTAAGTGTGTAGGTCACAACTGTAACACTGGCAGGTCACGATCTGTTCATCTGCCGAATCGATACCGTAAATTTCGGGTTCGGCCATCGTCTCGGATCGCGCCCAAACTTTGCCATTGGGTATAATTAAGTGTGTAGGTCACAACTGTAACACTGGCAGGTCACGATCTGTTCATCTGCCGAATCGATACCGCAAATTTCGGGTTCGGTCATCGTCTCGGATCGCGCCCAAACTTTGCCATTGGGGGTAATTAAGGGTGTAGGTCACGACTGTAACACTGGCAGGTCACGATCTGTTCATCTGCCGAATCGATACCGCAAATTTCGGGTTCGGTCATCGTCTCGGATCGCGCCCAAACTTTGCCATTGGGGGTAATTAAGGGTGTAGGTCACGACTGTAACACTGGCAGGTCACGACCTGTTCATCTGCCGAATCGATACCGCAAATTTCGGGTTCGGTCATCGTCTCGGATCGCGCCCAAACTTTGCCATTGGGGGTAATTAAGGGTGTAGGTCACGACTGTAACACTGGCAGGTCACGATCTGTTCATCTGCCGAATCGATACCGCAAATTTCGGGTTCGGTCATCGTCTCGGATCGCGCCCAAACTTTGCCATTGGGGGTAATTAAGGGTGTAGGTCACGACTGTAACACTGGCAGGTCACGATCTGTTCATCTGCCGAATCGATACCGCAAATTTCGGGTTCGGTCATCGTCTCGGATCGCCCCCAAACTTTGCCATTGGGTATAATTAAGTGTGTAGGTCACAACTGTAACACTGGCAGGTCACGATCTGTTCATCTGCCGAATCGATACCGTAAATTTCGGGTTCGGCCATCGTCTCGGATCGCGCCCAAACTTTGCCATTGGGTATAATTAAGTGTGTAGGTCACAACTGTAACACTGGCAGGTCACGATCTGTTCATCTGCCGAATCGATACCGCAAATTTCGGGTTCGGTCATCGTCTCGGATCGCGCCCAAACTTTGCCATTGGGGGTAATTAAGGGTGTAGGTCACGACTGTAACACTGGCAGGTCACGATCTGTTCATCTGCCGAATCGATACCGCAAATTTCGGGTTCGGTCATCGTCTCGGATCGCGCCCAAACTTTGCCATTGGGGGTAATTAAGGGTGTAGGTCACGACAGTAACACTGGCAGGTCACGACCTGTTCATCTGCCGAATCGATACCGCAAATTTCGGGTTCGGTCATCGTCTCGGATCGCGCCCAAACTTTGCCATTGGGGGTAATTAAGGGTGTAGGTCACGACTGTAACACTGGCAGGTCACGATCTGTTCATCTGCCGAATCGATACCGCAAATTTCGGGTTCGGTCATCGTCTCGGATCGCGCCCAAACTTTGCCATTGGGGGTAATTAAGGGTGTAGGTCACGACTGTAACACTGGCAGGTCACGATCTGTTCATCTGCCGAATCGATACCGCAAATTTCGGGTTCGGTCATCGTCTCGGATCGCCCCCAAACTTTGCCATTGGGGGTAATTAAGGGAGTAGGTCACAACTGTAACAGTGGTAGGTCACGATCTGTTCATCTGCCGAATCGATACCGCAAATTTCGGGTTCGGTCATCGTCTCGGATCGCGCCCAAACTTTGCCATTGGGGGTAATTAAGGGTGTAGGTCACAACTGTAACACTGGTAGGTCACGATCTGTTTATCTGCCGAATCGATACCGCAAATTTCGGGTTCGGTCATCGTCTCGGATCGCGCCCAAACTTTGCCATTGGGGGTAATTAAGGGTGTAGGTCATGACTGGAACACTGGCAGGTCACGATCTGTTCATCTGCCGAATCGATACCGCAAATTTCGGGTTCGGTCATCGTCTCGGATCGCGCCCAAACTTTGCCATTGGGGGTAATTAAGGGTGTAGGTCACAACTGTAACAGTGGTAGGTCACGATCTGTTCATCTGCCGAATCGATACCGCAAATTTCGGGTTCGGTCATCGTCTCGGATCGCGCCCAAACTTTGCCATTGGGGGTAATTAAGGGTGTAGGTCACAACTGTAACACTGGCAGGTCACGATCTGTTCATCTGCCGAATCGATACCGCAAATTTCGGGTTCGGTCATCGTCTCGGATCGCGCCCAAACTTTGCCATTGGGGGTAATTAAGGGTGTAGGTCACAACTGTAACAGTGGTAGGTCACGATCTGTTCATCTGCCGAATCGATACCGCAAATTTCGGGTTCGGTCATCGTCTCGGATCGCGCCCAAACTTTGCCATTGGGGGTAATTAAGGGTGTAGGTCATGACTGGAACACTGGCAGGTCACGATCTGTTCATCTGCCGAATCGATACCGCAAATTTCGGGTTCGGTCATCGTCTCGGATCGCGCCCAAACTTTGCCATTGGGGGTAATTAAGGGTGTAGGTCACAACTGTAACAGTGGTAGGTCACGATCTGTTCATCTGCCGAATCGATACCGCAAATTTCGGGTTCGGTCATCGTCTCGGATCGCGCCCAAACTTTGCCATTGGGGTAATTAAGGGTGTAGGTCACAACTGTAACACTGGCAGGTCACGGTCTGTTCATCTGCCGAATCGATACCGTAAATTTCGGGTTCGGCCATCGTCTCAGATCGCGCCCAAACTTTGCCATTGGGTATAATTAAGTGTGTAGGTCACAACTGTAACACTGGCTGGTCACGATCTGTTCATCTGCCGAATCGATACCGTAAATTTCGGGTTCGGCCATCGTCTCGGATCGCGCCCAAACTTTGCCATTGGGTATAATTAAGTGTGTAGGTCACAACTGTAACACTGGCAGGTCACGATCTGTTCATCTGCCGAATCGATACCGCAAATTTCGGGTTCGGTCATCGTCTCGGATCGCGCCCAAACTTTGTCATTGGGGGTAATTAAGGGTGTAGGTCACGACTGTAACACTGGCAGGTCACGATCTGTTCATCTGCCGAATCGATACCGCAAATTTCGGGTTCGGTCATCGTCTCGGATCGCGCCCAAACTTTGCCATTGGGGGTAATTAAGGGTGTAGGTCACGACTGTAACACTGGCAGGTCACGATCTGTTCATCTGCCGAATCGATACCGCAAATTTCGGCTTCGGTCATCGTCTCGGATCGCGCCCAAACTTTGCCATTGGGGTAATTAAGGGTGTAGGTCACAACTGTAACACTGGCAGGTCACGGTCTGTTCATCTGCCGAATCGATACCGTAAATTTCGGGTTCGGCCATCGTCTCAGATCGCGCCCAAACTTTGCCATTGGGTATAATTAAGTGTGTAGGTCACAACTGTAACACTGGCTGGTCACGATCTGTTCATCTGCCGAATCGATACCGTAAATTTCGGGTTCGGCCATCGTCTCGGATCGCGCCCAAACTTTGCCATTGGGTATAATTAAGTGTGTAGGTCACAACTGTAACACTGGCAGGTCACGATCTGTTCATCTGCCGAATCGATACCGCAAATTTCGGGTTCGGTCATCGTCTCGGATCGCGCCCAAACTTTGTCATTGGGGGTAATTAAGGGTGTAGGTCACGACTGTAACACTGGCAGGTCACGATCTGTTCATCTGCCGAATCGATACCGCAAATTTCGGGTTCGGTCATCGTCTCGGATCGCGCCCAAACTTTGCCATTGGGGGTAATTAAGGGTGTAGGTCACGACTGTAACACTGGCAGGTCACGATCTGTTCATCTGCCGAATCGATACCGCAAATTTCGGCTTCGGTCATCGTCTCGGATCGCGCCCAAACTTTGCCATTGGGGGTAATTAAGGGTGTAGGTCACAACTGTAACACTGGTAGGTCACGATCTGTTCATCTGCCGAATCGATACCGCAAATTTCGGGTTCGGTCATCGTCTCGGATCGCGCCCAAACTTTGCCATTGGGGGTAATTAAGGGTGTAGGTCACAACTGTAACACTGGTAGGTCACGATCTGTTCATCTGCCGAATCGATACCGCAAATTTCGGGTTCGGTCATCGTCTCGGATCGCGCCCAAACTTTGCCATTGGGGGTAATTAAGGGTGTAGGTCATGACTGGAACACTGGCAGGTCACGATCTGTTCATCTGCCGAATCGATACCGCAAATTTCGGGTTCGGTCATCGTCTCGGATCACGCCCAAACTTTGCCATTGGGGGTAATTAAGGGTGTAGGTCACAACTGTAACAGTGGTAGGTCACGATCTGTTCATCTGCCGAATCGATACCGCAAATTTCGGGTTCGGTCATCGTCTCGGATCGCGCCCAAACTTTGCCATTGGGTATAATTAAGTGTGTAGGTCACAACTGTAACACTGGCAGGTCACGATCTGTTCATCTGCCGAATCGATACCGCAAATTTCGGGTTCGGTCATCGTCTCGGATCGCGCCCAAACTTTGCCATTGGGGGTAATTAAGGGTGTAGGTCACGACTGTAACACTGGCAGGTCACGATCTGTTCATCTGCCGAATCGATACCGCAAATTTCGGGTTCGGTCATCGTCTCGGATCGCGCCCAAACTTTGCCATTGGGGGTAATTAAGGGTGTAGGTCACGACTGTAACACTGGCAGGTCACGATCTGTTCATCTGCCGAATCGATACCGCAAATTTCGGCTTCGGTCATCGTCTCGGATCGCGCCCAAACTTTGCCATTGGGGGTAATTAAGGGTGTAGGTCACAACTGTAACACTGGTAGGTCACGATCTGTTCATCTGCCGAATCGATACCGCAAATTTCGGGTTCGGTCATCGTCTCGGATCGCGCCCAAACTTTGCCATTGGGGGTAATTAAGGGTGTAGGTCACAACTGTAACACTGGTAGGTCACGATCTGTTCATCTGCCGAATCGATACCGCAAATTTCGGGTTCGGTCATCGTCTCGGATCGCGCCCAAACTTTGCCATTGGGGGTAATTAAGGGTGTAGGTCATGACTGGAACACTGGCAGGTCACGATCTGTTCATCTGCCGAATCGATACCGCAAATTTCGGGTTCGGTCATCGTCTCGGATCGCGCCCAAACTTTGCCATTGGGGGTAATTAAGGGTGTAGGTCACAACTGTAACAGTGGTAGGTCACGATCTGTTCATCTGCCGAATCGATACCGCAAATTTCGGGTTCGGTCATCGTCTCGGATCGCGCCCAAACTTTGCCATTGGGGGTAATTAAGGGTGTAGGTCACAACTGTAACACTGGCAGGTCACGATCTGTTCATCTGCCGAATCGATACCGCAAATTTCGGGTTCGGTCATCGTCTCGGATCGCGCCCAAACTTTGCCATTGGGGTAATTAAGGGTGTAGGTCACAACTGTAACACTGGCAGGTCACGATCTGTTCATCTGCCGAATCGATACCGTAAATTTCGGGTTCGGCCATCGTCTCGGATCGCGCCCAAACTTTGCCATTGGGTATAATTAAGTGTGTAGGTCACAACTGTAACACTGGCAGGTCACGATCTGTTCATCTGCCGAATCGATACCGTAAATTTCGGGTTCGGCCATCGTCTCGGATCGCGCCCAAACTTTGCCATTGGGTATAATTAAGTGTGTAGGTCACAACTGTAACACTGGCAGGTCACGATCTGTTCATCTGCCGAATCGATACCGCAAATTTCGGGTTCGGTCATCGTCTCGGATCGCGCCCAAACTTTGCCATTGGGGGTAATTAAGGGTGTAGGTCACGACTGTAACACTGGCAGGTCACGATCTGTTCATCTGCCGAATCGATACCGCAAATTTCGGGTTCGGTCATCGTCTCGGATCGCGCCCAAACTTTGCCATTGGGGTAATTAAGGGTGTAGGTCACGACTGTAACACTGGCAGGTCACGATCTGTTCATCTGCCGAATCGATACCGCAAATTTCGGGTTCGGTCATCGTCTCGGATCGCGCCCAAACTTTGCCATTGGGGGTAATTAAGGGAGTAGGTCACAACTGTAACAGTGGTAGGTCACGATCTGTTCATCTGCCGAATCGATACCGCAAATTTCGGGTTCGGTCATCGTCTCGGATCGCGCCCAAACTTTGCCATTGGGGGTAATTAAGGGTGTAGGTCACAACTGTAACACTGGCAGGTCACGATCTGTTCATCTGCCGAATCGATACCGCAAATTTCGGGTTCGGTCATCGTCTCGGATCGCGCCCAAACTTTGCCATTGGGGGTAATTAAGGGTGTAGGTCACAACTGTAACACTGGCAGGTCACGATCTGTTCATCTGCCGAATCGATACCGCAAATTTCGGGTTCGGCCATCGTCTCGGATCGCGCCCAAACTTTGCCATTGGGTATAATTAAGTGTGTAGGTCACAACTGAACACTGGCAGGTCACGATCTGTTCATCTGCCGAATCGATACCGCAAATTTCGGGTTCGGTCATCGTCTCGGATCGCGCCCAAACTTTGCCATTGGGGGTAATTAAGGGTGCAGGTCACGACTGTAACACTGACAGGTCACGATCTGTTCATCTGCCGAATCGATACCGCAAATTTCGGGTTCGGCCATCGTCTCGGATCGCGCCCAAACTTTGCCATTGGGTATAATTGTGTAGGTCACAACTGTAACACTGGCAGGTCACGATCTGTTCATCTGCCGAATCGATACCGCAAATTTCGGGTTCGGTCATCGTCTCGGATCGCGCCCAAACTTTGCCATTGGGGGTAATTAAGGGTGTAGGTCACGACTGTAACAGTGGCAGGTCACGATCTGTTCATCTGCCGAATCGATACCGCAAATTTCGCGTTCGGTCATCGTCTCGGATCGCGCCCAAACTTTGCCATTGGGGGTAATTAAGGGTGTAGGTCACAACTGTAACACTGGCAGGTCACGATCTGTTCATCTGCCGAATCGATACCGCAAATTTCGGGTTCGGCCATCGTCTCGGATCGCGCCCAAACTTTGCCATTGGGTATAATTAAGTGTGTAGGTCACAACTGAACACTGGCAGGTCACGATCTGTTCATCTGCCGAATCGATACCGCAAATTTCGGGTTCGGTCATCGTCTCGGATCGCGCCCAAACTTTGCCATTGGGGGTAATTAAGGGTGTAGGTCACAACTGTAACACTGGTAGGTCACGATCTGTTCATCTGCCGAATCGATACCGCAAATTTCGGGTTCGGTCATCGTCTCGGATCGCGCCCAAACTTTGCCATTGGGGGTAATTAAGGGTGTAGGTCACGACTGTAACACTGGCAGGTCACGATCTGTTCATCTGCCGAATCGATACCGCAAATTTCGGGTTCGGTCATCGTCTCGGATCGCGCCCAAACTTTGCCATTGGGGGTAATTAAGGGAGTAGGTCACAACTGTAACAGTGGTAGGTCACGATCTGTTCATCTGCCGAATCGATACCGCAAATTTCGGGTTCGGTCATCGTCTCGGATCGCGCCCAAACTTTGCCATTGGGGGTAATTAAGGGTGTAGGTCACAACTGTAACACTGGCAGGTCACGATCTGTTCATCTGCCGAATCGATACCGCAAATTTCGGGTTCGGTCATCGTCTCGGATCGCGCCCAAACTTTGCCATTGGGGGTAATTAAGTGTGTAGGTCACAACTGTAACACTGGCAGGTCACGATCTGTTCATCTGCCGAATCGATACCGTAAATTTCGGGTTCGGCCATCGTCTCGGATCGCGCCCAAACTTTGCCATTGGGTATAATTAAGTGTGTAGGTCACAACTGTAACACTGGCAGGTCACGATCTGTTCATCTGCCGAATCGATACCGCAAATTTCGGGTTCGGTCGTCGTCTCGGATCGCGCCCAAACTTTGCCATTGGGGGTAATTAAGGGTGTAGGTCACGACTGTAACACTGGCAGGTCACGATCTGTTCATCTGCCGAATCGATACCGCAAATTTCGGGTTCGGTCATCGTCTCGGATCGCGCCCAAACTTTGCCATTGGGGGTAATTAAGGGTGTAGGTCACGACTGTAACACTGGCAGGTCACGATCTGTTCATCTGCCGAATCGATACCGCAAATTTCGGGTTCGGTCATCGTCTCGGATCGCGCCCAAACTTTGCCATTGGGGGTAATTAAGGGAGTAGGTCACAACTGTAACAGTGGTAGGTCACGATCTGTTCATCTGCCGAATCGATACCGCAAATTTCGGGTTCGGTCATCGTCTCGGATCGCGCCCAAACTTTGCCATTGGGGGTAATTAAGGGTGTAGGTCACAACTGTAACACTGGTAGGTCACGATCTGTTCATCTGCCGAATCGATACCGCAAATTTCGGGTTCGGTCATCGTCTCGGATCGCGCCCAAACTTTGCCATTGGGGGTAATTAAGGGTGTAGGTCACGACTGTAACACTGGTAGGTCACGATCTGTTCATCTGCCGAATCGATACCGCAAATTTCGGGTTCGGTCATCGTCTCGGATCGCGCCCAAACTTTGCCATTGGGGGTAATTAAGGGAGTAGGTCACAACTGTAACACTGGCAGGTCACGATCTGTTCATCTGCCGAATCGATACCGCAAATTTCGGGTTCGGTCATCGTCTCGGATCGCGCCCAAACTTTGCCATTGGGGGTAATTAAGGGTGTAGGTCACAACTGTAACACTGGCAGGTCACGATCTGTTCATCTGCCGAATCGATACCGCAAATTTCGGGTTCGGCCATCGTCTCGGATCGCGCCCAAACTTTGCCATTGGGTATAATTAAGTGTGTAGGTCACAACTGAACACTGGCAGGTCACGATCTGTTCATCTGCCGAATCGATACCGCAAATTTCGGGTTCGGTCATCGTCTCGGATCGCGCCCAAACTTTGCCATTGGGGGTAATTAAGGGTGCAGGTCACGACTGTAACACTGACAGGTCACGATCTGTTCATCTGCCGAATCGATACCGCAAATTTCGGGTTCGGCCATCGTCTCGGATCGCGCCCAAACTTTGCCATTGGGTATAATTGTGTAGGTCACAACTGTAACACTGGCAGGTCACGATCTGTTCATCTGCCGAATCGATACCGCAAATTTCGGGTTCGGTCATCGTCTCGGATCGCGCCCAAACTTTGCCATTGGGGGTAATTAAGGGTGTAGGTCACGACTGTAACAGTGGCAGGTCACGATCTGTTCATCTGCCGAATCGATACCGCAAATTTCGCGTTCGGTCATCGTCTCGGATCGCGCCCAAACTTTGCCATTGGGGGTAATTAAGGGTGTAGGTCACAACTGTAACACTGGCAGGTCACGATCTGTTCATCTGCCGAATCGATACCGCAAATTTCGGGTTCGGCCATCGTCTCGGATCGCGCCCAAACTTTGCCATTGGGTATAATTAAGTGTGTAGGTCACAACTGAACACTGGCAGGTCACGATCTGTTCATCTGCCGAATCGATACCGCAAATTTCGGGTTCGGTCATCGTCTCGGATCGCGCCCAAACTTTGCCATTGGGGGTAATTAAGGGTGTAGGTCACAACTGTAACACTGGTAGGTCACGATCTGTTCATCTGCCGAATCGATACCGCAAATTTCGGGTTCGGTCATCGTCTCGGATCGCGCCCAAACTTTGCCATTGGGGGTAATTAAGGGTGTAGGTCACGACTGTAACACTGGCAGGTCACGATCTGTTCATCTGCCGAATCGATACCGCAAATTTCGGGTTCGGTCATCGTCTCGGATCGCGCCCAAACTTTGCCATTGGGGGTAATTAAGGGAGTAGGTCACAACTGTAACAGTGGTAGGTCACGATCTGTTCATCTGCCGAATCGATACCGCAAATTTCGGGTTCGGTCATCGTCTCGGATCGCGCCCAAACTTTGCCATTGGGGGTAATTAAGGGTGTAGGTCACAACTGTAACACTGGCAGGTCACGATCTGTTCATCTGCCGAATCGATACCGCAAATTTCGGGTTCGGTCATCGTCTCGGATCGCGCCCAAACTTTGCCATTGGGGGTAATTAAGTGTGTAGGTCACAACTGTAACACTGGCAGGTCACGATCTGTTCATCTGCCGAATCGATACCGTAAATTTCGGGTTCGGCCATCGTCTCGGATCGCGCCCAAACTTTGCCATTGGGTATAATTAAGTGTGTAGGTCACAACTGTAACACTGGCAGGTCACGATCTGTTCATCTGCCGAATCGATACCGCAAATTTCGGGTTCGGTCGTCGTCTCGGATCGCGCCCAAACTTTGCCATTGGGGGTAATTAAGGGTGTAGGTCACGACTGTAACACTGGCAGGTCACGATCTGTTCATCTGCCGAATCGATACCGCAAATTTCGGGTTCGGTCATCGTCTCGGATCGCGCCCAAACTTTGCCATTGGGGGTAATTAAGGGTGTAGGTCACGACTGTAACACTGGCAGGTCACGATCTGTTCATCTGCCGAATCGATACCGCAAATTTCGGGTTCGGTCATCGTCTCGGATCGCGCCCAAACTTTGCCATTGGGGGTAATTAAGGGAGTAGGTCACAACTGTAACAGTGGTAGGTCACGATCTGTTCATCTGCCGAATCGATACCGCAAATTTCGGGTTCGGTCATCGTCTCGGATCGCGCCCAAACTTTGCCATTGGGGGTAATTAAGGGTGTAGGTCACAACTGTAACACTGGTAGGTCACGATCTGTTCATCTGCCGAATCGATACCGCAAATTTCGGGTTCGGTCATCGTCTCGGATCGCGCCCAAACTTTGCCATTGGGGGTAATTAAGGGTGTAGGTCACGACTGTAACACTGGTAGGTCACGATCTGTTCATCTGCCGAATCGATACCGCAAATTTCGGGTTCGGTCATCGTCTCGGATCGCGCCCAAACTTTGCCATTGGGGGTAATTAAGGGTGTAGGTCACGACTGTAACACTGGCAGGTCACGATCTGTTCATCTGCCGAATCGATACCGCAAATTTCGGGTTCGGTCATCGTCTCGGATCGCGCCCAAACTTTGCCATTGGGGGTAATTAAGGGAGTAGGTCACAACTGTAACAGTGGTAGGTCACGATCTGTTCATCTGCCGAATCGATACCGCAAATTTCGGGTTCGGTCATCGTCTCGGATCGCGCCCAAACTTTGCCATTGGGGGTAATTAAGGGTGTAGGTCACAACTGTAACACTGGTAGGTCACGATCTGTTCATCTGCCGAATCGATACCGCAAATTTCGGGTTCGGTCATCGTCTCGGATCGCGCCCAAACTTTGCCATTGGGGGTAATTAAGGGTGTAGGTCACGACTGTAACACTGGTAGGTCACGATCTGTTCATCTGCCGAATCGATACCGCAAATTTCGGGTTCGGTCATCGTCTCGGATCGCGCCCAAACTTTGCCATTGGGGGTAATTAAGGGTGTAGGTCACGACTGTAACACTGGCAGGTCACGATCTGTTCATCTGCCGAATCGATACCGCAAATTTCGGGTTCGGTCATCGTCTCGGATCGCGCCCAAACTTTGCCATTGGGGGTAATTAAGGGAGTAGGTCACAACTGTAACACTGGCAGGTCACGATCTGTTCATCTGCCGAATCGATACCGCAAATTTCGGGTTCGGTCATCGTCTCGGATCGCGCCCAAACTTTGCCATTGGGGGTAATTAAGGGTGTAGGTCACAACTGTAACACTGGCAGGTCACGATCTGTTCATCTGCCGAATCGATACCGCAAATTTCGGGTTCGGCCATCGTCTCGGATCGCGCCCAAACTTTGCCATTGGGTATAATTAAGTGTGTAGGTCACAACTGAACACTGGCAGGTCACGATCTGTTCATCTGCCGAATCGATACCGCAAATTTCGGGTTCGGTCATCGTCTCGGATCGCGCCCAAACTTTGCCATTGGGGGTAATTAAGGGTGCAGGTCACGACTGTAACACTGACAGGTCACGATCTGTTCATCTGCCGAATCGATACCGCAAATTTCGGGTTCGGTCGTCGTCTCGGATCGCGCCCAAACTTTGCCATTGGGGGTAATTAAGGGAGTAGGTCACAACTGTAACAGTGGTAGGTCACGATCTGTTCATCTGCCGAATCGATACCGCAAATTTCGGGTTCGGTCATCGTCTCGGATCGCGCCCAAACTTTGCCATTGGGGGTAATTAAGGGTGTAGGTCACAACTGTAACACTGGCAGGTCACGATCTGTTCATCTGCCGAATCGATACCGCAAATTTCGGGTTCGGCCATCGTCTCGGATCGCGCCCAAACTTTGCCATTGGGTATAATTAAGTGTGTAGGTCACAACTGAACACTGGCAGGTCACGATCTGTTCATCTGCCGAATCGATACCGCAAATTTCGGGTTCGGTCATCGTCTCGGATCGCGCCCAAACTTTGCCATTGGGGGTAATTAAGGGTGTAGGTCACAACTGTAACACTGGTAGGTCACGATCTGTTCATCTGCCGAATCGATACCGCAAATTTCGGGTTCGGTCATCGTCTCGGATCGCGCCCAAACTTTGCCATTGGGGGTAATTAAGGGTGTAGGTCACGACTGTAACACTGGCAGGTCACGATCTGTTCATCTGCCGAATCGATACCGCAAATTTCGGGTTCGGTCATCGTCTCGGATCGCGCCCAAACTTTGCCATTGGGGGTAATTAAGGGAGTAGGTCACAACTGTAACAGTGGTAGGTCACGATCTGTTCATCTGCCGAATCGATACCGCAAATTTCGGGTTCGGTCATCGTCTCGGATCGCGCCCAAACTTTGCCATTGGGGGTAATTAAGGGTGTAGGTCACAACTGTAACACTGGCAGGTCACGATCTGTTCATCTGCCGAATCGATACCGCAAATTTCGGGTTCGGTCATCGTCTCGGATCGCGCCCAAACTTTGCCATTGGGGGTAATTAAGTGTGTAGGTCACAACTGTAACACTGGCAGGTCACGATCTGTTCATCTGCCGAATCGATACCGTAAATTTCGGGTTCGGCCATCGTCTCGGATCGCGCCCAAACTTTGCCATTGGGTATAATTAAGTGTGTAGGTCACAACTGTAACACTGGCAGGTCACGATCTGTTCATCTGCCGAATCGATACCGCAAATTTCGGGTTCGGTCGTCGTCTCGGATCGCGCCCAAACTTTGCCATTGGGGGTAATTAAGGGTGTAGGTCACGACTGTAACACTGGCAGGTCACGATCTGTTCATCTGCCGAATCGATACCGCAAATTTCGGGTTCGGTCATCGTCTCGGATCGCGCCCAAACTTTGCCATTGGGGGTAATTAAGGGTGTAGGTCACGACTGTAACACTGGCAGGTCACGATCTGTTCATCTGCCGAATCGATACCGCAAATTTCGGGTTCGGTCATCGTCTCGGATCGCGCCCAAACTTTGCCATTGGGGGTAATTAAGGGAGTAGGTCACAACTGTAACAGTGGTAGGTCACGATCTGTTCATCTGCCGAATCGATACCGCAAATTTCGGGTTCGGTCATCGTCTCGGATCGCGCCCAAACTTTGCCATTGGGGGTAATTAAGGGTGTAGGTCACAACTGTAACACTGGTAGGTCACGATCTGTTCATCTGCCGAATCGATACCGCAAATTTCGGGTTCGGTCATCGTCTCGGATCGCGCCCAAACTTTGCCATTGGGGGTAATTAAGGGTGTAGGTCACGACTGTAACACTGGTAGGTCACGATCTGTTCATCTGCCGAATCGATACCGCAAATTTCGGGTTCGGTCATCGTCTCGGATCGCGCCCAAACTTTGCCATTGGGGGTAATTAAGGGAGTAGGTCACAACTGTAACAGTGGTAGGTCACGATCTGTTCATCTGCCGAATCGATACCGCAAATTTCGGGTTCGGTCATCGTCTCGGATCGCGCCCAAACTTTGCCATTGGGGGTAATTAAGGGTGTAGGTCACAACTGTAACACTGGTAGGTCACGATCTGTTCATCTGCCGAATCGATACCGCAAATTTCGGGTTCGGTCATCGTCTCGGATCGCGCCCAAACTTTGCCATTGGGGGTAATTAAGGGTGTAGGTCACGACTGTAACACTGGTAGGTCACGATCTGTTCATCTGCCGAATCGATACCGCAAATTTCGGGTTCGGTCATCGTCTCGGATCGCGCCCAAACTTTGCCATTGGGGGTAATTAAGGGTGTAGGTCACGACTGTAACACTGGCAGGTCACGATCTGTTCATCTGCCGAATCGATACCGCAAATTTCGGGTTCGGTCATCGTCTCGGATCGCGCCCAAACTTTGCCATTGGGGGTAATTAAGGGAGTAGGTCACAACTGTAACACTGGCAGGTCACGATCTGTTCATCTGCCGAATCGATACCGCAAATTTCGGGTTCGGTCGTCGTCTCGGATCGCGCCCAAACTTTGCCATTGGGGGTAATTAAGGGTGTAGGTCACGACTGTAACACTGGCAGGTCACGATCTGTTCATCTGCCGAATCGATACCGCAAATTTCGGGTTCGGTCATCGTCTCGGATCGCGCCCAAACTTTGCCATTGGGGGTAATTAAGGGTGTAGGTCACGACTGTAACACTGGCAGGTCACGATCTGTTCATCTGCCGAATCGATACCGCAAATTTCGGGTTCGGTCATCGTCTCGGATCGCGCCCAAACTTTGCCATTGGGGGTAATTAAGGGAGTAGGTCACAACTGTAACAGTGGTAGGTCACGATCTGTTCATCTGCCGAATCGATACCGCAAATTTCGGGTTCGGTCATCGTCTCGGATCGCGCCCAAACTTTGCCATTGGGGGTAATTAAGGGTGTAGGTCACAACTGTAACACTGGTAGGTCACGATCTGTTCATCTGCCGAATCGATACCGCAAATTTCGGGTTCGGTCATCGTCTCGGATCGCGCCCAAACTTTGCCATTGGGGGTAATTAAGGGTGTAGGTCACGACTGTAACACTGGTAGGTCACGATCTGTTCATCTGCCGAATCGATACCGCAAATTTCGGGTTCGGTCATCGTCTCGGATCGCGCCCAAACTTTGCCATTGGGGGTAATTAAGGGTGTAGGTCACGACTGTAACACTGGCAGGTCACGATCTGTTCATCTGCCGAATCGATACCGCAAATTTCGGGTTCGGTCATCGTCTCGGATCGCGCCCAAACTTTGCCATTGGGGGTAATTAAGGGAGTAGGTCACAACTGTAACACTGGCAGGTCACGATCTGTTCATCTGCCGAATCGATACCGCAAATTTCGGGTTCGGTCATCGTCTCGGATCGCGCCCAAACTTTGCCATTGGGGGTAATTAAGGGTGTAGGTCACAACTGTAACACTGGCAGGTCACGATCTGTTCATCTGCCGAATCGATACCGCAAATTTCGGGTTCGGCCATCGTCTCGGATCGCGCCCAAACTTTGCCATTGGGTATAATTAAGTGTGTAGGTCACAACTGAACACTGGCAGGTCACGATCTGTTCATCTGCCGAATCGATACCGCAAATTTCGGGTTCGGTCATCGTCTCGGATCGCGCCCAAACTTTGCCATTGGGGGTAATTAAGGGTGCAGGTCACGACTGTAACACTGACAGGTCACGATCTGTTCATCTGCCGAATCGATACCGCAAATTTCGGGTTCGGCCATCGTCTCGGATCGCGCCCAAACTTTGCCATTGGGTATAATTGTGTAGGTCACAACTGTAACACTGGCAGGTCACGATCTGTTCATCTGCCGAATCGATACCGCAAATTTCGGGTTCGGTCATCGTCTCGGATCGCGCCCAAACTTTGCCATTGGGGGTAATTAAGGGTGTAGGTCACGACTGTAACAGTGGCAGGTCACGATCTGTTCATCTGCCGAATCGATACCGCAAATTTCGCGTTCGGTCATCGTCTCGGATCGCGCCCAAACTTTGCCATTGGGGGTAATTAAGGGTGTAGGTCACAACTGTAACACTGGCAGGTCACGATCTGTTCATCTGCCGAATCGATACCGCAAATTTCGGGTTCGGCCATCGTCTCGGATCGCGCCCAAACTTTGCCATTGGGTATAATTAAGTGTGTAGGTCACAACTGAACACTGGCAGGTCACGATCTGTTCATCTGCCGAATCGATACCGCAAATTTCGGGTTCGGTCATCGTCTCGGATCGCGCCCAAACTTTGCCATTGGGGGTAATTAAGGGTGTAGGTCACAACTGTAACACTGGTAGGTCACGATCTGTTCATCTGCCGAATCGATACCGCAAATTTCGGGTTCGGTCATCGTCTCGGATCGCGCCCAAACTTTGCCATTGGGGGTAATTAAGGGTGTAGGTCACGACTGTAACACTGGCAGGTCACGATCTGTTCATCTGCCGAATCGATACCGCAAATTTCGGGTTCGGTCATCGTCTCGGATCGCGCCCAAACTTTGCCATTGGGGGTAATTAAGGGAGTAGGTCACAACTGTAACAGTGGTAGGTCACGATCTGTTCATCTGCCGAATCGATACCGCAAATTTCGGGTTCGGTCATCGTCTCGGATCGCGCCCAAACTTTGCCATTGGGGGTAATTAAGGGTGTAGGTCACAACTGTAACACTGGCAGGTCACGATCTGTTCATCTGCCGAATCGATACCGCAAATTTCGGGTTCGGTCATCGTCTCGGATCGCGCCCAAACTTTGCCATTGGGGGTAATTAAGTGTGTAGGTCACAACTGTAACACTGGCAGGTCACGATCTGTTCATCTGCCGAATCGATACCGTAAATTTCGGGTTCGGCCATCGTCTCGGATCGCGCCCAAACTTTGCCATTGGGTATAATTAAGTGTGTAGGTCACAACTGTAACACTGGCAGGTCACGATCTGTTCATCTGCCGAATCGATACCGCAAATTTCGGGTTCGGTCGTCGTCTCGGATCGCGCCCAAACTTTGCCATTGGGGGTAATTAAGGGTGTAGGTCACGACTGTAACACTGGCAGGTCACGATCTGTTCATCTGCCGAATCGATACCGCAAATTTCGGGTTCGGTCATCGTCTCGGATCGCGCCCAAACTTTGCCATTGGGGGTAATTAAGGGTGTAGGTCACGACTGTAACACTGGCAGGTCACGATCTGTTCATCTGCCGAATCGATACCGCAAATTTCGGGTTCGGTCATCGTCTCGGATCGCGCCCAAACTTTGCCATTGGGGGTAATTAAGGGAGTAGGTCACAACTGTAACAGTGGTAGGTCACGATCTGTTCATCTGCCGAATCGATACCGCAAATTTCGGGTTCGGTCATCGTCTCGGATCGCGCCCAAACTTTGCCATTGGGGGTAATTAAGGGTGTAGGTCACAACTGTAACACTGGTAGGTCACGATCTGTTCATCTGCCGAATCGATACCGCAAATTTCGGGTTCGGTCATCGTCTCGGATCGCGCCCAAACTTTGCCATTGGGGGTAATTAAGGGTGTAGGTCACGACTGTAACACTGGTAGGTCACGATCTGTTCATCTGCCGAATCGATACCGCAAATTTCGGGTTCGGTCATCGTCTCGGATCGCGCCCAAACTTTGCCATTGGGGGTAATTAAGGGTGTAGGTCACGACTGTAACACTGGCAGGTCACGATCTGTTCATCTGCCGAATCGATACCGCAAATTTCGGGTTCGGTCATCGTCTCGGATCGCGCCCAAACTTTGCCATTGGGGGTAATTAAGGGAGTAGGTCACAACTGTAACACTGGCAGGTCACGATCTGTTCATCTGCCGAATCGATACCGCAAATTTCGGGTTCGGTCATCGTCTCGGATCGCGCCCAAACTTTGCCATTGGGGGTAATTAAGGGTGTAGGTCACAACTGTAACACTGGCAGGTCACGATCTGTTCATCTGCCGAATCGATACCGCAAATTTCGGGTTCGGTCATCGTCTCGGATCGCGCCCAAACTTTGCCATTGGGGGTAATTAAGTGTGTAGGTCACAACTGTAACACTGGCAGGTCACGATCTGTTCATCTGCCGAATCGATACCGTAAATTTCGGGTTCGGCCATCGTCTCGGATCGCGCCCAAACTTTGCCATTGGGTATAATTAAGTGTGTAGGTCACAACTGTAACACTGGCAGGTCACGATCTGTTCATCTGCCGAATCGATACCGCAAATTTCGGGTTCGGTCGTCGTCTCGGATCGCGCCCAAACTTTGCCATTGGGGGTAATTAAGGGTGTAGGTCACGACTGTAACACTGGCAGGTCACGATCTGTTCATCTGCCGAATCGATACCGCAAATTTCGGGTTCGGTCATCGTCTCGGATCGCGCCCAAACTTTGCCATTGGGGGTAATTAAGGGTGTAGGTCACGACTGTAACACTGGCAGGTCACGATCTGTTCATCTGCCGAATCGATACCGCAAATTTCGGGTTCGGTCATCGTCTCGGATCGCGCCCAAACTTTGCCATTGGGGGTAATTAAGGGAGTAGGTCACAACTGTAACAGTGGTAGGTCACGATCTGTTCATCTGCCGAATCGATACCGCAAATTTCGGGTTCGGTCATCGTCTCGGATCGCGCCCAAACTTTGCCATTGGGGGTAATTAAGGGTGTAGGTCACAACTGTAACACTGGTAGGTCACGATCTGTTCATCTGCCGAATCGATACCGCAAATTTCGGGTTCGGTCATCGTCTCGGATCGCGCCCAAACTTTGCCATTGGGGGTAATTAAGGGTGTAGGTCACGACTGTAACACTGGTAGGTCACGATCTGTTCATCTGCCGAATCGATACCGCAAATTTCGGGTTCGGTCATCGTCTCGGATCGCGCCCAAACTTTGCCATTGGGGGTAATTAAGGGTGTAGGTCACGACTGTAACACTGGCAGGTCACGATCTGTTCATCTGCCGAATCGATACCGCAAATTTCGGGTTCGGTCATCGTCTCGGATCGCGCCCAAACTTTGCCATTGGGGGTAATTAAGGGAGTAGGTCACAACTGTAACACTGGCAGGTCACGATCTGTTCATCTGCCGAATCGATACCGCAAATTTCGGGTTCGGTCATCGTCTCGGATCGCGCCCAAACTTTGCCATTGGGGGTAATTAAGGGTGTAGGTCACAACTGTAACACTGGCAGGTCACGATCTGTTCATCTGCCGAATCGATACCGCAAATTTCGGGTTCGGCCATCGTCTCGGATCGCGCCCAAACTTTGCCATTGGGTATAATTAAGTGTGTAGGTCACAACTGAACACTGGCAGGTCACGATCTGTTCATCTGCCGAATCGATACCGCAAATTTCGGGTTCGGTCATCGTCTCGGATCGCGCCCAAACTTTGCCATTGGGGGTAATTAAGGGTGCAGGTCACGACTGTAACACTGACAGGTCACGATCTGTTCATCTGCCGAATCGATACCGCAAATTTCGGGTTCGGTCGTCGTCTCGGATCGCGCCCAAACTTTGCCATTGGGGGTAATTAAGGGTGTAGGTCACGACTGTAACACTGGCAGGTCACGATCTGTTCATCTGCCGAATCGATACCGCAAATTTCGGGTTCGGTCATCGTCTCGGATCGCGCCCAAACTTTGCCATTGGGGGTAATTAAGGGTGTAGGTCACGACTGTAACAGTGGCAGGTCACGATCTGTTCATCTGCCGAATCGATACCGCAAATTTCGGGTTCGGTCATCGTCTCGGATCGCGCCCAAACTTTGCCATTGGGGGTAATTAAGGGTGTAGGTCACAACTGTAACACTGGCAGGTCACGATCTGTTCATCTGCCGAATCGATACCGCAAATTTCGGGTTCGGTCATCGTCTCGGATCGCGCCCAAACTTTGCCATTGGGGGTAATTAAGGGTGTAGGTCACGACTGTAACACTGGCAGGTCACGATCTGTTCATCTGCCGAATCGATACCGCAAATTTCGGGTTCGGTCATCGTCTCGGATCGCGCCCAAACTTTGCCATTGGGGGTAATTAAGGGAGTAGGTCACAACTGTAACAGTGGTAGGTCACGATCTGTTCATCTGCCGAATCGATACCGCAAATTTCGGGTTCGGTCATCGTCTCGGATCGCGCCCAAACTTTGCCATTGGGGGTAATTAAGGGTGTAGGTCACAACTGTAACACTGGCAGGTCACGATCTGTTCATCTGCCGAATCGATACCGCAAATTTCGGGTTCGGTCATCGTCTCGGATCGCGCCCAAACTTTGCCATTGGGGGTAATTAAGTGTGTAGGTCACAACTGTAACACTGGCAGGTCACGATCTGTTCATCTGCCGAATCGATACCGTAAATTTCGGGTTCGGCCATCGTCTCGGATCGCGCCCAAACTTTGCCATTGGGTATAATTAAGTGTGTAGGTCACAACTGTAACACTGGCAGGTCACGATCTGTTCATCTGCCGAATCGATACCGCAAATTTCGGGTTCGGTCGTCGTCTCGGATCGCGCCCAAACTTTGCCATTGGGGGTAATTAAGGGTGTAGGTCACGACTGTAACACTGGCAGGTCACGATCTGTTCATCTGCCGAATCGATACCGCAAATTTCGGGTTCGGTCATCGTCTCGGATCGCGCCCAAACTTTGCCATTGGGGGTAATTAAGGGTGTAGGTCACGACTGTAACACTGGCAGGTCACGATCTGTTCATCTGCCGAATCGATACCGCAAATTTCGGGTTCGGTCATCGTCTCGGATCGCGCCCAAACTTTGCCATTGGGGGTAATTAAGGGAGTAGGTCACAACTGTAACAGTGGTAGGTCACGATCTGTTCATCTGCCGAATCGATACCGCAAATTTCGGGTTCGGTCATCGTCTCGGATCGCGCCCAAACTTTGCCATTGGGGGTAATTAAGGGTGTAGGTCACAACTGTAACACTTGTAGGTCACGATCTGTTCATCTGCCGAATCGATACCGCAAATTTCGGGTTCGGTCATCGTCTCGGATCGCGCCCAAACTTTGCCATTGGGGGTAATTAAGGGTGTAGGTCACGACTGTAACACTGGTAGGTCACGATCTGTTCATCTGCCGAATCGATACCGCAAATTTCGGGTTCGGTCATCGTCTCGGATCGCGCCCAAACTTTGCCATTGGGGGTAATTAAGGGTGTAGGTCACGACTGTAACACTGGCAGGTCACGATCTGTTCATCTGCCGAATCGATACCGCAAATTTCGGGTTCGGTCATCGTCTCGGATCGCGCCCAAACTTTGCCATTGGGGGTAATTAAGGGAGTAGGTCACAACTGTAACACTGGCAGGTCACGATCTGTTCATCTGCCGAATCGATACCGCAAATTTCGGGTTCGGTCATCGTCTCGGATCGCGCCCAAACTTTGCCATTGGGGGTAATTAAGGGTGTAGGTCACAACTGTAACACTGGCAGGTCACGATCTGTTCATCTGCCGAATCGATACCGCAAATTTCGGGTTCGGTCGTCGTCTCGGATCGCGCCCAAACTTTGCCATTGGGGGTAATTAAGGGTGTAGGTCACGACTGTAACACTGGTAGGTCACGATCTGTTCATCTGCCGAATCGATACCGCAAATTTCGGGTTCGGTCATCGTCTCGGATCGCGCCCAAACTTTGCCATTGGGGGTAATTAAGGGTGTAGGTCACAACTGTAACACTGGCAGGTCACGATCTGTTCATCTGCCGAATCGATACCGCAAATTTCGGGTTCGGTCATCGTCTCGGATCGCGCCCAAACTTTGCCATTGGGGGTAATTAAGGGTGTAGGTCACGACTGTAACACTGGCAGGTCACGATCTGTTCATCTGCCGAATCGATACCGCAAATTTCGGGTTCGGTCATCGTCTCGGATCGCGCCCAAACTTTGCCATTGGGGGTAATTAAGGGTGTAGGTCACGACTGTAACACTGGCAGGTCACGATCTGTTCATCTGCCGAATCGATACCGCAAATTTCGGGTTCGGTCATCGTCTCGGATCGCGCCCAAACTTTGCCATTGGGGGTAATTAAGGGTGTAGGTCACAACTGTAACACTGGTAGGTCACGATCTGTTCATCTGCCGAATCGATACCGCAAATTTCGGGTTCGGTCATCGTCTCGGATCGCGCCCAAACTTTGCCATTGGGGGTAATTAAGGGTGTAGGTCACAACTGTAACACTGGCAGGTCACGATCTGTTCATCTGCCGAATCGATACCGCAAATTTCGGGTTCGGTCATCGTCTCGGATCGCGCCCAAACTTTGCCATTGGGGGTAATTAAGGGTGTAGGTCACAACTGTAACACTGGCAGGTCACGATCTGTTCACCTGCCGAATCGATACCGCAAATTTCGGGTTCGGTCATCGTCTCGGATCGCGCCCAAACTTTGCCATTGGGGGTAATTAAGGGAGTAGGTCACAACTGTAACAGTGGTAGGTCACGATCTGTTCATCTGCCGAATCGATACCGCAAATTTCGGGTTCGGTCATCGTCTCGGATCGCGCCCAAACTTTGCCATTGGGGGTAATTAAGGGTGTAGGTCACAACTGTAACACTGGTAGGTCACGATCTGTTCATCTGCCGAATCGATACCGCAAATTTCGGGTTCGGTCATCGTCTCGGATCGCGCCCAAACTTTGCCATTGGGGGTAATTAAGGGTGTAGGTCACGACTGTAACACTGGTAGGTCACGATCTGTTCATCTGCCGAATCGATACCGCAAATTTCGGGTTCGGTCATCGTCTCGGATCGCGCCCAAACTTTGCCATTGGGGGTAATTAAGGGTGTAGGTCACGACTGTAACACTGGCAGGTCACGATCTGTTCATCTGCCGAATCGATACCGCAAATTTCGGGTTCGGTCATCGTCTCGGATCGCGCCCAAACTTTGCCATTGGGGGTAATTAAGGGAGTAGGTCACAACTGTAACACTGGCAGGTCACGATCTGTTCATCTGCCGAATCGATACCGCAAATTTCGGGTTCGGTCATCGTCTCGGATCGCGCCCAAACTTTGCCATTGGGGGTAATTAAGGGTGTAGGTCACAACTGTAACACTGGCAGGTCACGATCTGTTCATCTGCCGAATCGATACCGCAAATTTCGGGTTCGGTCATCGTCTCGGATCGCGCCCAAACTTTGCCATTGGGGGTAATTAAGTGTGTAGGTCACAACTGTAACACTGGCAGGTCACGATCTGTTCATCTGCCGAATCGATACCGTAAATTTCGGGTTCGGCCATCGTCTCGGATCGCGCCCAAACTTTGCCATTGGGTATAATTAAGTGTGTAGGTCACAACTGTAACACTGGCAGGTCACGATCTGTTCATCTGCCGAATCGATACCGCAAATTTCGGGTTCGGTCGTCGTCTCGGATCGCGCCCAAACTTTGCCATTGGGGGTAATTAAGGGTGTAGGTCACGACTGTAACACTGGCAGGTCACGATCTGTTCATCTGCCGAATCGATACCGCAAATTTCGGGTTCGGTCATCGTCTCGGATCGCGCCCAAACTTTGCCATTGGGGGTAATTAAGGGTGTAGGTCACGACTGTAACACTGGCAGGTCACGATCTGTTCATCTGCCGAATCGATACCGCAAATTTCGGGTTCGGTCATCGTCTCGGATCGCGCCCAAACTTTGCCATTGGGGGTAATTAAGGGAGTAGGTCACAACTGTAACAGTGGTAGGTCACGATCTGTTCATCTGCCGAATCGATACCGCAAATTTCGGGTTCGGTCATCGTCTCGGATCGCGCCCAAACTTTGCCATTGGGGGTAATTAAGGGTGTAGGTCACAACTGTAACACTTGTAGGTCACGATCTGTTCATCTGCCGAATCGATACCGCAAATTTCGGGTTCGGTCATCGTCTCGGATCGCGCCCAAACTTTGCCATTGGGGGTAATTAAGGGTGTAGGTCACGACTGTAACACTGGTAGGTCACGATCTGTTCATCTGCCGAATCGATACCGCAAATTTCGGGTTCGGTCATCGTCTCGGATCGCGCCCAAACTTTGCCATTGGGGGTAATTAAGGGTGTAGGTCACGACTGTAACACTGGCAGGTCACGATCTGTTCATCTGCCGAATCGATACCGCAAATTTCGGGTTCGGTCATCGTCTCGGATCGCGCCCAAACTTTGCCATTGGGGGTAATTAAGGGAGTAGGTCACAACTGTAACACTGGCAGGTCACGATCTGTTCATCTGCCGAATCGATACCGCAAATTTCGGGTTCGGTCATCGTCTCGGATCGCGCCCAAACTTTGCCATTGGGGGTAATTAAGGGTGTAGGTCACAACTGTAACACTGGCAGGTCACGATCTGTTCATCTGCCGAATCGATACCGCAAATTTCGGGTTCGGCCATCGTCTCGGATCGCGCCCAAACTTTGCCATTGGGTATAATTAAGTGTGTAGGTCACAACTGAACACTGGCAGGTCACGATCTGTTCATCTGCCGAATCGATACCGCAAATTTCGGGTTCGGTCATCGTCTCGGATCGCGCCCAAACTTTGCCATTGGGGGTAATTAAGGGTGCAGGTCACGACTGTAACACTGACAGGTCACGATCTGTTCATCTGCCGAATCGCGATACCGCAAATTTCGGGTTCGGTCGTCGTCTCGGATCGCGCCCAAACTTTGCCATTGGGGGTAATTAAGGGTGTAGGTCACGACTGTAACACTGGCAGGTCACGATCTGTTCATCTGCCGAATCGATACCGCAAATTTCGGGTTCGGTCATCGTCTCGGATCGCGCCCAAACTTTGCCATTGGGGGTAATTAAGGGTGTAGGTCACGACTGTAACAGTGGCAGGTCACGATCTGTTCATCTGCCGAATCGATACCGCAAATTTCGCGTTCGGTCATCGTCTCGGATCGCGCCCAAACTTTGCCATTGGGGGTAATTAAGGGTGTAGGTCACAACTGTAACACTGGCAGGTCACGATCTGTTCACCTGCCGAATCGATACCGCAAATTTCGGGTTCGGTCATCGTCTCGGATCGCGCCCAAACTTTGCCATTGGGGGTAGTTAAGGGTGTAGGTCACGACTGTAACACTGGCAGGTCACGATCTGTTCATCTGCCGAATCGATACCGCAAATTTCGGGTTCGGTCGTCGTCTCGGATCGCGCCCAAACTTTGCCATTGGGGGTAATTAAGGGTGTAGGTCACGACTGTAACACTGGTAGGTCACGATCTGTTCATCTGCCGAATCGATACCGCAAATTTCGGGTTCGGTCATCGTCTCGGATCGCGCCCAAACTTTGCCATTGGGGGTAATTAAGGGTGTAGGTCACAACTGTAACACTGGCAGGTCACGATCTGTTCATCTGCCGAATCGATACCGCAAATTTCGGGTTCGGTCATCGTCTCGGATCGCGCCCAAACTTTGCCATTGGGGGTAATTAAGGGTGTAGGTCACGACTGTAACACTGGCAGGTCACGATCTGTTCATCTGCCGAATCGATACCGCAAATTTCGGGTTCGGTCATCGTCTCGGATCGCGCCCAAACTTTGCCATTGGGGGTAATTAAGGGTGTAGGTCACGACTGTAACACTGGCAGGTCACGATCTGTTCATCTGCCGAATCGATACCGCAAATTTCGGGTTCGGTCATCGTCTCGGATCGCGCCCAAACTTTGCCATTGGGGGTAATTAAGGGTGTAGGTCACAACTGTAACACTGGTAGGTCACGATCTGTTCATCTGCCGAATCGATACCGCAAATTTCGGGTTCGGTCATCGTCTCGGATCGCGCCCAAACTTTGCCATTGGGGGTAATTAAGGGTGTAGGTCACAACTGTAACACTGGCAGGTCACGATCTGTTCATCTGCCGAATCGATACCGCAAATTTCGGGTTCGGTCATCGTCTCGGATCGCGCCCAAACTTTGCCATTGGGGGTAATTAAGGGTGTAGGTCACAACTGTAACACTGGCAGGTCACGATCTGTTCACCTGCCGAATCGATACCGCAAATTTCGGGTTCGGTCATCGTCTCGGATCGCGCCCAAACTTTGCCATTGGGGGTAATTAAGGGTGTAGGTCACAACTGTAACACTGGCAGGTCACGATCTGTTCATCTGCCGAATCGATACCGCAAATTTCTGGTTCGGTCATCGTCTCGGATCGCGCCCAAACTTTGCCATTGGGGGTAATTAAGTGTGTAGGTCACAACTGTAACACTGGCAGGTCACGATCTGTTCATCTGCCGAATCGATACCGTAAATTTCGGGTTCGGCCATCGTCTCGGATCGCGCCCAAACTTTGCCATTGGGTATAATTAAGTGTGTAGGTCACAACTGTAACACTGGCAGGTCACGATCTGTTCATCTGCCGAATCGATACCGCAAATTTCGGGTTCGGTCGTCGTCTCGGATCGCGCCCAAACTTTGCCATTGGGGGTAATTAAGGGTGTAGGTCACGACTGTAACACTGGCAGGTCACGATCTGTTCATCTGCCGAATCGATACCGCAAATTTCGGGTTCGGTCATCGTCTCGGATCGCGCCCAAACTTTGCCATTGGGGGTAATTAAGGGTGTAGCTCACGACTGTAACACTGGCAGGTCACGATCTGTTCATCTGCCGAATCGATACCGCAAATTTCGGGTTCGGTCATCGTCTCGGATCGCGCCCAAACTTTGCCATTGGGGGTAATTAAGGGAGTAGGTCACAACTGTAACAGTGGTAGGTCACGATCTGTTCATCTGCCGAATCGATACCGCAAATTTCGGGTTCGGTCATCGTCTCGGATCGCGCCCAAACTTTGCCATTGGGGGTAATTAAGGGTGTAGGTCACAACTGTAACACTGGTAGGTCACGATCTGTTCATCTGCCGAATCGATACCGCAAATTTCGGGTTCGGTCATCGTCTCGGATCGCGCCCAAACTTTGCCATTGGGGGTAATTAAGGGTGTAGGTCACGACTGTAACACTGGCAGGTCACGATCTGTTCATCTGCCGAATCGATACCGCAAATTTCGGGTTCGGTCATCGTCTCGGATCGCGCCCAAACTTTGCCATTGGGGGTAATTAAGGGAGTAGGTCACAACTGTAACAGTGGTAGGTCACGATCTGTTCATCTGCCGAATCGATACCGCAAATTTCGGGTTCGGTCATCGTCTCGGATCGCGCCCAAACTTTGCCATTGGGGGTAATTAAGGGTGTAGGTCACAACTGTAACACTGGCAGGTCACGATCTGTTCATCTGCCGAATCGATACCGCAAATTTCGGGTTCGGTCATCGTCTCGGATCGCGCCCAAACTTTGCCATTGGGGGTAATTAAGGGTGTAGGTCACAACTGTAACACTGGCAGGTCACGATCTGTTCATCTGCCGAATCGATACCGCAAATTTCGGGTTCGGCCATCGTCTCGGATCGCGCCCAAACTTTGCCATTGGGTATAATTAAGTGTGTAGGTCACAACTGAACACTGGCAGGTCACGATCTGTTCATCTGCCGAATCGATACCGCAAATTTCGGGTTCGGTCATCGTCTCGGATCGCGCCCAAACTTTGCCATTGGGGGTAATTAAGGGTGCAGGTCACGACTGTAACACTGACAGGTCACGATCTGTTCATCTGCCGAATCGATACCGCAAATTTCGGGTTCGGCCATCGTCTCGGATCGCGCCCAAACTTTGCCATTGGGTATAATTGTGTAGGTCACAACTGTAACACTTGCAGGTCACGATCTGTTCATCTGCCGAATCGATACCGCAAATTTCGGGTTCGGTCATCGTCTCGGATCGCGCCCAAACTTTGCCATTGGGGGTAATTAAGGGTGTAGGTCACGACTGTAACAGTGGCAGGTCACGATCTGTTCATCTGCCGAATCGATACCGCAAATTTCGCGTTCGGTCATCGTCTCGGATCGCGCCCAAACTTTGCCATTGGGGGTAATTAAGGGTGTAGGTCACAACTGTAACACTGGCAGGTCACGATCTGTTCATCTGCCGAATCGATACCGCAAATTTCGGGTTCGGCCATCGTCTCGGATCGCGCCCAAACTTTGCCATTGGGTATAATTAAGTGTGTAGGTCACAACTGAACACTGGCAGGTCACGATCTGTTCATCTGCCGAATCGATACCGCAAATTTCGGGTTCGGTCATCGTCTCGGATCGCGCCCAAACTTTGCCATTGGGGGTAATTAAGGGTGTAGGTCACGACTGTAACACTGGCAGGTCACGATCTGTTCATCTGCCGAATCGATACCGCAAATTTCGGGTTCGGTCATCGTCTCGGATCGCGCCCAAACTTTGCCATTGGGGGTAATTAAGGGAGTAGGTCACAACTGTAACAGTGGTAGGTCACGATCTGTTCATCTGCCGAATCGATACCGCAAATTTCGGGTTCGGTCATCGTCTCGGATCGCGCCCAAACTTTGCCATTGGGGGTAATTAAGGGTGTAGGTCACAACTGTAACACTGGCAGGTCACGATCTGTTCATCTGCCGAATCGATACCGCAAATTTCGGGTTCGGTCATCGTCTCGGATCGCGCCCAAACTTTGCCTTTGGGGGTAATTAAGTGTGTAGGTCACAACTGTAACACTGGCAGGTCACGATCTGTTCATCTGCCGAATCGATACCGTAAATTTCGGGTTCGGCCATCGTCTCGGATCGCGCCCAAACATTGCCATTGGGTATAATTAAGTGTGTAGGTCACAACTGTAACACTGGCAGGTCACGATCTGTTCATCTGCCGAATCGATACCGCAAATTTCGGGTTCGGTCGTCGTCTCGGATCGCGCCCAAACTTTGCCATTGGGGGTAATTAAGGGTGTAGGTCACGACTGTAACACTGGCAGGTCACGATCTGTTCATCTGCCGAATCGATACCGCAAATTTCGGGTTCGGTCATCGTCTCGGATCGCGCCCAAACTTTGCCATTGGGGGTAATTAAGGGTGTAGGTCACGACTGTAACACTGGCAGGTCACGATCTGTTCATCTGCCGAATCGATACCGCAAATTTCGGGTTCGGTCATCGTCTCGGATCGCGCCCAAACTTTGCCATTGGGGGTAATTAAGGGAGTAGGTCACAACTGTAACAGTGGTAGGTCACGATCTGTTCATCTGCCGAATCGATACCGCAAATTTCGGGTTCGGTCATCGTCTCGGATCGCGCCCAAACTTTGCCATTGGGGGTAATTAAGGGTGTAGGTCACAACTGTAACACTGGTAGGTCACGATCTGTTCATCTGCCGAATCGATACCGCAAATTTCGGGTTCGGTCATCGTCTCGGATCGCGCCCAAACTTTGCCATTGGGGGTAATTAAGGGTGTAGGTCACGACTGTAACACTGGCAGGTCACGATCTGTTCATCTGCCGAATCGATACCGCAAATTTCGGGTTCGGTCATCGTCTCGGATCGCGCCCAAACTTTGCCATTGGGGGTAATTAAGGGAGTAGGTCACAACTGTAACAGTGGTAGGTCACGATCTGTTCATCTGCCGAATCGATACCGCAAATTTCGGGTTCGGTCATCGTCTCGGATCGCGCCCAAACTTTGCCATTGGGGGTAATTAAGGGTGTAGGTCACAACTGTAACACTGGCAGGTCACGATCTGTTCATCTGCCGAATCGATACCGCAAATTTCGGGTTCGGTCATCGTCTCGGATCGCGCCCAAACTTTGCCATTGGGGGTAATTAAGGGTGTAGGTCACAACTGTAACACTGGCAGGTCACGATCTGTTCATCTGCCGAATCGATACCGCAAATTTCGGGTTCGGCCATCGTCTCGGATCGCGCCCAAACTTTGCCATTGGGTATAATTAAGTGTGTAGGTCACAACTGAACACTGGCAGGTCACGATCTGTTCATCTGCCGAATCGATACCGCAAATTTCGGGTTCGGTCATCGTCTCGGATCGCGCCCAAACTTTGCCATTGGGGGTAATTAAGGGTGCAGGTCACGACTGTAACACTGACAGGTCACGATCTGTTCATCTGCCGAATCGATACAGCAAATTTCGGGTTCGGTCATCGTCTCGGATCGCGCCCAAACTTTGCCATTGGGGGTAATTAAGGGTGTAGGTCACAACTGTAACACTGGTAGGTCACGATCTGTTCATCTGCCGAATCGATACCGCAAATTTCGGGTTCGGTCATCGTCTCGGATCGCGCCCAAACTTTGCCATTGGGGGTAATTAAGGGTGTAGGTCATGACTGGAACACTGGCAGGTCACGATCTGTTCATCTGCCGAATCGATACCGCAAATTTCGCGTTCGGTCATCGTCTCGGATCGCGCCCAAACTTTGCCATTGGGGGTAATTAAGGGTGTAGGTCACAACTGTAACACTGGCAGGTCACGATCTGTTCACCTGCCGAATCGATACCGCAAATTTCGGGTTCGGTCATCGTCTCGGATCGCGCCCAAACTTTGCCATTGGGGGTAGTTAAGGGTGTAGGTCACGACTGTAACACTGGCAGGTCACGATCTGTTCATCTGCCGAATCGATACCGCAAATTTCGGGTTCGGTCGTCGTCTCGGATCGCGCCCAAACTTTGCCATTGGGGGTAATTAAGGGTGTAGGTCACGACTGTAACACTGGCAGGTCACGATCTGTTCATCTGCCGAATCGATACCGCAAATTTCGGGTTCGGTCATCGTCTCGGATCGCGCCCAAACTTTGCCATTGGGGGTAATTAAGGGTGTAGGTCACAACTGTAACACTGGCAGGTCACGATCTGTTCATCTGCCGAATCGATACCGCAAATTTCGGGTTCGGTCATCGTCTCGGATCGCGCCCAAACTTTGCCATTGGGTATAATTAAGTGTGTAGGTCACAACTGTAACACTGGCAGGTCACGATCTGTTCATCTGCCGAATCGATACCGCAAATTTCGGGTTCGGTCATCGTCTCGGATCGCGCCCAAACTTTGCCATTGGGGGTAATTAAGGGTGTAGGTCACGACTGTAACACCGGCAGGTCACGATCTGTTCATCTGCCGAATCGATACCGCAAATTTCGGGTTCGGTCATCGTCTCGGATCGCGCCCAAACTTTGCCATTGGGGGTAATTAAGGGAGTAGGTCACAACTGTAACAGTGGTAGGTCACGATCTGTTCATCTGCCGAATCGATACCGCAAATTTCGGGTTCGGTCATCGTCTCGGATCGCGCCCAAACTTTGCCATTGGGGGTAATTAAGGGTGTAGGTCACAACTGTAACACTGGCAGGTCACGATCTGTTCATCTGCCGAATCGATACCGCAAATTTCGGGTTCGGTCATCGTCTCGGATCGCGCCCAAACTTTGCCATTGGGGGTAGTTAAGGGTGTAGGTCACGACTGTAACACTGGCAGGTCACGATCTGTTCATCTGCCGAATCGATACCGCAAATTTCGGGTTCGGTCGTCGTCTCGGATCGCGCCCAAACTTTGCCATTGGGGGTAATTAAGGGTGTAGGTCACGACTGTAACACTGACAGGTCACGATCTGTTCATCTGCCGAATCGATACCGCAAATTTCGGGTTCGGCCATCGTCTCGGATCGCGCCCAAACTTTGCCATTGGGTATAATTGTGTAGGTCACAACTGTAACACTGGCAGGTCACGATCTGTTCATCTGCCGAATCGATACCGCAAATTTCGGGTTCGGTCATCGTCTCGGATCGCGCCCAAACTTTGCCATTGGGGGTAATTAAGGGTGTAGGTCACGACTGTAACAGTGGCAGGTCACGATCTGTTCATCTGCCGAATCGATACCGCAAATTTCGGGTTCGGTCATCGTCTCGGATCGCGCCCAAACTTTGCCATTGGGGGTAATTAAGGGTGTAGGTCACAACTGTAACACTGGCAGGTCACGATCTGTTCACCTGCCGAATCGATACCGCAAATTTCGGGTTCGGTCATCGTCTCGGATCGCGCCCAAACTTTGCCATTGGGGGTAGTTAAGGGTGTAGGTCACGACTGTAACACTGGCAGGTCACGATCTGTTCATCTGCCGAATCGATACCGCAAATTTCGGGTTCGGTCGTCGTCTCGGATCGCGCCCAAACTTTGCCATTGGGGGTAGTTAAGGGTGTAGGTCACGACTGTAACACTGGCAGGTCACGATCTGTTCATCTGCCGAATCGATACCGCAAATTTCGGGTTCGGTCGTCGTCTCGGATCGCGCCCAAACTTTGCCATTGGGGGTAATTAAGGGTGTAGGTCACGACTGTAACACTGGCAGGTCACGATCTGTTCATCTGCCGAATCGATACCGCAAATTTCGGGTTCGGTCATCGTCTCGGATCGCGCCCAAACTTTGCCATTGGGTATAATTAAGTGTGTAGGTCACAACTGTAACACTGGCAGGTCACGATCTGTTCATCTGCCGAATCGATACCGCAAATTTCGGGTTCGGTCATCGTCTCGGATCGCGCCCAAACTTTGCCATTGGGGGTAATTAAGGGTGTAGGTCACGACTGTAACACTGGCAGGTCACGATCTGTTCATCTGCCGAATCGATACCGCAAATTTCGGGTTCGGTCATCGTCTCGGATCGCGCCCAAACTTTGCCATTGGGGTAATTAAGGGAGTAGGTCACAACTGTAACAGTGGTAGGTCACGATCTGTTCATCTGCCGAATCGATACCGCAAATTTCGGGTTCGGTCATCGTCTCGGATCGCGCCCAAACTTTGCCATTGGGGGTAATTAAGGGTGTAGGTCACAACTGTAACACTGGCAGGTCACGATCTGTTAATCTGCCGAATCGATACCGCAAATTTCGGGTTCGGTCGTCGTCTCGGATCGCGCCCAAACTTTGCCATTGGGGGTAATTAAGGGTGTAGGTCACGACTGTAACACTGGCAGGTCACGATCTGTTCATCTGCCGAATCGATACCGCAAATTTCGGGTTCGGTCATCGTCTCGGATCGCGCCCAAACTTTGCCATTGGGGGTAATTAAGGGTGTAGGTCACGACTGTAACACTGACAGGTCACGATCTGTTCATCTGCCGAATCGATACCGCAAATTTCGGGTTCGGCCATCGTCTCGGATCGCGCCCAAACTTTGCCATTGGGTATAATTGTGTAGGTCACAACTGTAACACTGGCAGGTCACGATCTGTTCATCTGCCGAATCGATACCGCAAATTTCGGGTTCGGTCATCGTCTCGGATCGCGCCCAAACTTTGCCATTGGGGGTAATTAAGGGTGTAGGTCACGACTGTAACAGTGGCAGGTCACGATCTGTTCATCTGCCGAATCGATACCGCAAATTTCGGGTTCGGTCATCGTCTCGGATCGCGCCCAAACTTTGCCATTGGGGGTAATTAAGGGTGTAGGTCACAACTGTAACACTGGCAGGTCACGATCTGTTCACCTGCCGAATCGATACCGCAAATTTCGGGTTCGGTCATCGTCTCGGATCGCGCCCAAACTTTGCCATTGGGGGTAGTTAAGGGTGTAGGTCACGACTGTAACACTGGCAGGTCACGATCTGTTCATCTGCCGAATCGATACCGCAAATTTCGGGTTCGGTCGTCGTCTCGGATCGCGCCCAAACTTTGCCATTGGGGGTAGTTAAGGGTGTAGGTCACGACTGTAACACTGGCAGGTCACGATCTGTTCATCTGCCGAATCGATACCGCAAATTTCGGGTTCGGTCGTCGTCTCGGATCGCGCCCAAACTTTGCCATTGGGGGTAATTAAGGGTGTAGGTCACGACTGTAACACTGGCAGGTCACGATCTGTTCATCTGCCGAATCGATACCGCAAATTTCGGGTTCGGTCATCGTCTCGGATCGCGCCCAAACTTTGCCATTGGGTATAATTAAGTGTGTAGGTCACAACTGTAACACTGGCAGGTCACGATCTGTTCATCTGCCGAATCGATACCGCAAATTTCGGGTTCGGTCATCGTCTCGGATCGCGCCCAAACTTTGCCATTGGGGGTAATTAAGGGTGTAGGTCACGACTGTAACACTGGCAGGTCACGATCTGTTCATCTGCCGAATCGATACCGCAAATTTCGGGTTCGGTCATCGTCTCGGATCGCGCCCAAACTTTGCCATTGGGGTAATTAAGGGAGTAGGTCACAACTGTAACAGTGGTAGGTCACGATCTGTTCATCTGCCGAATCGATACCGCAAATTTCGGGTTCGGTCATCGTCTCGGATCGCGCCCAAACTTTGCCATTGGGGGTAATTAAGGGTGTAGGTCACAACTGTAACACTGGCAGGTCACGATCTGTTAATCTGCCGAATCGATACCGCAAATTTCGGGTTCGGTCGTCGTCTCGGATCGCGCCCAAACTTTGCCATTGGGGGTAATTAAGGGTGTAGGTCACGACTGTAACACTGGCAGGTCACGATCTGTTCATCTGCCGAATCGATACCGCAAATTTCGGGTTCGGTCATCGTCTCGGATCGCGCCCAAACTTTGCCATTGGGGGTAATTAAGGGTGTAGGTCACGACTGTAACACTGGCAGGTCACGATCTGTTCATCTGCCGAATCGATACCGCAAATTTCGGGTTCGGCCATCGTCTCGGATCGCGCCCAAACTTTGCCATTGGGTATAATTAAGTGTGTAGGTCACAACTGTAACACTGGCAGGTCACGATCTGTTCATCTGCCGAATCGATACCGCAAATTTCGGGTTCGGTCATCGTCTCGGATCGCGCCCAAACTTTGCCATTGGGGGTAGTTAAGGGTGTAGGTCACGACTGTAACACTGGCAGGTCACGATCTGTTCATCTGCCGAATCGATACCGCAAATTTCGGGTTCGGTCGTCGTCTCGGATCGCGCCCAAACTTTGCCATTGGGGGTAATTAAGGGTGTAGGTCACGACTGTAACACTGGCAGGTCACGATCTGTTCATCTGCCGAATCGATACCGCAAATTTCGGGTTCGGTCATCGTCTCGGATCGCGCCCAAACTTTGCCATTGGGGGTAATTAAGGGAGTAGGTCACAACTGTAACAGTGGTAGGTCACGATCTGTTCATCTGCCGAATCGATACCGCAAATTTCGGGTTCGGTCATCGTCTCGGATCGCGCCCAAACTTTGCCATTGGGGGTAATTAAGGGTGTAGGTCACAACTGTAACACTGGTAGGTCACGATCTGTTCATCTGCCGAATCGATACCGCAAATTTCGGGTTCGGTCATCGTCTCGGATCGCGCCCAAACTTTGCCATTGGGGGTAATTAAGGGTGTAGGTCACGACTGTAACACTGGCAGGTCACGATCTGTTCATCTGCCGAATCGATACCGCAAATTTCGGGTTCGGTCATCGTCTCGGATCGCGCCCAAACTTTGCCATTGGGGGTAATTAAGGGAGTAGGTCACAACTGTAACAGTGGTAGGTCACGATCTGTTCATCTGCCGAATCGATACCGCAAATTTCGGGTTCGGTCATCGTCTCGGATCGCGCCCAAACTTTGCCATTGGGGGTAATTAAGGGTGTAGGTCACAACTGTAACACTGGCAGGTCACGATCTGTTCATCTGCCGAATCGATACCGCAAATTTCGGGTTCGGTCATCGTCTCGGATCGCGCCCAAACTTTGCCATTGGGGGTAATTAAGGGTGTAGGTCACAACTGTAACACTGGCAGGTCACGATCTGTTCATCTGCCGAATCGATACCGCAAATTTCGGGTTCGGCCATCGTCTCGGATCGCGCCCAAACTTTGCCATTGGGTATAATTAAGTGTGTAGGTCACAACTGAACACTGGCAGGTCACGATCTGTTCATCTGCCGAATCGATACCGCAAATTTCGGGTTCGGTCATCGTCTCGGATCGCGCCCAAACTTTGCCATTGGGGGTAATTAAGGGTGCAGGTCACGACTGTAACACTGACAGGTCACGATCTGTTCATCTGCCGAATCGATACCGCAAATTTCGGGTTCGGCCATCGTCTCGGATCGCGCCCAAACTTTGCCATTGGGTATAATTGTGTAGGTCACAACTGTAACACTGGCAGGTCACGATCTGTTCATCTGCCGAATCGATACCGCAAATTTCGGGTTCGGTCATCGTCTCGGATCGCGCCCAAACTTTGCCATTGGGGGTAATTAAGGGTGTAGGTCACGACTGTAACAGTGGCAGGTCACGATCTGTTCATCTGCCGAATCGATACCGCAAATTTCGCGTTCGGTCATCGTCTCGGATCGCGCCCAAACTTTGCCATTGGGGGTAATTAAGGGTGTAGGTCACAACTGTAACACTGGCAGGTCACGATCTGTTCATCTGCCGAATCGATACCGCAAATTTCGGGTTCGGCCATCGTCTCGGATCGCGCCCAAACTTTGCCATTGGGTATAATTAAGTGTGTAGGTCACAACTGAACACTGGCAGGTCACGATCTGTTCATCTGCCGAATCGATACCGCAAATTTCGGGTTCGGTCATCGTCTCGGATCGCGCCCAAACGTTGCCATTGGGGGTAATTAAGGGTGTAGGTCACAACTGTAACACTGGTAGGTCACGATCTGTTCATCTGCCGAATCGATACCGCAAATTTCGGGTTCGGTCATCGTCTCGGATCGCGCCCAAACTTTGCCATTGGGGGTAATTAAGGGTGTAGGTCACGACTGTAACACTGGCAGGTCACGATCTGTTCATCTGCCGAATCGATACTGCAAATTTCGGGTTCGGTCATCGTCTCGGATCGCGCCCAAACTTTGCCATTGGGGGTAATTAAGGGAGTAGGTCACAACTGTAACAGTGGTAGGTCACGATCTGTTCATCTGCCGAATCGATACCGCAAATTTCGGGTTCGGTCATCGTCTCGGATCGCGCCCAAACTTTGCCATTGGGGGTAATTAAGGGTGTAGGTCACAACTGTAACACTGGCAGGTCACGATCTGTTCATCTGCCGAATCGATACCGCAAATTTCGGGTTCGGTCATCGTCTCGGATCGCGCCCAAACTTTGCCATTGGGGGTAATTAAGGGTGTAGGTCACGACTGTAACAGTGGCAGGTCACGATCTGTTCATCTGCCGAATCGATACCGCAAATTTCGCGTTCGGTCATCGTCTCGGATCGCGCCCAAACTTTGCCATTGGGGGTAATTAAGGGTGTAGGTCACAACTGTAACACTGGCAGGTCACGATCTGTTCATCTGCCGAATCGATACCGCAAATTTCGGGTTCGGCCATCGTCTCGGATCGCGCCCAAACTTTGCCATTGGGTATAATTAAGTGTGTAGGTCACAACTGAACACTGGCAGGTCACGATCTGTTCATCTGCCGAATCGATACCGCAAATTTCGGGTTCGGTCATCGTCTCGGATCGCGCCCAAACTTTGCCATTGGGGGTAATTAAGGGTGTAGGTCACGACTGTAACACTGGCAGGTCACGATCTGTTCATCTGCCGAATCGATACCGCAAATTTCGGGTTCGGTCATCGTCTCGGATCGCGCCCAAACTTTGCCATTGGGGGTAATTAAGGGAGTAGGTCACAACTGTAACAGTGGTAGGTCACGATCTGTTCATCTGCCGAATCGATACCGCAAATTTCGGGTTCGGTCATCGTCTCGGATCGCGCCCAAACTTTGCCATTGGGGGTAATTAAGGGTGTAGGTCACAACTGTAACACTGGCAGGTCACGATCTGTTCATCTGCCGAATCGATACCGCAAATTTCGGGTTCGGTCATCGTCTCGGATCGCGCCCAAACTTTGCCTTTGGGGGTAATTAAGTGTGTAGGTCACAACTGTAACACTGGCAGGTCACGATCTGTTCATCTGCCGAATCGATACCGTAAATTTCGGGTTCGGCCATCGTCTCGGATCGCGCCCAAACTTTGCCATTGGGTATAATTAAGTGTGTAGGTCACAACTGTAACACTGGCAGGTCACGATCTGTTCATCTGCCGAATCGATACCGCAAATTTCGGGTTCGGTCGTCGTCTCGGATCGCGCCCAAACTTTGCCATTGGGGGTAATTAAGGGTGTAGGTCACGACTGTAACACTGGCAGGTCACGATCTGTTCATCTGCCGAATCGATACCGCAAATTTCGGGTTCGGTCATCGTCTCGGATCGCGCCCAAACTTTGCCATTGGGGGTAATTAAGGGTGTAGGTCACGACTGTAACACTGGCAGGTCACGATCTGTTCATCTGCCGAATCGATACCGCAAATTTCGGGTTCGGTCATCGTCTCGGATCGCGCCCAAACTTTGCCATTGGGGGTAATTAAGGGAGTAGGTCACAACTGTAACAGTGGTAGGTCACGATCTGTTCATCTGCCGAATCGATACCGCAAATTTCGGGTTCGGTCATCGTCTCGGATCGCGCCCAAACTTTGCCATTGGGGGTAATTAAGGGTGTAGGTCACAACTGTAACACTGGTAGGTCACGATCTGTTCATCTGCCGAATCGATACCGCAAATTTCGGGTTCGGTCATCGTCTCGGATCGCGCCCAAACTTTGCCATTGGGGGTAATTAAGGGTGTAGGTCACGACTGTAACACTGGCAGGTCACGATCTGTTCATCTGCCGAATCGATACCGCAAATTTCGGGTTCGGTCATCGTCTCGGATCGCGCCCAAACTTTGCCATTGGGGGTAATTAAGGGAGTAGGTCACAACTGTAACAGTGGTAGGTCACGATCTGTTCATCTGCCGAATCGATACCGCAAATTTCGGGTTCGGTCATCGTCTCGGATCGCGCCCAAACTTTGCCATTGGGGGTAATTAAGGGAGTAGGTCACAACTGTAACAGTGGTAGGTCACGATCTGTTCATCTGCCGAATCGATACCGCAAATTTCGGGTTCGGTCATCGTCTCGGATCGCGCCCAAACTTTGCCATTGGGGGTAATTAAGGGTGTAGGTCACAACTGTAACACTGGTAGGTCACGATCTGTTCATCTGCCGAATCGATACCGCAAATTTCGGGTTCGGTCATCGTCTCGGATCGCGCCCAAACTTTGCCATTGGGGGTAATTAAGGGTGTAGGTCACGACTGTAACACTGGCAGGTCACGATCTGTTCATCTGCCGAATCGATACCGCAAATTTCGGGTTCGGTCATCGTCTCGGATCGCGCCCAAACTTTGCCATTGGGGGTAATTAAGGGAGTAGGTCACAACTGTAACAGTGGTAGGTCACGATCTGTTCATCTGCCGAATCGATACCGCAAATTTCGGGTTCGGTCATCGTCTCGGATCGCGCCCAAACTTTGCCATTGGGGGTAATTAAGGGTGTAGGTCACAACTGTAACACTGGCAGGTCACGATCTGTTCATCTGCCGAATCGATACCGCAAATTTCGGGTTCGGTCATCGTCTCGGATCGCGCCCAAACTTTGCCATTGGGGGTAATTAAGGGTGTAGGTCACAACTGTAACACTGGCAGGTCACGATCTGTTCATCTGCCGAATCGATACCGCAAATTTCGGGTTCGGCCATCGTCTCGGATCGCGCCCAAACTTTGCCATTGGGTATAATTAAGTGTGTAGGTCACAACTGAACACTGGCAGGTCACGATCTGTTCATCTGCCGAATCGATACCGCAAATTTCGGGTTCGGTCATCGTCTCGGATCGCGCCCAAACTTTGCCATTGGGGGTAATTAAGGGTGCAGGTCACGACTGTAACACTGACAGGTCACGATCTGTTCATCTGCCGAATCGATACAGCAAATTTCGGGTTCGGTCATCGTCTCGGATCGCGCCCAAACTTTGCCATTGGGGGTAATTAAGGGTGTAGGTCACAACTGTAACACTGGTAGGTCACGATCTGTTCATCTGCCGAATCGATACCGCAAATTTCGGGTTCGGTCATCGTCTCGGATCGCGCCCAAACTTTGCCATTGGGGGTAATTAAGGGTGTAGGTCATGACTGGAACACTGGCAGGTCACGATCTGTTCATCTGCCGAATCGATACCGCAAATTTCGCGTTCGGTCATCGTCTCGGATCGCGCCCAAACTTTGCCATTGGGGGTAATTAAGGGTGTAGGTCACAACTGTAACACTGGCAGGTCACGATCTGTTCACCTGCCGAATCGATACCGCAAATTTCGGGTTCGGTCATCGTCTCGGATCGCGCCCAAACTTTGCCATTGGGGGTAGTTAAGGGTGTAGGTCACGACTGTAACACTGGCAGGTCACGATCTGTTCATCTGCCGAATCGATACCGCAAATTTCGGGTTCGGTCGTCGTCTCGGATCGCGCCCAAACTTTGCCATTGGGGGTAATTAAGGGTGTAGGTCACGACTGTAACACTGGCAGGTCACGATCTGTTCATCTGCCGAATCGATACCGCAAATTTCGGGTTCGGTCATCGTCTCGGATCGCGCCCAAACTTTGCCATTGGGGGTAATTAAGGGTGTAGGTCACAACTGTAACACTGGCAGGTCACGATCTGTTCATCTGCCGAATCGATACCGCAAATTTCGGGTTCGGTCATCGTCTCGGATCGCGCCCAAACTTTGCCATTGGGTATAATTAAGTGTGTAGGTCACAACTGTAACACTGGCAGGTCACGATCTGTTCATCTGCCGAATCGATACCGCAAATTTCGGGTTCGGTCATCGTCTCGGATCGCGCCCAAACTTTGCCATTGGGGGTAATTAAGGGTGTAGGTCACGACTGTAACACTGGCAGGTCACGATCTGTTCATCTGCCGAATCGATACCGCAAATTTCGGGTTCGGTCATCGTCTCGGATCGCGCCCAAACTTTGCCATTGGGGGTAATTAAGGGTGTAGGTCACAACTGTAACACTGGCAGGTCACGATCTGTTCATCTGCCGAATCGATACCGCAAATTTCGGGTTCGGCCATCGTCTCGGATCGCGCCCAAACTTTGCCATTGGGTATAATTAAGTGTGTAGGTCACAACTGAACACTGGCAGGTCACGATCTGTTCATCTGCCGAATCGATACCGCAAATTTCGGGTTCGGTCATCGTCTCGGATCGCGCCCAAACGTTGCCATTGGGGGTAATTAAGGGTGTAGGTCACAACTGTAACACTGGTAGGTCACGATCTGTTCATCTGCCGAATCGATACCGCAAATTTCGGGTTCGGTCATCGTCTCGGATCGCGCCCAAACTTTGCCATTGGGGGTAATTAAGGGTGTAGGTCACGACTGTAACACTGGCAGGTCACGATCTGTTCATCTGCCGAATCGATACTGCAAATTTCGGGTTCGGTCATCGTCTCGGATCGCGCCCAAACTTTGCCATTGGGGGTAATTAAGGGAGTAGGTCACAACTGTAACAGTGGTAGGTCACGATCTGTTCATCTGCCGAATCGATACCGCAAATTTCGGGTTCGGTCATCGTCTCGGATCGCGCCCAAACTTTGCCATTGGGGGTAATTAAGGGTGTAGGTCACAACTGTAACACTGGCAGGTCACGATCTGTTCATCTGCCGAATCGATACCGCAAATTTCGGGTTCGGTCATCGTCTCGGATCGCGCCCAAACTTTGCCATTGGGGGTAATTAAGGGTGTAGGTCACGACTGTAACAGTGGCAGGTCACGATCTGTTCATCTGCCGAATCGATACCGCAAATTTCGGGTTCGGTCATCGTCTCGGATCGCGCCCAAACTTTGCCATTGGGGGTAATTAAGGGAGTAGGTCACAACTGTAACAGTGGTAGGTCACGATCTGTTCATCTGCCGAATCGATACCGCAAATTTCGGGTTCGGTCATCGTCTCGGATCGCGCCCAAACTTTGCCATTGGGGGTAATTAAGGGTGTAGGTCACAACTGTAACACTGGCAGGTCACGATCTGTTCATCTGCCGAATCGATACCGCAAATTTCGGGTTCGGTCATCGTCTCGGATCGCGCCCAAACTTTGCCATTGGGGGTAGTTAAGGGTGTAGGTCACGACTGTAACACTGGCAGGTCACGATCTGTTCATCTGCCGAATCGATACCGCAAATTTCGGGTTCGGTCGTCGTCTCGGATCGCGCCCAAACTTTGCCATTGGGGGTAATTAAGGGTGTAGGTCACGACTGTAACACTGACAGGTCACGATCTGTTCATCTGCCGAATCGATACCGCAAATTTCGGGTTCGGCCATCGTCTCGGATCGCGCCCAAACTTTGCCATTGGGTATAATTGTGTAGGTCACAACTGTAACACTGGCAGGTCACGATCTGTTCATCTGCCGAATCGATACCGCAAATTTCGGGTTCGGTCATCGTCTCGGATCGCGCCCAAACTTTGCCATTGGGGGTAATTAAGGGTGTAGGTCACGACTGTAACAGTGGCAGGTCACGATCTGTTCATCTGCCGAATCGATACCGCAAATTTCGGGTTCGGTCATCGTCTCGGATCGCGCCCAAACTTTGCCATTGGGGGTAATTAAGGGTGTAGGTCACAACTGTAACACTGGCAGGTCACGATCTGTTCACCTGCCGAATCGATACCGCAAATTTCGGGTTCGGTCATCGTCTCGGATCGCGCCCAAACTTTGCCATTGGGGGTAGTTAAGGGTGTAGGTCACGACTGTAACACTGGCAGGTCACGATCTGTTCATCTGCCGAATCGATACCGCAAATTTCGGGTTCGGTCGTCGTCTCGGATCGCGCCCAAACTTTGCCATTGGGGGTAGTTAAGGGTGTAGGTCACGACTGTAACACTGGCAGGTCACGATCTGTTCATCTGCCGAATCGATACCGCAAATTTCGGGTTCGGTCGTCGTCTCGGATCGCGCCCAAACTTTGCCATTGGGGGTAATTAAGGGTGTAGGTCACGACTGTAACACTGGCAGGTCACGATCTGTTCATCTGCCGAATCGATACCGCAAATTTCGGGTTCGGTCATCGTCTCGGATCGCGCCCAAACTTTGCCATTGGGTATAATTAAGTGTGTAGGTCACAACTGTAACACTGGCAGGTCACGATCTGTTCATCTGCCGAATCGATACCGCAAATTTCGGGTTCGGTCATCGTCTCGGATCGCGCCCAAACTTTGCCATTGGGGGTAATTAAGGGTGTAGGTCACGACTGTAACACTGGCAGGTCACGATCTGTTCATCTGCCGAATCGATACCGCAAATTTCGGGTTCGGTCATCGTCTCGGATCGCGCCCAAACTTTGCCATTGGGGGTAATTAAGGGAGTAGGTCACAACTGTAACAGTGGTAGGTCACGATCTGTTCATCTGCCGAATCGATACCGCAAATTTCGGGTTCGGTCATCGTCTCGGATCGCGCCCAAACTTTGCCATTGGGGGTAATTAAGGGTGTAGGTCACAACTGTAACACTGGCAGGTCACGATCTGTTAATCTGCCGAATCGATACCGCAAATTTCGGGTTCGGTCGTCGTCTCGGATCGCGCCCAAACTTTGCCATTGGGGGTAATTAAGGGTGTAGGTCACGACTGTAACACTGGCAGGTCACGATCTGTTCATCTGCCGAATCGATACCGCAAATTTCGGGTTCGGTCATCGTCTCGGATCGCGCCCAAACTTTGCCATTGGGGGTAATTAAGGGTGTAGGTCACGACTGTAACACTGGCAGGTCACGATCTGTTCATCTGCCGAATCGATACCGCAAATTTCGGGTTCGGCCATCGTCTCGGATCGCGCCCAAACTTTGCCATTGGGTATAATTAAGTGTGTAGGTCACAACTGTAACACTGGCAGGTCACGATCTGTTCATCTGCCGAATCGATACCGCAAATTTCGGGTTCGGTCATCGTCTCGGATCGCGCCCAAACTTTGCCATTGGGGGTAGTTAAGGGTGTAGGTCACGACTGTAACACTGGCAGGTCACGATCTGTTCATCTGCCGAATCGATACCGCAAATTTCGGGTTCGGTCGTCGTCTCGGATCGCGCCCAAACTTTGCCATTGGGGGTAATTAAGGGTGTAGGTCACGACTGTAACACTGGCAGGTCACGATCTGTTCATCTGCCGAATCGATACCGCAAATTTCGGGTTCGGTCATCGTCTCGGATCGCGCCCAAACTTTGCCATTGGGGGTAATTAAGGGAGTAGGTCACAACTGTAACAGTGGTAGGTCACGATCTGTTCATCTGCCGAATCGATACCGCAAATTTCGGGTTCGGTCATCGTCTCGGATCGCGCCCAAACTTTGCCATTGGGGGTAATTAAGGGTGTAGGTCACAACTGTAACACTGGTAGGTCACGATCTGTTCATCTGCCGAATCGATACCGCAAATTTCGGGTTCGGTCATCGTCTCGGATCGCGCCCAAACTTTGCCATTGGGGGTAATTAAGGGTGTAGGTCACGACTGTAACACTGGCAGGTCACGATCTGTTCATCTGCCGAATCGATACCGCAAATTTCGGGTTCGGTCATCGTCTCGGATCGCGCCCAAACTTTGCCATTGGGGGTAATTAAGGGAGTAGGTCACAACTGTAACAGTGGTAGGTCACGATCTGTTCATCTGCCGAATCGATACCGCAAATTTCGGGTTCGGTCATCGTCTCGGATCGCGCCCAAACTTTGCCATTGGGGGTAATTAAGGGTGTAGGTCACAACTGTAACACTGGCAGGTCACGATCTGTTCATCTGCCGAATCGATACCGCAAATTTCGGGTTCGGTCATCGTCTCGGATCGCGCCCAAACTTTGCCATTGGGGGTAATTAAGGGTGTAGGTCACAACTGTAACACTGGCAGGTCACGATCTGTTCATCTGCCGAATCGATACCGCAAATTTCGGGTTCGGCCATCGTCTCGGATCGCGCCCAAACTTTGCCATTGGGTATAATTAAGTGTGTAGGTCACAACTGAACACTGGCAGGTCACGATCTGTTCATCTGCCGAATCGATACCGCAAATTTCGGGTTCGGTCATCGTCTCGGATCGCGCCCAAACTTTGCCATTGGGGGTAATTAAGGGTGCAGGTCACGAGTGTAACACTGACAGGTCACGATCTGTTCATCTGCCGAATCGATACCGCAAATTTCGGGTTCGGCCATCGTCTCGGATCGCGCCCAAACTTTGCCATTGGGTATAATTGTGTAGGTCACAACTGTAACACTGGCAGGTCACGATCTGTTCATCTGCCGAATCGATACCGCAAATTTCGGGTTCGGTCATCGTCTCGGATCGCGCCCAAACTTTGCCATTGGGGGTAATTAAGGGTGTAGGTCACGACTGTAACACTGGCAGGTCACGATCTGTTCATCTGCCGAATCGATACCGCAAATTTCGGGTTCGGCCATCGTCTCGGATCGCGCCCAAACTTTGCCATTGGGTATAATTAAGTGTGTAGGTCACAACTGTAACACTGGCAGGTCACGATCTGTTCATCTGCCGAATCGATACCGCAAATTTCGGGTTCGGTCATCGTCTCGGATCGCGCCCAAACTTTGCCATTGGGGGTAGTTAAGGGTGTAGGTCACGACTGTAACACTGGCAGGTCACGATCTGTTCATCTGCCGAATCGATACCGCAAATTTCGGGTTCGGTCGTCGTCTCGGATCGCGCCCAAACTTTGCCATTGGGGGTAATTAAGGGTGTAGGTCACGACTGTAACACTGGCAGGTCACGATCTGTTCATCTGCCGAATCGATACCGCAAATTTCGGGTTCGGTCATCGTCTCGGATCGCGCCCAAACTTTGCCATTGGGGGTAATTAAGGGAGTAGGTCACAACTGTAACAGTGGTAGGTCACGATCTGTTCATCTGCCGAATCGATACCGCAAATTTCGGGTTCGGTCATCGTCTCGGATCGCGCCCAAACTTTGCCATTGGGGGTAATTAAGGGTGTAGGTCACAACTGTAACACTGGTAGGTCACGATCTGTTCATCTGCCGAATCGATACCGCAAATTTCGGGTTCGGTCATCGTCTCGGATCGCGCCCAAACTTTGCCATTGGGGGTAATTAAGGGTGTAGGTCACGACTGTAACACTGGCAGGTCACGATCTGTTCATCTGCCGAATCGATACCGCAAATTTCGGGTTCGGTCATCGTCTCGGATCGCGCCCAAACTTTGCCATTGGGGGTAATTAAGGGAGTAGGTCACAACTGTAACAGTGGTAGGTCACGATCTGTTCATCTGCCGAATCGATACCGCAAATTTCGGGTTCGGTCATCGTCTCGGATCGCGCCCAAACTTTGCCATTGGGGGTAATTAAGGGTGTAGGTCACAACTGTAACACTGGCAGGTCACGATCTGTTCATCTGCCGAATCGATACCGCAAATTTCGGGTTCGGTCATCGTCTCGGATCGCGCCCAAACTTTGCCATTGGGGGTAATTAAGGGTGTAGGTCACAACTGTAACACTGGCAGGTCACGATCTGTTCATCTGCCGAATCGATACCGCAAATTTCGGGTTCGGCCATCGTCTCGGATCGCGCCCAAACTTTGCCATTGGGTATAATTAAGTGTGTAGGTCACAACTGAACACTGGCAGGTCACGATCTGTTCATCTGCCGAATCGATACCGCAAATTTCGGGTTCGGTCATCGTCTCGGATCGCGCCCAAACTTTGCCATTGGGGGTAATTAAGGGTGCAGGTCACGAGTGTAACACTGACAGGTCACGATCTGTTCATCTGCCGAATCGATACCGCAAATTTCGGGTTCGGCCATCGTCTCGGATCGCGCCCAAACTTTGCCATTGGGTATAATTGTGTAGGTCACAACTGTAACACTGGCAGGTCACGATCTGTTCATCTGCCGAATCGATACCGCAAATTTCGGGTTCGGTCATCGTCTCGGATCGCGCCCAAACTTTGCCATTGGGGGTAATTAAGGGTGTAGGTCACGACTGTAACAGTGGCAGGTCACGATCTGTTCATCTGCCGAATCGATACCGCAAATTTCGCGTTCGGTCATCGTCTCGGATCGCGCCCAAACTTTGCCATTGGGGGTAATTAAGGGTGTAGGTCACAACTGTAACACTGGCAGGTCACGATCTGTTCATCTGCCGAATCGATACCGCAAATTTCGGGTTCGGCCATCGTCTCGGATCGCGCCCAAACTTTGCCATTGGGTATAATTAAGTGTGTAGGTCACAACTGAACACTGGCAGGTCACGATCTGTTCATCTGCCGAATCGATACCGCAAATTTCGGGTTCGGTCATCGTCTCGGATCGCGCCCAAACTTTGCCATTGGGGGTAATTAAGGGTGTAGGTCACAACTGTAACACTGGTAGGTCACGATCTGTTCATCTGCCGAATCGATACCGCAAATTTCGGGTTCGGTCATCGTCTCGGATCGCGCCCAAACTTTGCCATTGGGGGTAATTAAGGGTGTAGGTCACGACTGTAACACTGGCAGGTCACGATCTGTTCATCTGCCGAATCGATACTGCAAATTTCGGGTTCGGTCATCGTCTCGGATCGCGCCCAAACTTTGCCATTGGGGGTAATTAAGGGAGTAGGTCACAACTGTAACAGTGGTAGGTCACGATCTGTTCATCTGCCGAATCGATACCGCAAATTTCGGGTTCGGTCATCGTCTCGGATCGCGCCCAAACTTTGCCATTGGGGGTAATTAAGGGTGTAGGTCACAACTGTAACACTGGCAGGTCACGATCTGTTCATCTGCCGAATCGATACCGCAAATTTCGGGTTCGGTCATCGTCTCGGATCGCGCCCAAACTTTGCCATTGGGGGTAATTAAGTGTGTAGGTCACAACTGTAACACTGGCAGGTCACGATCTGTTCATCTGCCGAATCGATACCGTAAATTTCGGGTTCGGCCATCGTCTCGGATCGCGCCCAAACTTTGCCATTGGGTATAATTAAGTGTGTAGGTCACAACTGTAACACTGGCAGGTCACGATCTGTTCATCTGCCGAATCGATACCGCAAATTTCGGGTTCGGTCGTCGTCTCGGATCGCGCCCAAACTTTGCCATTGGGGGTAATTAAGGGTGTAGGTCACAACTGTAACACTGGTAGGTCACGATCTGTTCATCTGCCGAATCGATACCGCAAATTTCGGGTTCGGTCATCGTCTCGGATCGCGCCCAAACTTTGCCATTGGGGGTAATTAAGGGTGTAGGTCACGACTGTAACACTGGCAGGTCACGATCTGTTCATCTGCCGAATCGATACTGCAAATTTCGGGTTCGGTCATCGTCTCGGATCGCGCCCAAACTTTGCCATTGGGGGTAATTAAGGGAGTAGGTCACAACTGTAACAGTGGTAGGTCACGATCTGTTCATCTGCCGAATCGATACCGCAAATTTCGGGTTCGGTCATCGTCTCGGATCGCGCCCAAACTTTGCCATTGGGGGTAATTAAGGGTGTAGGTCACAACTGTAACACTGGCAGGTCACGATCTGTTCATCTGCCGAATCGATACCGCAAATTTCGGGTTCGGTCATCGTCTCGGATCGCGCCCAAACTTTGCCATTGGGGGTAATTAAGTGTGTAGGTCACAACTGTAACACTGGCAGGTCACGATCTGTTCATCTGCCGAATCGATACCGTAAATTTCGGGTTCGGCCATCGTCTCGGATCGCGCCCAAACTTTGCCATTGGGTATAATTAAGTGTGTAGGTCACAACTGTAACACTGGCAGGTCACGATCTGTTCATCTGCCGAATCGATACCGCAAATTTCGGGTTCGGTCGTCGTCTCGGATCGCGCCCAAACTTTGCCATTGGGGGTAATTAAGGGTGTAGGTCACGACTGTAACACTGGCAGGTCACGATCTGTTCATCTGCCGAATCGATACCGCAAATTTCGGGTTCGGTCATCGTCTCGGATCGCGCCCAAACTTTGCCATTGGGGGTAATTAAGGGTGTAGGTCACGACTGTAACACTGGCAGGTCACGATCTGTTCATCTGCCGAATCGATACCGCAAATTTCGGGTTCGGTCATCGTCTCGGATCGCGCCCAAACTTTGCCATTGGGGGTAATTAAGGGAGTAGGTCACAACTGTAACAGTGGTAGGTCACGATCTGTTCATCTGCCGAATCGATACCGCAAATTTCGGGTTCGGTCATCGTCTCGGATCGCGCCCAAACTTTGCCATTGGGGGTAATTAAGGGTGTAGGTCACAACTGTAACACTGGTAGGTCACGATCTGTTCATCTGCCGAATCGATACCGCAAATTTCGGGTTCGGTCATCGTCTCGGATCGCGCCCAAACTTTGCCATTGGGGGTAATTAAGGGTGTAGGTCACGACTGTAACACTGGTAGGTCACGATCTGTTCATCTGCCGAATCGATACCGCAAATTTCGGGTTCGGTCATCGTCTCGGATCGCGCCCAAACTTTGCCATTGGGGGTAATTAAGGGTGTAGGTCACGACTGTAACACTGGCAGGTCACGATCTGTTCATCTGCCGAATCGATACCGCAAATTTCGGGTTCGGTCATCGTCTCGGATCGCGCCCAAACTTTGCCATTGGGGGTAATTAAGGGAGTAGGTCACAACTGTAACACTGGCAGGTCACGATCTGTTCATCTGCCGAATCGATACCGCAAATTTCGGGTTCGGTCATCGTCTCGGATCGCGCCCAAACTTTGCCATTGGGGGTAATTAAGGGTGTAGGTCACAACTGTAACACTGGCAGGTCACGATCTGTTCATCTGCCGAATCGATACCGCAAATTTCGGGTTCGGCCATCGTCTCGGATCGCGCCCAAACTTTGCCATTGGGTATAATTAAGTGTGTAGGTCACAACTGAACACTGGCAGGTCACGATCTGTTCATCTGCCGAATCGATACCGCAAATTTCGGGTTCGGTCATCGTCTCGGATCGCGCCCAAACTTTGCCATTGGGGGTAATTAAGGGTGCAGGTCACGACTGTAACACTGACAGGTCACGATCTGTTCATCTGCCGAATCGATACCGCAAATTTCGGGTTCGGTCGTCGTCTCGGATCGCGCCCAAACTTTGCCATTGGGGGTAATTAAGGGTGTAGGTCACGACTGTAACACTGGCAGGTCACGATCTGTTCATCTGCCGAATCGATACCGCAAATTTCGGGTTCGGCCATCGTCTCGGATCGCGCCCAAACTTTGCCATTGGGTATAATTAAGTGTGTAGGTCACAACTGTAACACTGGCAGGTCACGATCTGTTCATCTGCCGAATCGATACCGCAAATTTCGCGTTCGGTCATCGTCTCGGATCGCGCCCAAACTTTGCCATTGGGGGTAATTAAGGGTGTAGGTCACAACTGTAACACTGGCAGGTCACGATCTGTTCACCTGCCGAATCGATACCGCAAATTTCGGGTTCGGTCATCGTCTCGGATCGCGCCCAAACTTTGCCATTGGGGGTAGTTAAGGGTGTAGGTCACGACTGTAACACTGGCAGGTCACGATCTGTTCATCTGCCGAATCGATACCGCAAATTTCGGGTTCGGTCGTCGTCTCGGATCGCGCCCAAACTTTGCCATTGGGGGTAATTAAGGGTGTAGGTCACGACTGTAACACTGGTAGGTCACGATCTGTTCATCTGCCGAATCGATACCGCAAATTTCGGGTTCGGTCATCGTCTCGGATCGCGCCCAAACTTTGCCATTGGGGGTAATTAAGGGTGTAGGTCACAACTGTAACACTGGCAGGTCACGATCTGTTCATCTGCCGAATCGATACCGCAAATTTCGGGTTCGGTCATCGTCTCGGATCGCGCCCAAACTTTGCCATTGGGGGTAATTAAGGGTGTAGGTCACGACTGTAACACTGGCAGGTCACGATCTGTTCATCTGCCGAATCGATACCGCAAATTTCGGGTTCGGTCATCGTCTCGGATCGCGCCCAAACTTTGCCATTGGGGGTAATTAAGGGTGTAGGTCACGACTGTAACACTGGCAGGTCACGATCTGTTCATCTGCCGAATCGATACCGCAAATTTCGGGTTCGGTCATCGTCTCGGATCGCGCCCAAACTTTGCCATTGGGGGTAATTAAGGGTGTAGGTCACAACTGTAACACTGGTAGGTCACGATCTGTTCATCTGCCGAATCGATACCGCAAATTTCGGGTTCGGTCATCGTCTCGGATCGCGCCCAAACTTTGCCATTGGGGGTAATTAAGGGTGTAGGTCACAACTGTAACACTGGCAGGTCACGATCTGTTCATCTGCCGAATCGATACCGCAAATTTCGGGTTCGGTCATCGTCTCGGATCGCGCCCAAACTTTGCCATTGGGGGTAATTAAGGGTGTAGGTCACGACTGTAACACTGGCAGGTCACGATCTGTTCATCTGCCGAATCGATACCGCAAATTTCGGGTTCGGTCATCGTCTCGGATCGCGCCCAAACTTTGCCATTGGGGGTAATTAAGGGTGTAGGTCACAACTGTAACACTGGTAGGTCACGATCTGTTCATCTGCCGAATCGATACCGCAAATTTCGGGTTCGGTCATCGTCTCGGATCGCGCCCAAACTTTGCCATTGGGGGTAATTAAGGGTGTAGGTCACAACTGTAACACTGGCAGGTCACGATCTGTTCATCTGCCGAATCGATACCGCAAATTTCGGGTTCGGTCATCGTCTCGGATCGCGCCCAAACTTTGCCATTGGGGGTAATTAAGGGTGTAGGTCACAACTGTAACACTGGCAGGTCACGATCTGTTCACCTGCCGAATCGATACCGCAAATTTCGGGTTCGGTCATCGTCTCGGATCGCGCCCAAACTTTGCCATTGGGGGTAATTAAGGGTGTAGGTCACAACTGTAACACTGGCAGGTCACGATCTGTTCATCTGCCGAATCGATACCGCAAATTTCGGGTTCGGTCATCGTCTCGGATCGCGCCCAAACTTTGCCATTGGGGGTAATTAAGTGTGTAGGTCACAACTGTAACACTGGCAGGTCACGATCTGTTCATCTGCCGAATCGATACCGTAAATTTCGGGTTCGGCCATCGTCTCGGATCGCGCCCAAACTTTGCCATTGGGTATAATTAAGTGTGTAGGTCACAACTGTAACACTGGCAGGTCACGATCTGTTCATCTGCCGAATCGATACCGCAAATTTCGGGTTCGGTCGTCGTCTCGGATCGCGCCCAAACTTTGCCATTGGGGGTAATTAAGGGTGTAGGTCACGACTGTAACACTGGCAGGTCACGATCTGTTCATCTGCCGAATCGATACCGCAAATTTCGGGTTCGGTCATCGTCTCGGATCGCGCCCAAACTTTGCCATTGGGGGTAATTAAGGGTGTAGGTCACGACTGTAACACTGGCAGGTCACGATCTGTTCATCTGCCGAATCGATACCGCAAATTTCGGGTTCGGTCATCGTCTCGGATCGCGCCCAAACTTTGCCATTGGGGGTAATTAAGGGAGTAGGTCACAACTGTAACAGTGGTAGGTCACGATCTGTTCATCTGCCGAATCGATACCGCAAATTTCGGGTTCGGTCATCGTCTCGGATCGCGCCCAAACTTTGCCATTGGGGGTAATTAAGGGTGTAGGTCACAACTGTAACACTGGTAGGTCACGATCTGTTCATCTGCCGAATCGATACCGCAAATTTCGGGTTCGGTCATCGTCTCGGATCGCGCCCAAACTTTGCCATTGGGGGTAATTAAGGGTGTAGGTCACGACTGTAACACTGGCAGGTCACGATCTGTTCATCTGCCGAATCGATACCGCAAATTTCGGGTTCGGTCATCGTCTCGGATCGCGCCCAAACTTTGCCATTGGGGGTAATTAAGGGAGTAGGTCACAACTGTAACAGTGGTAGGTCACGATCTGTTCATCTGCCGAATCGATACCGCAAATTTCGGGTTCGGTCATCGTCTCGGATCGCGCCCAAACTTTGCCATTGGGGGTAATTAAGGGTGTAGGTCACAACTGTAACACTGGCAGGTCACGATCTGTTCATCTGCCGAATCGATACCGCAAATTTCGGGTTCGGTCATCGTCTCGGATCGCGCCCAAACTTTGCCATTGGGGGTAATTAAGGGTGTAGGTCACAACTGTAACACTGGCAGGTCACGATCTGTTCATCTGCCGAATCGATACCGCAAATTTCGGGTTCGGCCATCGTCTCGGATCGCGCCCAAACTTTGCCATTGGGTATAATTAAGTGTGTAGGTCAGAACTGAACACTGGCAGGTCACGATCTGTTCATCTGCCGAATCGATACCGCAAATTTCGGGTTCGGTCATCGTCTCGGATCGCGCCCAAACTTTGCCATTGGGGGTAATTAAGGGTGCAGGTCACGACTGTAACACTGACAGGTCACGATCTGTTCATCTGCCGAATCGATACCGCAAATTTCGGGTTCGGCCATCGTCTCGGATCGCGCCCAAACTTTGCCATTGGGGGTAATTAAGGGTGTAGGTCACAACTGTAACACTGGCAGGTCACGATCTGTTCATCTGCCGAATCGATACCGCAAATTTCGGGTTCGGTCATCGTCTCGGATCGCGCCCAAACTTTGCCATTGGGGGTAATTAAGGGTGTAGGTCACAACTGTAACACTGGCAGGTCACGATCTGTTCACCTGCCGAATCGATACCGCAAATTTCGGGTTCGGTCATCGTCTCGGATCGCGCCCAAACTTTGCCATTGGGGGTAGTTAAGGGTGTAGGTCACGACTGTAACACTGGCAGGTCACGATCTGTTCATCTGCCGAATCGATACCGCAAATTTCGGGTTCGGTCGTCGTCTCGGATCGCGCCCAAACTTTGCCATTGGGGGTAATTAAGGGTGTAGGTCACGACTGTAACACTGGTAGGTCACGATCTGTTCATCTGCCGAATCGATACCGCAAATTTCGGGTTCGGTCATCGTCTCGGATCGCGCCCAAACTTTGCCATTGGGGGTAATTAAGGGTGTAGGTCACAACTGTAACACTGGCAGGTCACGATCTGTTCATCTGCCGAATCGATACCGCAAATTTCGGGTTCGTCCATCGTCTCGGATCGCGCCCAAACTTTGCCATTGGGTATAATTAAGTGTGTAGGTCACAACTGAACACTGGCAGGTCACGATCTGTTCATCTGCCGAATCGATACCGCAAATTTCGGGTTCGGTCATCGTCTCGGATCGCGCCCAAACTTTGCCATTGGGGGTAATTAAGGGTGCAGGTCACGACTGTAACACTGACAGGTCACGATCTGTTCATCTGCCGAATCGATACCGCAAATTTCGGGTTCGGTCGTCGTCTCGGATCGCGCCCAAACTTTGCCATTGGGGGTAATTAAGGGTGTAGGTCACGACTGTAACACTGGCAGGTCACGATCTGTTCATCTGCCGAATCGATACCGCAAATTTCGGGTTCGGCCATCGTCTCGGATCGCGCCCAAACTTTGCCATTGGGTATAATTAAGTGTGTAGGTCACAACTGTAACACTGGCAGGTCACGATCTGTTCATCTGCCGAATCGATACCGCAAATTTCGCGTTCGGTCATCGTCTCGGATCGCGCCCAAACTTTGCCATTGGGGGTAATTAAGGGTGTAGGTCACAACTGTAACACTGGCAGGTCACGATCTGTTCACCTGCCGAATCGATACCGCAAATTTCGGGTTCGGTCATCGTCTCGGATCGCGCCCAAACTTTGCCATTGGGGGTAGTTAAGGGTGTAGGTCACGACTGTAACACTGGCAGGTCACGATCTGTTCATCTGCCGAATCGATACCGCAAATTTCGGGTTCGGTCGTCGTCTCGGATCGCGCCCAAACTTTGCCATTGGGGGTAATTAAGGGTGTAGGTCACGACTGTAACACTGGTAGGTCACGATCTGTTCATCTGCCGAATCGATACCGCAAATTTCGGGTTCGGTCATCGTCTCGGATCGCGCCCAAACTTTGCCATTGGGGGTAATTAAGGGTGTAGGTCACAACTGTAACACTGGCAGGTCACGATCTGTTCATCTGCCGAATCGATACCGCAAATTTCGGGTTCGGTCATCGTCTCGGATCGCGCCCAAACTTTGCCATTGGGGGTAATTAAGGGTGTAGGTCACGACTGTAACACTGGCAGGTCACGATCTGTTCATCTGCCGAATCGATACCGCAAATTTCGGGTTCGGTCATCGTCTCGGATCGCGCCCAAACTTTGCCATTGGGGGTAATTAAGGGTGTAGGTCACGACTGTAACACTGGCAGGTCACGATCTGTTCATCTGCCGAATCGATACCGCAAATTTCGGGTTCGGTCATCGTCTCGGATCGCGCCCAAACTTTGCCATTGGGGGTAATTAAGGGTGTAGGTCACAACTGTAACACTGGTAGGTCACGATCTGTTCATCTGCCGAATCGATACCGCAAATTTCGGGTTCGGTCATCGTCTCGGATCGCGCCCAAACTTTGCCATTGGGGGTAATTAAGGGTGTAGGTCACAACTGTAACACTGGCAGGTCACGATCTGTTCATCTGCCGAATCGATACCGCAAATTTCGGGTTCGGTCATCGTCTCGGATCGCGCCCAAACTTTGCCATTGGGGGTAATTAAGGGTGTAGGTCACAACTGTAACACTGGCAGGTCACGATCTGTTCACCTGCCGAATCGATACCGCAAATTTCGGGTTCGGTCATCGTCTCGGATCGCGCCCAAACTTTGCCATTGGGGGTAATTAAGGGTGTAGGTCACAACTGTAACACTGGCAGGTCACGATCTGTTCATCTGCCGAATCGATACCGCAAATTTCGGGTTCGGTCATCGTCTCGGATCGCGCCCAAACTTTGCCATTGGGGGTAATTAAGTGTGTAGGTCACAACTGTAACACTGGCAGGTCACGATCTGTTCATCTGCCGAATCGATACCGTAAATTTCGGGTTCGGCCATCGTCTCGGATCGCGCCCAAACTTTGCCATTGGGTATAATTAAGTGTGTAGGTCACAACTGTAACACTGGCAGGTCACGATCTGTTCATCTGCCGAATCGATACCGCAAATTTCGGGTTCGGTCGTCGTCTCGGATCGCGCCCAAACTTTGCCATTGGGGGTAATTAAGGGTGTAGGTCACGACTGTAACACTGGCAGGTCACGATCTGTTCATCTGCCGAATCGATACCGCAAATTTCGGGTTCGGTCATCGTCTCGGATCGCGCCCAAACTTTGCCATTGGGGGTAATTAAGGGTGTAGGTCACGACTGTAACACTGGCAGGTCACGATCTGTTCATCTGCCGAATCGATACCGCAAATTTCGGGTTCGGTCATCGTCTCGGATCGCGCCCAAACTTTGCCATTGGGGGTAATTAAGGGAGTAGGTCACAACTGTAACAGTGGTAGGTCACGATCTGTTCATCTGCCGAATCGATACCGCAAATTTCGGGTTCGGTCATCGTCTCGGATCGCGCCCAAACTTTGCCATTGGGGGTAATTAAGGGTGTAGGTCACAACTGTAACACTGGTAGGTCACGATCTGTTCATCTGCCGAATCGATACCGCAAATTTCGGGTTCGGTCATCGTCTCGGATCGCGCCCAAACTTTGCCATTGGGGGTAATTAAGGGTGTAGGTCACGACTGTAACACTGGCAGGTCACGATCTGTTCATCTGCCGAATCGATACCGCAAATTTCGGGTTCGGTCATCGTCTCGGATCGCGCCCAAACTTTGCCATTGGGGGTAATTAAGGGAGTAGGTCACAACTGTAACAGTGGTAGGTCACGATCTGTTCATCTGCCGAATCGATACCGCAAATTTCGGGTTCGGTCATCGTCTCGGATCGCGCCCAAACTTTGCCATTGGGGGTAATTAAGGGTGTAGGTCACAACTGTAACACTGGCAGGTCACGATCTGTTCATCTGCCGAATCGATACCGCAAATTTCGGGTTCGGTCATCGTCTCGGATCGCGCCCAAACTTTGCCATTGGGGGTAATTAAGGGTGTAGGTCACAACTGTAACACTGGCAGGTCACGATCTGTTCATCTGCCGAATCGATACCGCAAATTTCGGGTTCGGCCATCGTCTCGGATCGCGCCCAAACTTTGCCATTGGGTATAATTAAGTGTGTAGGTCACAACTGAACACTGGCAGGTCACGATCTGTTCATCTGCCGAATCGATACCGCAAATTTCGGGTTCGGTCATCGTCTCGGATCGCGCCCAAACTTTGCCATTGGGGGTAATTAAGGGTGCAGGTCACGACTGTAACACTGACAGGTCACGATCTGTTCATCTGCCGAATCGATACCGCAAATTTCGGGTTCGGCCATCGTCTCGGATCGCGCCCAAACTTTGCCATTGGGGGTAATTAAGGGTGTAGGTCACAACTGTAACACTGGCAGGTCACGATCTGTTCATCTGCCGAATCGATACCGCAAATTTCGGGTTCGGTCATCGTCTCGGATCGCGCCCAAACTTTGCCATTGGGGGTAGTTAAGGGTGTAGGTCACGACTGTAACACTGGCAGGTCACGATCTGTTCATCTGCCGAATCGATACCGCAAATTTCGGGTTCGGTCGTCGTCTCGGATCGCGCCCAAACTTTGCCATTGGGGGTAATTAAGGGTGTAGGTCACGACTGTAACACTGGTAGGTCACGATCTGTTCATCTGCCGAATCGATACCGCAAATTTCGGGTTCGGTCATCGTCTCGGATCGCGCCCAAACTTTGCCATTGGGGGTAATTAAGGGTGTAGGTCACAACTGTAACACTGGCAGGTCACGATCTGTTCATCTGCCGAATCGATACCGCAAATTTCGGGTTCGGCCATCGTCTCGGATCGCGCCCAAACTTTGCCATTGGGTATAATTAAGTGTGTAGGTCACAACTGAACACTGGCAGGTCACGATCTGTTCATCTGCCGAATCGATACCGCAAATTTCGGGTTCGGTCATCGTCTCGGATCGCGCCCAAACTTTGCCATTGGGGGTAATTAAGGGTGCAGGTCACGACTGTAACACTGACAGGTCACGATCTGTTCATCTGCCGAATCGATACCGCAAATTTCGGGTTCGGTCGTCGTCTCGGATCGCGCCCAAACTTTGCCATTGGGGGTAATTAAGGGTGTAGGTCACGACTGTAACACTGGCAGGTCACGATCTGTTCATCTGCCGAATCGATACCGCAAATTTCGGGTTCGGCCATCGTCTCGGATCGCGCCCAAACTTTGCCATTGGGTATAATTAAGTGTGTAGGTCACAACTGTAACACTGGCAGGTCACGATCTGTTCATCTGCCGAATCGATACCGCAAATTTCGGGTTCGGCCATCGTCTCGGATCGCGCCCAAACTTTGCCATTGGGTATAATTAAGTGTGTAGGTCACAACTGAACACTGGCAGGTCACGATCTGTTCATCTGCCGAATCGATACCGCAAATTTCGGGTTCGGTCATCGTCTCGGATCGCGCCCAAACTTTGCCATTGGGGGTAATTAAGGGTGTAGGTCACGACTGTAACACTGGCAGGTCACGATCTGTTCATCTGCCGAATCGATACCGCAAATTTCGGGTTCGGTCATCGTCTCGGATCGCGCCCAAACTTTGCCATTGGGGGTAATTAAGGGAGTAGGTCACAACTGTAACAGTGGTAGGTCACGATCTGTTCATCTGCCGAATCGATACCGCAAATTTCGGGTTCGGTCATCGTCTCGGATCGCGCCCAAACTTTGCCATTGGGGGTAATTAAGGGTGTAGGTCACAACTGTAACACTGGTAGGTCACGATCTGTTCATCTGCCGAATCGATACCGCAAATTTCGGGTTCGGTCATCGTCTCGGATCGCGCCCAAACTTTGCCATTGGGGGTAATTAAGGGTGTAGGTCACGACTGTAACACTGGCAGGTCACGATCTGTTCATCTGCCGAATCGATACCGCAAATTTCGGGTTCGGTCATCGTCTCGGATCGCGCCCAAACTTTGCCATTGGGGGTAATTAAGGGAGTAGGTCACAACTGTAACAGTGGTAGGTCACGATCTGTTCATCTGCCGAATCGATACCGCAAATTTCGGGTTCGGTCATCGTCTCGGATCGCGCCCAAACTTTGCCATTGGGGGTAATTAAGGGTGTAGGTCACAACTGTAACACTGGCAGGTCACGATCTGTTCATCTGCCGAATCGATACCGCAAATTTCGGGTTCGGTCATCGTCTCGGATCGCGCCCAAACTTTGCCATTGGGGGTAATTAAGGGTGTAGGTCACAACTGTAACACTGGCAGGTCACGATCTGTTCATCTGCCGAATCGATACCGCAAATTTCGGGTTCGGCCATCGTCTCGGATCGCGCCCAAACTTTGCCATTGGGTATAATTAAGTGTGTAGGTCACAACTGAACACTGGCAGGTCACGATCTGTTCATCTGCCGAATCGATACCGCAAATTTCGGGTTCGGTCATCGTCTCGGATCGCGCCCAAACTTTGCCATTGGGGGTAATTAAGGGTGCAGGTCACGACTGTAACACTGACAGGTCACGATCTGTTCATCTGCCGAATCGATACCGCAAATTTCGGGTTCGGCCATCGTCTCGGATCGCGCCCAAACTTTGCCATTGGGGGTAATTAAGGGTGTAGGTCACAACTGTAACACTGGCAGGTCACGATCTGTTCATCTGCCGAATCGATACCGCAAATTTCGGGTTCGGTCATCGTCTCGGATCGCGCCCAAACTTTGCCATTGGGGGTAATTAAGGGTGTAGGTCACAACTGTAACACTGGCAGGTCACGATCTGTTCACCTGCCGAATCGATACCGCAAATTTCGGGTTCGGTCATCGTCTCGGATCGCGCCCAAACTTTGCCATTGGGGGTAGTTAAGGGTGTAGGTCACGACTGTAACACTGGCAGGTCACGATCTGTTCATCTGCCGAATCGATACCGCAAATTTCGGGTTCGGTCGTCGTCTCGGATCGCGCCCAAACTTTGCCATTGGGGGTAATTAAGGGTGTAGGTCACGACTGTAACACTGGTAGGTCACGATCTGTTCATCTGCCGAATCGATACCGCAAATTTCGGGTTCGGTCATCGTCTCGGATCGCGCCCAAACTTTGCCATTGGGGGTAATTAAGGGTGTAGGTCACAACTGTAACAGTGGTAGGTCACGATCTGTTCATCTGCCGAATCGATACCGCAAATTTCGGGTTCGGTCATCGTCTCGGATCGCGCCCAAACTTTGCCATTGGGGGTAATTAAGGGTGTAGGTCACAACTGTAACACTGGCAGGTCACGATCTGTTCATCTGCCGAATCGATACCGCAAATTTCGGGTTCGGTCATCGTCTCGGATCGCGCCCAAACTTTGCCATTGGGGTAATTAAGGGTGTAGGTCACAACTGTAACACTGGCAGGTCACGATCTGTTCATCTGCCGAATCGATACCGTAAATTTCGGGTTCGGCCATCGTCTCGGATCGCGCCCAAACTTTGCCATTGGGGGTAATTAAGGGTGTAGGTCACAACTGTAACACTGGTAGGTCACGATCTGTTCATCTGCCGAATCGATACCGCAAATTTCGGGTTCGGTCATCGTCTCGGATCGCGCCCAAACTTTGCCATTGGGGGTAATTAAGGGTGTAGGTCACGACTGTAACACTGGCAGGTCACGATCTGTTCATCTGCCGAATCGATACCGCAAATTTCGGGTTCGGTCATCGTCTCGGATCGCGCCCAAACTTTGCCATTGGGGGTAATTAAGGGAGTAGGTCACAACTGTAACAGTGGTAGGTCACGATCTGTTCATCTGCCGAATCGATACCGCAAATTTCGGGTTCGGTCATCGTCTCGGATCGCGCCCAAACTTTGCCATTGGGGGTAATTAAGGGTGTAGGTCACAACTGTAACACTGGCAGGTCACGATCTGTTCATCTGCCGAATCGATACCGTAAATTTCGGGTTCGGCCATCGTCTCGGATCGCGCCCAAACTTTGCCATTGGGTATAATTAAGTGTGTAGGTCACAACTGTAGCACTGGCAGGTCACGATCTGTTCATCTGCCGAATCGATACCGTAAATTTCGGGTTCGGCCATCGTCTCGGATCGCGCCCAAACTTTGCCATTGGGTATAATTAAGTGTGTAGGTCACAACTGTAACACTGGCAGGTCACGATCTGTTCATCTGCCGAATCGATACCGCAAATTTCGGGTTCGGTCATCGTCTCGGATCGCGCCCAAACTTTGCCATTGGGGGTAATTAAGGGTGTAGGTCACGACTGTAACACTGGCAGGTCACGATCTGTTCATCTGCCGAATCGATACCGCAAATTTCGGGTTCGGTCATCGTCTCGGATCGCGCCCAAACTTTGCCATTGGGGGTAATTAAGGGTTTAGGTCACGACTGTAACACTGGCAGGTCACGATCTGTTCATCTGCCGAATCGATACCGCAAATTTCGGGTTCGGTCATCGTCTCGGATCGCGCCCAAACTTTGCCATTGGGGGTAATTAAGGGAGTAGGTCACAACTGTAACAGTGGTAGGTCACGATCTGTTCATCTGCCGAATCGATACCGCAAATTTCGGGTTCGGTCATCGTCTCGGATCGCGCCCAAACTTTGCCATTGGGGGTAATTAAGGGTGTAGGTCACGACTGTAACACTGGCAGGTCACGATCTGTTCATCTGCCGAATCGATACCGCAAATTTCGGGTTCGGTCATCGTCTCGGATCGCGCCCAAACTTTGCCATTGGGGGTAATTAAGGGAGTAGGTCACAACTGTAACAGTGGTAGGTCACGATCTGTTCATCTGCCGAATCGATACCGCAAATTTCGGGTTCGGTCATCGTCTCGGATCGCGCCCAAACTTTGCCATTGGGGGTAATTAAGGGTGTAGGTCACGACTGTAACACTGGCAGGTCACGATCTGTTCATCTGCCGAATCGATACCGCAAATTTCGGGTTCGGTCATCGTCTCGGATCGCGCCCAAACTTTGCCATTGGGGGTAATTAAGGGAGTAGGTCACAACTGTAACAGTGGTAGGTCACGATCTGTTCATCTGCCGAATCGATACCGCAAATTTCGGGTTCGGTCATCGTCTCGGATCGCGCCCAAACTTTGCCATTGGGTATAATTAAGTGTGTAGGTCACAACTGTAACACTGGCAGGTCACGATCTGTTCATCTGCCGAATCGATACCGCAAATTTCGGGTTCGGTCATCGTCTCGGATCGCGCCCAAACTTTGCCATTGGGGGTAATTAAGGGTGTAGGTCACGACTGTAACACTGGCAGGTCACGATCTGTTCATCTGCCGAATCGATACCGCAAATTTCGGGTTCGGTCATCGTCTCGGATCGCGCCCAAACTTTGCCATTGGGGGTAATTAAGGGTGTAGGTCACGACTGTAACACTGGCAGGTCACGATCTGTTCATCTGCCGAATCGATACCGCAAATTTCGGGTTCGGTCATCGTCTCGGATCGCGCCCAAACTTTGCCATTGGGGGTAATTAAGGGAGTAGGTCACAACTGTAACAGTGGTAGGTCACGATCTGTTCATCTGCCGAATCGATACCGCAAATTTCGGGTTCGGTCATCGTCTCGGATCGCGCCCAAACTTTGCCATTGGGGGTAATTAAGGGTGTAGGTCACAACTGTAACACTGGTAGGTCACGATCTGTTCATCTGCCGAATCGATACCGCAAATTTCGGGTTCGGTCATCGTCTCGGATCGCGCCCAAACTTTGCCATTGGGGGTAATTAAGGGTGTAGGTCACGACTGTAACACTGGCAGGTCACGATCTGTTCATCTGCCGAATCGATACCGCAAATTTCGGGTTCGGTCATCGTCTCGGATCGCGCCCAAACTTTGCCATTGGGGGTAATTAAGGGAGTAGGTCACAACTGTAACAGTGGTAGGTCACGATCTGTTCATCTGCCGAATCGATACCGCAAATTTCGGGTTCGGTCATCGTCTCGGATCGCGCCCAAACTTTGCCATTGGGGGTAATTAAGGGTGTAGGTCACAACTGTAACACTGGCAGGTCACGATCTGTTCATCTGCCGAATCGATACCGCAAATTTCGGGTTCGGTCATCGTCTCGGATCGCGCCCAAACTTTGCCATTGGGGGTAATTAAGGGTGTAGGTCACAACTGTAACACTGGCAGGTCACGATCTGTTCATCTGCCGAATCGATACCGCAAATTTCGGGTTCGGTCATCGTCTCGGATCGCGGCCACACTTTATCAAATGATTTACTTTTGTGTGAGATGCAAGAAAGGACGGAGATCATAAATATATTTCTGCCTACCTCACAGGACAGCCTCATCTACAGCATATCAAAGTGTGCTGTCGCAGTATTACACTTTGGTTTGCTTGTAGATGAGGACAGAGTGAGGTATGTCTTAATTCCATGTGATGTCGAACAGGCATTCTTGGTCTGCTTCGAGTAATGCAGTGATTTCCACAGGTGCTCGACAAATGCCCATTGTTCTACTGCAGCACTCGTAGACTTCTTTATAGGGGTGGAAGTGTGACCACGCTGGATGTGGATCTAGCTGTAATCGATGCAGATGTCCGTGACCCTTATAAATGTCTTCCCATCGCTGCTCTGTATGCTATTTGCACCCACTGGACTGTCCTGAGTTTTCCCAAGATATTCTGTGGAGCGGCAATATTTCAAAATCAATAAGAGCACTGAAACCACGGATTTAGATATAAATATTTGACGCATAAAATATGCAGCAAGACTGCACATGCACCTTGCCATCGAACCACTCACTGAAACACAAGAAATGTAGTACTTTGCGAAGCTGAAGCTCTTTGTCCTGATTTTTCCTTCCGCTTCTCTCCTCCGTCGGTGCAATAGCTCGCAGCACTGTTTGTTCTCGATGTCTGTCGCCTCCACGTGTGAACTCGTAACTCGTTGTCGCTCAATAGGTGTACGAACAAACTCCCGCAAACATTGCAACTCTTCGCTACAACCTTCTCTATGGGTATCTTCTGGAAGATCATTACTGATCTGCATTTTTTGTAACTTTGCTCCGCGTCTCCTGTGATGTCCGTCTTACTCTCATCTACTGTTTTCTTGGCTGAACCGATTTTTGTTTTGCATTTGCGTGGTTCTTGAACAAAAATATGAAAAGAAGTAGAATCCTTTATTGATTTTCAGCGAAGGCTACATATTTAACAATTTCACAACAACGTTCTTACTCCAACTGATAGCAATTCCAATCAGATCTGACGCAAAGACTTCAAGAATTGTTTTTTTTTCAGAAAGAAATTTCAGCACATGGCAGGGCGCTCTTTAACTTCAGAAGAGGCCTGCATTTTCCGCTGTGCCCCCTTGCATGCCCATCATTCCGGTCCTGAACTTGCTTGAGAGCCCACACATACCATGAGGCAGCCAGGTCTCCGAGATTCCTGCCCTGAACCTGCTTGAGAGCCCACACGTACCATGGGGCAGCCAGGATCTCTGAGATGAGTGGAGGGTCAAGTCGAACGCGAAATTCATCCATTCTCTAGGAAGGTTAGAACAAATAGTGATATTGAAGAATTTACTGCAACTTTTGAAAACCTACAAATTACCTTTCTAAAAAAGCGAACATATTAAATTTGGCGAAACTTTGTTTTTTTAGAAACAAAGGTTTAGCTTATTTCAAAGTGCAAGAAAGCAGCAACGCATTAGTCTAATACAAGAAAGAGCCGCTCCATGCACTTTTCATCTGTTTCCACTCTTTGGATCGCGTAAATGCTGGTTACTTGGAACTGCCTAATGAATATATGTCTGTGTTCTAAGTTATTCTTTAAACCGCCGACTAGCTCGACGCAAGCGAAATTTTCGCTATGAAAACTTTGCTATTGTGTGCTAAAAATGCACTCTGTGATTGCGAAGGCTAGTAGGCGGACCACAGAAGAAAGTTGCAAAACCCATGAGTGTCAATTTGGAGCAAATGATTTACTGACATTGGATACGCGGATGTGTAGTGTGACGGTACAGGAGACCAAACCGGCGTTCTTTGGGGGCCCCACTCCAACACCGCTCCTCCAGCCACGTTCGTCGGCACGTGCTGGTCACTCGCGACAGGCGCCGGCTCTAAGCCCAGAAGCGGGTACAAGAGGAGAGCCCCGAAAAACATGTGGCGTTCGGCTCCCGTCTGAGTTTGGCCCCGTTTATACTTCGTTGCGCCGCGACGCGACGCCACGGATAGTGGCCATGTTGATTGTGCGGCGCGATCGATCAATTTGGCCTCATTACGTGGCCATCGCATCGCGCGAAGTATAAACGGGGCCTTTGTCTGATAAATGTGCTGATAAAAATATGATCATCAAGGTGCTGCTTGTAGTGTTCAAACGACCCAAAAATTCATGTTGGAGAACTATTTTTGTTGGTCGGGTACATCTTCTGTGGTTTGTGTTAACGTACGTTAGTACCGGTCGCGCAAGTAGTAGCTGATGTAACTACTGTACCTGAATCAGTTGTTGTTTAAAGGTTTGCAAGCAATCTCAAGTATTATAGTTAAGACTACTGCTCAAACAACTGCTGCAACAAAAAGTGGTACGTGTCGCGTAGGTGAGCAGCATTGGTAGGTGGGAGAACGCCAGCTAATAGTAACCAAACAGAGCACAGCCCGAACGCATGCCGGCCCATCAGGGCACCAACTGTACATGCCCCCTCTGAATTGCATGATCATTCCATGCGATCTGATTGGTTTAGGCGTTCCCACCTACCAATGCTGCTCACCTACGCGACATATACCCAAAAAGTCAACGGAAAAGTTGTAGTCGGAGCTAGATGAGGAAAATGAAGAGACTGCACGGTATTGCATAGGACAAGTTTTTTCAATAGTTTTAGTCTATTGAGCTAGCCGTACTTGAAGGATAACGTAATAATGATACGAAATCATGCTTCGTCATATCATGTTCTGAGGAAGATGTGCATGCTGTGAAGAATTTTGCTCCTTCGGATTTTTTGCACGGGGAAAATAAGCAATAAAGGTTGGTACCATTTTTTATGCGGTTTTCGACAAATAGCGAATGTGTGTCGTTTTCTTCCCGTGCTCTTATTCACGGTTTTCGGCCATTTTTCGAGCTCTTCTGGTCCATCTTTCCTCTTCCGCTTTTTTAAAATTTCCGCACATTCCTGCTGAATAGCGGGACCAGAATATCGTTTCATCACTGAAATAGTTTCACTTGATTACGTAATCCGTTAAAAAAAGTGTAATATGATATCGTGACACCTTCGAGAGATTATAACGACCTTCTAGGGCTCAAAATTTTTGGATGTTCCCTCCATAAATTATAAAGGATAGCCGCGTAATCGTCATAAAAAATGGTCGATGACGTTCTCTAAAAACCAAAAAGCAGATAAAGATCATTGAAGGTGCCAAAGGCAACCGGTAGCCTTCCCACGTGGCCTCTTCCTTTCAACCACAGTACAGAGACGGGATCGCTGGCAAACCGGCTGTTCAAATACGAAAATCGATGTATCCGCCATATCCGCCACATCGGCGACGGAGTGCCGGCTACTAATCGTAAGTCGAGCACAACCAATCGTCAGACCAAATAGCGGCGCGCCGTGGCAGTAAATATGTGTTCGGGATTATGCCAATGCATTCGCAACCACTGTTTTCCAACCGCTAATCTTGAATACTGCATACGCTTGAGTCTTTTCAATCCGACGAATGTTTCATGCATAGGACGTCATCCCTACACGACGTGCTCACTCGCCTACACGTGAGCGCCTGATATGCCATGCGTTTGTGACACTGATGGTCCGTGCTACACCAGAGCCCTCGCCTTCTTGAGGCAAGAACGTTCTGGGGTTAATTTGTGGCAACGAAATCTTGAAAGCTTCAGCTGTACCTTCCACTGCTCCTAGTGAAGGGATGGCAGTCATGACAGCCGCGCATGCACCTCAGCTGTTTTAGCGTCATGAATGCTACTCACAATGAATACTCCCTACCGTTGCTTGCAATCATTCTTTTAACTCTATTTCATACACAGCTCCATACAAACGCATGATATAGGCATAGAGCTCTTCACTCAATCATTTTCATCTTCTACATCAGCAAGGTTCTCAAATGTACTTCTATATCTTCTATTTATTTGCATTAATTGAAATAAGATTCATATAGTGCATTAATTGAAGCGACATATGATACTATAAACGAAAAACCAGTGAACTCTGCACCAAGGTTTACTATGAAAAATAAGAATGACTTCTTTATAAAGGGAATCTCCACTGTATAAGTATGAAGTTCTAAGCCCCGTTTTGAACATCAAAACTCTAGACTTTGTTGCAAAGAACAAGAAAGCGAGGATCTTCTGGTTTGTCACGTGTCGAGAATGAACCGTGCATAAGCTCAGTACCAGGACGTTAACTCGACTGCTAAAGTGATGACTCTACACACAATTTTGTGATCGATGACTTCTAGCGTCTTTGCTTGCAAAACGTTCATTCAAGCAGCGCTCTGATTAAAGGAATAAAAACGATAAAGGACGACTTTGAACCGTTCCTTTGAGAGGCGCCATGGACATCTACTTCTGCAGGATGTCGTGGAGGCAATTTAAATGCATGTTTGGCCGGTTTACGGCAACTCATTCTAGTGTTTTATCTTTAACATTCAAGTCTACTACCAATCCACCAACCGTGGACAAATGAAAGGCTTGGTTACCCAGGGCGGGATCGAGAACCTAGCATAGATGTCCGCGCGTCAGCCATCGCATCCGACTGCGCTACCACGCGCCTACATATTTCTTATTATCTGGGATTATTACAAGAGTCAGAACCAGTGCTCCAAAGCACGCCAAAAAAATGTAGCCGGCTAGCTAACCTACATACACCTCACATTCAGTTATCTGCTTAACCTCATGTGGAACATAGCCGTGTCTTCCATCCCTGTTGTATCTTCGTTTTCAAAGCGGCGACTGATAATGATAATGATAATATCGCTGACTGATGGGACGTGGCTCAATCCAGATTGACCACATATTTACAGAAAACACTATCAAACGTGCTGCTCCTTCCAGCAAGCACAAGAAGGGCTAGCTATGTAAAGCACCTCGTTAGTCGTAGTGGCCGATACTGAAGGTTTAGCGAGGCAGCGAACGAAGGCCCTATGTATATTCCTTACCCGAAACTCTACGTGTACGGTATCCACGTTATCCATCGGCCAAATGTGATACTCCAAATTTCGGCTTTTAGAATAAATTACGGGTTTTTTTTAAGCTAAGAGAAGATGAGATTTAAGGGCATCTAAACGCTGCATTTCTTACGCGACTTGGTTCACTGTGAACACTATCTATTCTTTTCCATGCCATAATCGTTCTTTCTGACCATTTTTCGAGTGGACCAGGAATCTTTAGCAGAACTACAACTTATTAATAAGCTATTTTCGTTTAATTTAGATATTGCTTTTCAACCAAGAAGTGAGCCGTAGTTGCTTTCTAACTTCTGTACTACTGGCATCAGAGGAAGCTATTTCAGATTCTCCTCTTGTACTGAGGTCATTTACTCTCCCACGCTTCGGAAAGGTATGAAAGGCGTCAGCCTTTCAGATGTTAATCCCACAATTATTCGGAAATAGCTCCAAACATCGAAGATCAATTCAACTCTACAAAACGGCTTAGATCATTAGATTCGAGGCTACTGTTAAATTTGCTCCAAAGATAGCAACAGAATTGACCACGTACTTTAGGTTCAAGCACCAGAAGAATTTCCAACTATGAGACAAGGATCAATCCAAACGAGAAGGGGGCACTTCATTCCGTCTGATTGAAAACGACAGCATAGTTGAAGTTGACGACACTCTCAATAGGTCTACGAGATGGCGTTTTCTGCAATTTCCAAGCCAGGAGGGGCCACAATGATATGATTTGATGCATTTTTGTAGCGGCTTCCCCTCCTATTAGGATAGATCTCGTGAAAGCTCTTCTAGAAACTAGTATGCCGTATAGGCTGTCCTAAAGCTGTATTTCATCTCACTAACCTATGTATCGGCAAGGATGACAAAACTCCATTTTTCCCACTGGTTAAACCTGCTGTGGTGTAGAGCCGTGCTCAATAAAAGTGTTTGTTTCGCTTTTCTAGCGATGCGCCTTCCGACTACGATAGATTCTAAAATTTCTATGCTAATACTGTTGCTGATCAGCGAATACAGGGGAGAGAATATTTTAAAAACAGTAAGATTTAGAAAGGAGAAATAGAAAACAGGAGTTGAATATAAAAGAAATGAAAGATCTGATTGGCCGCTTTTTCAGACGGGTATTTGTTTTATGTTTTGAATGATCTCGATGTTCCCATTCGAAATATAACAACGCTGTTCGGGCTGCCGCTGTTGCCTCATTGTCAAACCCTGTGGAAGTTGTCATAACGATGTTTTGTTGCAATCAAAACTTCTACCGCCAGGCGGGATTCGAACCCGCTCCTCCCTCTGACCAGGCGGGAACGCTCTACGCCCTTACACCACCGGCGCCGTTTGATCGAACGCAACATCCACACCTCGTGGTACCGATCAGCACTCATCCGTATATCGGAATGAGCCGGCCGCTGATATCGGCATGGAACCAGTTATGCTGATAGTCTTGGTAGAAACGACTCAAATCAGTTTTGCCCTGTGGAAGACTTTTTGACCGTTACCGGCTGCCTGCAAAGGCTTCCACAGAATTTCTCCTCCCTCTGACAGCCTGGTACGGTTAGCTGAAAGACGCTTGTGAATAGAATCCACTACGCAGCCGTCACCTCCCTTTCACCCAGAAGACCGGCTGAATTAACAAATGTCGCTGCTCAAAGTGCACGCACGTAACATGACAACGACCCATTCACGGCATAGCTGGAGTGCCACATTGATCGGGCGGAATCTGGACACCTCCTCACTTCGGATGCTTTCCCACTAACCACTACCGTTTCCGCAACTGTGGACTGTTTTAGAGTTAGACTGGACGTTCCTCAGTTCGAACACATAAAGGGTCTAAATATTTAGTTCCACCCAAAACCTTGAAAGTATGGTTGAACCAGAACAGAGGAACTGTAGTTCAACGTTTATAGGATAGTCAGAAATTATGCCCGCTGTCGTTCAATACCCCTACTCTCACGATACTCGCTTCCATCCTCTCCACCGCTTTGAATAATTGTTCTGAATTTTCCGCTTTTAAAGCCTTCGATACCGGTTTCTCACAACATCCGAATTGATGACGTCATCATCACTGACGGAACCGTCTCTAATTTTCAACAATGCGGGAAGTATACTCAGACAGGCAGACTGCTCCTCAGTCTTCAATTTCAATATATCTCAATTTCAGCTATACCAGAACCCAGACATGTCGAAGTCTGCTGGGAAACCGTGACGAACACCCCTGCAGCTCGCCATTCTCTTCCCTTCCCCCATGGTTAACCCCCCTTAGGCGCCGCATTAGAGAAAAGAGTCACGAAACGCTTACCTACAGCCTATATGCTGTCTCTGTAGGCAACCACTCAAAAGTTGGATACCTTATCTACCCGCACCATCATTTCCTTCTTTTTCTTCTTCTTCAAAGCTTGCACTGCTTATTGACGCGGCCCATCTTGCTTATGTGATCATGCATGATTCCAAGGAACCTCTTAAATGTTTCTGGTGTTTCTACATTTCACTGTTTTTATGTCATTTTTCCTTCCACGTTACACATCCTATAGTTCTTCAAGAGAAAGTTAAGACTCGTGCCCCAATGAAGAAGATTAGGTGATATTATACAATTACCAGTAGAGAGTTCATTGTGTAAGCTGCGATGAGATGGAAAAAGATATAGCTAACGGAAAGGGTGAAGACATTGAATAATGTCTCGTTTCAAGTAGGTGAACGGAACCTATCTGATGTGTAACGGACTTCTCAATTGTCAAAAATTAACCCCTTTGACAATTGAGAAGTCACGTCTCTACACTTGAAGTTCGGCTTATATATGTACCATATTCACGTCGATTTGGATACCTTTCAAAACAAATTGGACACTTTTCAAATCAAACTGGACAATTTTCACGTCAAATTGGACACTATTCTAAGTATCTTATGACTTTTGAAATCAAGGCAAATTCTTCAAAATCAAAATGAACTTCTTCTACACTAAACTAAATACTTTCCAAAAGGTTAGAAAAATTTTTGTTCAAGGAAAATGATAGCATGATTTCTTTGAAATTCTAATTCACTTTCCCAATAAATGGACATATTGCTGGAAATTTTTTCATCTTTTCATGGGAAAATAAAGGCTCACAGCTTGTTTTAGAAAACAGGAGAGGAGAGTGGCGAGTTTTAGTGACAAAAAGGGATTGTGCCATGCATTCGTCCAAGACGTCGTGATTTTTACTCGATTCATAGCAAAATTTCGGTTTTCATAGCTTCACACTTACAAACGATGCAACATAGACGATTGTAAAAAAAACAAATATCCTCACTTTAATGTTTTATGTAAGCAGCATTTACACTCTCAATCAAATAAAAATCGTGACGAGCTTTCCGAGTGCATGGCGCAATCTGGTCTTTTAGTGCACTTTATGATTGCTGCTTTGTGGTGCTTTAAAGCAAAATTTAATTTATTATTTTTCCCAAAAGAAAAATTTTATAAAATTATTAGACTCATTCAGGCACGTGAAGTAAAAAAAATCTAAAAAGTTATTCAAAACAAGTGCTCCGCCACGCCTATCGGCGTGCCTCGCACTTGCACGCTTCGCGCGATGTTGCAGAATCACTAAGCTAAGGACAATCACATCAAGTTAGCTGCTCTACTTGTGCAGCTTTTTTCCTTACCTAGAAGTATAAAAGGCCCGCAGCACGTACAGTATATAGTATGATAGGGTGATCTGTTGGTTCCTCACTACCGGTCCTCCCTTAGTGAAACGATCTCCCGTTACTGGTACTGGCCCCCTCAATGATCCCCCTTAGCGGAAGACATCTTCGGCACATCTTCTGATTCCCCTGGCACGAAGAAGACGTCTGGGTATTCTCCGCTATTTTCGCACCCCATAATTTAATCAGTATCGATTGATGGCGATCAAAACTTTAAAAACGAACTTCAGATTCGTGTTCAGCGACCTCGACTACCCCCAGGGCTAAAGTTTCGGACAGCCTGGACGACACCCACAAAAAATCGATAGTTTGATCGATATCGATTGGTGGCAATCGATACTTCGAAAACAAACTTTAGAATCGTGTTCGGCGACCTCGACTACCCCCAGGGCTAAAGTTTTGGACCGCCTATACAACACCCACAAAAAATCGATAGTTTGATCGATATCGACTGGTGGCGATCGACACTTCAAAAACGAACTCCAGATTCGTGTTCAGCGACCTCGATTGCCACAGTGCCGAAGTTCCCAGGCAGGGAGAAGACATCTGGGTATTTTTCGCTATATTCGTGTCGTAATTCCCCTCCGCATTTTCTTCCTATTTCTCCCCTCAATTTCCCCCCACCAATTTCTGCGGCGCCGTCGATCGATAGGATGACTCATCACTTGGCGCGTTATTATAGAGTATGATTCTCTTTGAACAAAAAATTATTCTAACAATCTTGGGGAGTCTGTATATCGTACCGTCGGTAAACATCCGCCAAAACGCGGCCGGCGGCGAATTAATGCGCCGTTTCCGCCGCTTGATCATAACTCCCTTCAGAATCGATTATATCCAATGAAATTCATATTGTTGGAGTGACAATAAGATGAAAAACAACTGAATTCTTCGAAGTTCTTGAGAAGCAACAAAGAAGTACGAGAAGCTTCTCTACCAAAAGAGGCAGTATGACCACCCCACCCAAAAAAAGCAGAACGACCCTCCTTCAATTCTCGAACCTCGTGCCTGGCACTGCTTGGGTTGGTGCGAGTAGTGCGAAGAGAGAAACAGCTCAGGTCACGATAATTACAGCAACAATCTAGTCTCCAGAACCGAACTTGCCTTAAGGAAATGAGGTTAGGGTCGAGTGGAAAATTCTTTACAAATATGCAAATATGGGCTTCGCTAAATGACAGGAACTGTTCTGCGAAGTCTGGACCGACGTATTTGTTGAGTCTCATGGTCGGACTAGAAGGAAACAACCTTTTTGAAGCAGTGAAGCTGCCTCACGTGAGCAGCCAGCTCCATCATTTTTGTGGGCTGCATCTCAGCAAGTTGTCTGATCACATATGCAGCTTCCACACAGATCCTCCGCGTTAGAACACAGATCTACGCGCGTAAATTAGCCTTTGCAGGAGGTGTCCTCTTGCGACCGTGATGCACTGCCGATTTGGTGGTTGATTACTATCCTACTTTTAATCAAAGTAAACCTAAAAACTACTATATTCGTAGTCCACATCTCATAAGCGAAAAATTGAGCAAAATCAGCCCTAGAAGTAGTGGTACGGTCGTAAATAACTGGCGAAAATGGAAACAATCGGCAGTTGAGAATGAATGACATTATGAACATGGAGCCAAGCTAGGCAAATTTGATATCAAATAGATCGCAATAATGAGCTAAAACCTAAAATTGGCATGAAATATATTTCCGACACATTTCAACATTTAAAATTCTACTGGGTAGATCCATTCCTGACGGAAGCACAACTAGGCAGGACTAGGGTCATGAAAACAGCGTCATTAAAAATAGATTTAACGTTTAAATGTTCATAAAATTCAATGTTCATCAAACTCCCCTAATTTTATCTGTAGAAGCTTTACAACCGCATCCTGAACTACGGCAAAGCATAAACTTTTTAAGAAGATTGCACCCTCCACAGATCTTGGACTTAATTCCATTTGCCTGAATGCGCATGCCTTGAGCAAACTTTTCGTAATCAATCAGATAATCAGAGTTATATACTGAGCGACTGCATGAATGCAAGCGAGCAAAATACACCGAAAATTTTAAAAAAAAAGCAACAAAAAGTTTTTCTAATCCTTAATGATTGTGAAAACATACTTGAATATTTTATATGAAAGCCTAGAATATTTATGGATGTTCAAATATTTTATGTCAGTTTCTCTAAGCCTCAAATGGCTTTTGTCGAGGTGGTACGCTGTTATAACTATGTTTTGTTGCGGTTCAAACATAGCATCAAGAGGGACTCGGACCCGCAGCACCTGTTGACAGGGCAGGAATGCTATTTGATAGAATCTTTACTATATATAATCGGGAGAGGCATGAGTCATGTCTGAAGCTTCGCCGCGCTGTCCGAGGCCCGCGGCGACAGCGGTTCAGCCCTGCTCACGACATATTAGCTGTTGACGAAAGATGTTGATCGGTTCATCGCATCTAAGGCGCTTACGGAGTCATCATTATCATCTTTATCATTATCATTACTATCATTCTGAAGCCCCCTGCGCTGTAAAACGCTCGTCGCGCTGTCCGAAGCCTGCTGCGCTTCCCAGGCCGCGGCGAACGGGGTGTTTACTGTTTACGACGCATGAACTGCAGACATGTTGAAACTGCCAGAGCGGTGCAAATCAAAGAACAGTCGATGAGGTTCCCAAACGCGTATCTGTTGGGCGTACATGTGCGCTTCATACGAGTTTATCCACCTTTACACTTCATTTCTCCTTCATTTTCGCCTGAGGAAGCGTCCCCAGCTAGGTTTAGGCTACGTTCCCAGCGTGGCCCGCCATACCCGAAGCCGGCGAAGCCGGCAAGCCTGGCGTGGCCCGCACGTCCAGCGTACGGCGCCGGCGAAGCCGGCGACGGACGCTGGCTGAGGAAGCGTCCCCAGCTAGGTTTGGGCTACGTTCCCAGCGTGGCCCGCCGTACCCGAAGCCGGCGAAGCCGGCAAGCCTGGCGTGGCCCGCACGTCGCTGGCTGAGGAAGCATCCCCAGCTAGGTTTGGGCTACGTTCCCAGCGTGGCCCGCCATATCCGAAGCCGGCAAGCCTGGCGTGGCCCGCACGTCCAGCGTACGGCGCCGGCGAAGCCGGCGACGGACGCTGGTATTGTTATAAGACACCGTATACGGGCAACTAACAAAATCTCAGTGAAAATCAAGGTGAACTTCTTTAATAAAAAATTCACTTTGACCTTCTCAACACGTGTCCAGTCTAATTTTTAAGAGTCCCTGAGCGTTTCGTTGTTTCAAAAGTGTCCACCTTTACGTGGAAGCGGTATATTGTTCGTCTCTCTCTCTCTGCATCTCATGATCAACCCAGTGCGACAGAAATGAAGTGCCTCGTACAAAGACAATGCAGTTTAGGACCCACACGGAGGACTGCGTCGACGATGACGCGAACGCAGCCGACCATCTCAGCGATCGGCTCTTGGTCGCTGTGGATTCTCCTGCTCGGCACATGCCATGCCCAACAGCTGTCTGAGCTTGTCGGACTTGGCGAATTCTCGGACGCCGAAAGGAAGCACTGCGAATTCGCTGCTGGTGAACCACACACATGTGAAGCCTGTGTCTCAAAGGGATCGGTAAGCACCCAATATGTGCTCAAAACTCGCTCGAATATAACACGTAGAAGTTCGACGTGAGAGAAGGGAAAGAACGTACCCACCATGGGTGAACACAAAATTCTGTGCGTTAAATTTTTCAAACGAAATTTTTTAACGGAAATTTTTCGTTAAATTTCCGGTAAATCGTTAAATTTCGTTAAAAAGTAGAAATAGCTGCATGCAGTTATTTCAAGTATGTATAAAAATCAAGGAAAACCTTATAGGTTTCAAATTCGAGAGGACAACAGCTATGTAAGGTTCAAGGAATTGAGTGTAACACTGCAATACAAAATAAACAATTCGACATCAACAAATACAGTAAAATAAACAAGTCCTTATCGTGAGGATGAGGACAGATGGAAGTAATAAAAATACAATTGAAAACCTATCAGTGGATTGTTAATAGGTTGCCGAACGCACGATTTTTAGTGCCTGGCGCGCGGGACTATTCCATTTTTGGCAACGTCGGGACCGTGACATGAATTCATGTCACACGATCCCAAACTGCAGAAAAAGTGTGGCACGTAGTTAACGTGTTAAGGTTCAGGGAAAACAGCTTTCCAAAATTTCTTGTTGCTAGCGTTTTTCTAAAATCGCTTAAAATACGTCCATCGGCCGAAAACATTCTCTCCGTCTTGACTGTTCCCGGTGGCGAGAAAATATATTCTGGGATAAGCAGGTGAGGAGAGACATATCTTACGAGGAGATTATACCAGTATCTTCATGTGGATTCGCTGACGTGCTTGGGGGTTCGGAGAAAAAAATTTTAACTCCAAAATGCATCGAACGACAGCGATAAAGAAAGGTGTTACTCAATCCGTTTTGGGATGCGCCACGCATTCTACGTCTACGGGATATTGTGGAGTTGAGTTAATTGTGTACTTGGAGACACAACGACTGGCGGTGGCCAGCCGATGAAGAAGTCAGCGATTTATCCTTCCCAGACAAGTATGGTACCAATTCTCCGACCCCAAAGGGATGGAAGGCTTGGTTGGCCTGGGCGGGAAATTCGAACCAGGAGCTAGATATCGGGTGCACGGGACAGCCGGAACCTTTTCCATTTGCGCTACACGCCCCCCAAAATGCACAGGTTCCAAAAATTCAAAACAAACTAATGAAAGCATTAAAATATTCTGTTACAGGATGTTTTGTTGTCGCAACAAAACATCCTTTAACAGCATATAGCCTCTCTACCAGCCTTTCCAGGCTTAAGCAAATGTGTGAAAGCATTAAAATATTCTTGCTGATTTCAAAACTTTTTTCAGGAACAGTCCTTATCGTGAGGATGATACCTGCAACATTAGTGCAAACTAAGGGTAGATGTGATAAACTCACTGCGAAAAAGCCCGTTAAAAATTCCGTTAAATTTCTGAAAATTTCCGTTAAGTCGTTAAGCCAGATTTTAGCGAAAATGCCGTTAATTCATTAAATTCGTTAAATCGTTAACCGTTAAATGTGCATCCTTGGTACCAACACTGTATTCAAGCAGAGGGTGCGCACATTCAGCAGCCAACGATTTAATGGGCATTTCATATTAAAATACTACTAACTAACTATTAGGGTAAGACCATATTCACGGAATCTTTCTGAAATTTAGCGGAATTTTAAACGGATTTTTTCTTGGTAGGGTTTTTCTTTCCTGTCCTTTAATCATTTCTCCCACCATCTGGATCAGCTTTTTGGATGTCACCGTTCCATCCATTGTCTCACTCTTACTAACAAGTTCATGATTATGATGGATGATTCTGAACCATTTTCTCCTAGAGAGCTCTGAAAGGGGCATAACCTACGCCAGTGAAAAATATGAAAATTCACCTTAACTTTCTTTAACAGCGCTAAAAGTAGCAAGTTTATAGCATTTCAAGCATTTATAAAGTCATTTTCAACTAAAACAGTAGTGCCCAGCCAACTGTATTTTTAACGGAATTTAACGATTTACTGCATATTTAACGAAAAAGTCTGAAAAAAGTTTTAACCAGAGTTTAACCCATTTTTGAAATTGAAACTGAGGTATATGTCATGACGACGGGCAGCATTGTGAGATGTGAATGCCTCATCCAATCAGACCGTATTGGATGGGCGTGTCATTCAGAGAGGACGTGTACAGTCGGTACCCTGATCGGCTGGCATGTGTTAGGTCTGTGCTCTGTTGGTAATTGTTGGCTGGCGCGCTCCCACCTACCAATGCTGCTCACCTATGTAACGAAGCTGATGAATTAAACCTCAGTTTTTAGCGTTTATTCGTTCGAAAAAATCGATTATACGTGTAAAAAATCAATACTCTGCCTGGGCGATTCTCAGGCATACTTCCAGGCATAGCTGTGTTCACACATTTATTTTAAAGCAGAAAAGTAAAAAAGTAGTAGTAGAGTAAATAAGTAAAAAATCCCAGTTCATCTTGGGAGAGGACATTGTCAGGTATTCTTCCAGAACGCGACGTTTTTTGCTTGGGGTAAATGTTGCTTTCGTGGAGTTTCGTGGCGTATGAATCTACAGTTCAGTAGAAGCGATTGCCGAAATAGAGGCAGTAGAGGAAACCTTGTAGTCACCTCCACTCTCAATTTCTGGCACAGACCGCATCTACAGGGTATAGTATTGACGCATCTTCTTTTGTTTCCGCTCCAGCTTTCTTTTTCTACTTTTCAAGGTTTTTGTGTGTTACTTTTGTTGTCCGTATTGTGTTCAAAAAATAACTCGGGAAAACTAAAGAAACATGATACCGTCGTCGCTACGCTGTCGTCGTCATTTCTTGGCTGTTACCAAAAGAAATGAATACTTCATTAACAAAAGAATTAGGCGCTGTTCGAAACGGTCGATGAGAGAAAAGGTCAATAACCTAAAAGTCAGCTACGGCTCTGTCATAACAGATGATGCTTGCAAGATGTCCAAGCGCGATAACGTTCAATTCCAAAATTGTCTGTCCGATGACAGCAAACAGACAAAGGCGCGTGGGTGTGAACAGCTTCTTAGGCCAGCACCGCTCAAACATGAATCCGCTGGATTACTCTTTTTAGGCAATTTGGAGACTAAGGCCTGGGCTACCTCCAACAGAAGGGAGCAGCCGCTGGAGACTACCCTGTTCCAAGAGCGGGACGAATTCCACGTCGTCAGCGGGACGAATACTTGCGGCGCACCGCCGATGAGCTTCCTCTCCTTTTCGCTCCTGCCTTCACAGTAGAGAGGCCAATACCGATTACGAGTTATTCTATCGTGTTTGCAACATCGTTTTCCATATATTGGAAGTGAATATGTTAAATATTACAGTGTATTACTTTTTCCACAACCACCATTCACTGCGTCAATACTTTTTACGCACCGAGTATAGCATTGTTTGCTTGTTCTTCTTGATACCAGTACCTCTCGTCTATTTTTTTCCGAGTTATTGAACATTTTTTTAAGACACCTCCCACCCAAAGCACTAGCGTCTGTACTAACAAACAAATAAGTATAGCAGCAAACTACCAGGCTCTCCAATAATTCTTGTCCGAAAATTTCATCATTTTAAATTTTTTCAACCATATTGAAAAACAAGTCTAATAAACAGTGTAATCACCGCAGTTATCCACAACAGTGGCCCATCGATTGGGCAGGTCGCCGATGCCCTTCGCCCAGAACTCCGGGGGCTGCAACTCGAAGAAGTGGTGCTTCCGGCCAAATGGTGCTTCAGCGGGCGGAACAAGTGGTAGTCGGAAGGGGCGAGGTCCGGGGAATACAGCGGATGGGCAACCGTCTCCCAGGAAAATTATAGAATTTTGAAAATTTTCAGACAGGAATTATTGAACAGCCTGGTAGATGAACCAATCAAATAGAGGCGCCATACACACCAACATTTTGCACTGGTTCAGTAAACGAGACCCAGATTCCCGTGCTCACAAAGACAAGAACTTGGCGACCATTCAAAGAGTGCAATCTTTTTTGGCATTCTCTTGTGCAGGCACTTTTTAAATTGAATTAAAAGCTTATCTATATAAAAGCGAGTTCAGTTCGGTTTGACAATAGTTCAGTTTAAAAATTTGCAGTTAAAATGCAAATTGCACTAATCGCAGATGCTAAGAACATTTCATATAAAAGCGAATCGATTTTCAGGAGTGCTTCTACTGTGGCGGCACTACCGAACGTTGCCTACCGTATGCATGGTACTTTCCAGGTTGTGAACTGAATGACGTCAGACACAACAAATGTTGGGGTAAGATTCCTATTCGTATTTCCATCCAAATCTCATCTCTAAATAATTTCTAGTCTCATTAACATGCCTGCTCTTAAGGTGATCAATCTGCTTCCACTAAGGAGTCGTCTAGAGTGCACCCGACGAGCGTCGCGACGTAGTGATAAGCCCTATATCGATCGCGCGATGCGAAGAATCGATAGCGCATCATTACATCGCATCTCCCGCCGCGTGCACAATAAACGACCTCAAAGTACTGTTTGGTTATCCTCGGTGGTTTCTTATTCAATCGCAGCTGTAGCTGGACCGCTGTGTAGTTGCAACACCCCATAAACTCCACTAGCCGCGTACATCTGCCTCACGAATCACGTCCAAATAACAGGAATTCGTATGGGGCGCCACAATGCCAATGGGATTTCGTATGCGGCACCACAATGCAAGGTTTGTCATCGTCGCTCCCATTTTGAACCCCTGAATGACTGCTTTAAGCGAATGCCCATTACTAGTGTTAGCCAGCGGTGCCAAAAGAAATGTATAGATTGAGCGTACACAGATGTACTAAGCCCACAGTTCGCTAACATGCCCCGCATTTGGCCCCTTTGTACACTACCGGTCAGTGAAGTGTTCATTTTCACTTTTTTGGACGTAACTCCCTAAAAACTCAAGATGCTTTCTTTTGCAGTGAATGCTTACCGTCAAATGTGATAAAAATGCAAATTTTTCAATTGCCTAGGTACATTGTGAAATGATTTAATTTTTTTTAGTGAGACGCGATCTTAGCTGTAGAAGCTTCAACTATATATATTTTTATTTTGACAACAATGACAACTTGCGTAAAATCAAGTACGATTTCCACAACACCAATACTTTCTCATAAGCCCACCCTTTACATTAGTCGATATCATTATTTACCAGCGTCCGTCGCCGGCTTCGCCGGCGCCGTACGCTGGACGTGCGGGCCACGCCAGGCTTGCCGGCTTTGCCGGCTTCGGGTATGGTGGGCCACACTGGGAACGTAGCCCGAACCTAGCTGGGGATGCTTCCTCAGCCAGCGACGTGCGGGCCACGCCAGGCTTGCCGGCTTCGCCGGCTTCGGGTACGGCGGGCCACGCTGGGAACGTAGCCCAAACCTAGCTGGGGACGCTTCCTCAGCCAGCGTCCGTCGCCGGCTTCGCCGGCGCCGTACGCTGGACGTGCGGGCCACGCCAGGCTTGCCGGCTTCGCCGGCTTCGGGTATGGCGGGCCACGCTGGGAACGTAGCCTAAACCTAGCTGGGGATGCTACCTCAGCCAGCGTCCGTCGCCGGCTTCGCCGGCGCCGTACGCTGGACGTGCGGGCCACGCCAGGCTTGCCGGCTTCGGGTATGGCGGGCCACGCTGGGAACGTAGCCTAAACCTAGCTGGGGACGCTTCCTCAGGCGAAAATGAAGGAGAAATGAAGTGTAAAGGTGGATAAACTCGTATGAAGCGCACATGTACGCCCAACAGATACGCGTTTGGGAACCTCATCGACTGTTCTTCGATTTGCACCGCTCTGGCAGTTTCAACATGTCTGCAGTTCATGCGTCGTAAACAGTAAACACCCCGTTCGCCGCGGCCTGGGAAGCGCGGCAGGCTTCGGACAGCGCGACGAGCGTTTTACAGCGCAGGGGGCTTCAGAATGACAGTAATGATAATGATAAAGATGATAATGATGGCTCCTTAAACACCGTAGATACGATGAATCGATCAACAACTTCCGTCAACATCCCATTTGTCGTCAGCAGGTCTCAACCACTGTCGCCGCGGGACTCGGACAGCGCGGCGAGCCTCGGACAGCGCGGCGAGCCTCTCACAGCGCGGTGGGCTTCAGAATGATAGTAATGATAATGATAAAGATGATAATGATGACTCCGTAAGCGCCTTAGATGCGATGAACCGATCAACATCTTTCGTCAACAGCTAATATGTCGTGAGCAGGGCTGAACCGCTGTCGCCGCGGGCCTCGGACAGCGCGGCGAAGCTTCAGACATGACTCATGCCTCTCCCGATTATATATAGTAAAGATTATACAGGGCCAAAATTATGGCGACAAGGTATTCGAATCGCCGAAAGCGAAAAAACAGGACTTTCGAAAAACCATCGAAGCGATAACGTTTATTAGTCCATTGCGAACTATACACAACATTGAGATTCGAATACATCTCCATCGGCGTCGATACAGGCTTCGAGACGCTTCGGGAAAGCATCGACGGCGGCACGCAAGCATGGCGCGTCAAGCTCATCCCACGCCTTCTGGAGAGCTTCCTTCAATAAATCCATGGAGCGGTGAGGTTTCTGGCAAGCTTTGGCTTCCAGAACTGCTTCCAGAATCTGGAGAGTTGGCTAGCCACTCGTGGGAGCTGATGAAGTCCGAAAAGTTCCCTTTGCACCAGTCCTGCACCATTCTCGCTCTGCGAGCTGGAGCTCCGTCCTCTTGGAAGGTCCAGGAGCGGTTTCCAAAGTGAGCACTAGCCCAGGGTAACAGTTCTTCCTTCGGAAGATCCAAATACTTCTCCTTGATCTCCATTTCTGGCGATATTCGGTGGACCGAGTTCCTGTGAAATCGTCCACGTATCTTCCTGATGTCTTCCGCAATTGTCACAGATACGTGTCTTCCTCGTTCGGATCTATCATCCTCGGTTCCCAGGTCTTCGAAGCGTCTGATGGATTTACATAGAACACTTCGATGAACTCTAATCGTAAGACGCTGGTGAATATCGCGTGCCGAGAAGCCTTGACGGTAAAGTTCAATGGTTGAAGCACGGTGGAAAGAACGTTTCGACATGTTGAAAAACGATTTATTTTCATGCTTAATTGAGATAAGCATAAACAGATTGACGCAGTAGAAAATAAAAGCACAGAAAAAAGCAGGCGCTGCGAATAGGAGGTCAAATTGTTCGCGCATGTGCTGTCGCCATAATTTTTGCGCACCCTGTATATTTGTTTCCATGAGGACCTGACACCTCGACAGATTTCCGAGATTCAAGATGTGTCAATCTATGGGTTCAGTATTTGCAAAAAAATCAAGGACAACGGATCGGTAGACGTCAATACCCATCAGTGATAACAAGGATAACTTCTTCTCTCGTCGACAGAAATATTTTGCGGCTCGTAAGGAACGATAGCCATTAGAACTAACCACTTGCTCCGCTGGCAATATGCCAGCTCCTGCTGGAGTACCACGCAAACTTGCACATCAATCCGTGCCGAGACTGCTTTCGTCGCTGAGGGGACATCGGAGATGGGTTGTGCGCTCTTCGAGCGCACAACTCGGTTAGGGAAGGGACTCCGGGGTGTGGGCCATCCAGGCGGCTCGTGCCAAGAATGCTTTCGTCGCTGAGGGGGACATCGGAGACGGGTTGTGCGCTCTTCCAGCGCACAACTCGGCTAGGGAAGGGACTCCGGGGTGTGGGCCATCCAGGCGGCTCGTGCCAAGAATGCTTTCGTCGCTGAGGGGGACATCGGAGATGGGTTGTGCGCTCTTCGAGCGCACAACTCGGCTAGGGAAGGGACTCCAGGGTGTAGTGCTTCCGAGGTGCTCGTGCAGGAACTGCTCCCGTCTCCCAGTGCTCTCCTGTAGCGGCGGTGGAAGAGCCGCGATCCGCAACCGACCGCTCAACGACCCTCCTCCATATCGACTGACCATGGTGTCGGTGAATATTGAAAATGGCCACGTCGATATGACGCGACATCAGGAGAATCTGGTTAGATCTAAGTAAGACCGTAAGGAACGACCCTCAGCTTACTGCAACTGACACTCCCCGCGAAATCTTGACGCCCGAGAGTGCAAAGCAGTCCGAAGAAACTGCAGCCTCGACGTCGCCTGAGAGGGCAGGTGTCTTTGGGCGTCGCCCAGCGAAGAATTTGCTGATTCCCGTCGCGCCTCGACTGGGCTCATGCTCACAAAAACTGGCCTATTCAAAAGTAGCAAAAGGTCATCTGGAGTGACGAGTCATTCTTGCAGTTCGGGACGGACAAGAATAGAGCTTGTGCGACGTCGCGTTGGTACCAGGTACCTTCAGATATATCAGCTGCCCACTGTGAAGCATGGCGGTGGTTCGATACTAGCGCACGGCAGCTTGGCTGGCCAAGGAGTTGATTAGCTACACTGCACTGAGGATAAAGTGGACTCCAAACTGTACCTTAACATTATGGAGACCATTACCTTGCAATATGCTCGCAGCACTGGTTCATGTGGCTCATTTTCCAATAGGATAATAACCCAAACACACAAATCGAAGCCGCTGACCAACTGGCCACAACTTCCCTCTGGTGCCGTGGCTGTGACTTCAATTCCCTCAAAAACCTGTAGGACGAGCTTGGGCGTCAAATCAAGTGCCTCACGGCTAGCAATGGGCGCGAGAAGTTTATTCAACTGTAGGAGAACATTTCAAGGGAGATGATCGTCAAACTCATCGAGTACACGTCAGGCTGATGCCAAGCTGTCATTGTTACGAAGCGTTTGGGACAAAGTGTTATGCTGTAGTACTTATATTTGTTGTTATACAAACTTTTAATGTAGTAAAAATATAAAATCTATACTGATTAAAGTATGAACAGCCATGATCGTGTTTTGCCAAAAAATATTTTAATTTTTTAAATCACTTCACAATTTATCTAATCAATTGAAATTTTGCATTTTTATCAAATTTTATAATAAGCATTCACGGTAAAAAAAAACAGCCCAAAAAGTTTGAGTTTATATGGACTTACGTTTAGAAAAGTAAAAGCGCATACTTCACTGAACCGCTACTGCACGTCGTCATCGGAAGACTTGGACAACAGATACCGTTTCGACAAGTATTTGATCGATACATCATGTGGATCCAATAATCACAGCTGACTTCCCTTTCTGCTCTTAGTTTGACCCGCTTCAAGTGCGGATAATTTAGAATGTCTAAGCACATACGCTTTGAAAGCGTTGGATTCGATGAAATAGGAGCCTACCAATAAATCAGTCACCAAGATTTTAGACTTAATTAGTTTTTGGGACCTTTTTTTCTGGCACAAATAATTGCGAACTCACGATAATGCCTTTTAGATTCCTAAGCAGACTACCACTCAATGCTCAAGTATTGCTTCTAATCCTAAGCTCACTGAAATAGGATTCACATTCAATTGAAGCCACCTTCCAGGAATTTATCAACCCCAGATATTTATAGCTTCAAGCTCATGTCGCTGTCAAAGCACCAACCCAAGATTATACCAGGCTGTCCAATAATTCTTGTCCGAAAATTTCACCATTTTTAATTTTTTTCAACTTTATTGAAAAACAAGTCTAATCAACAATATAATCACCACAGCTATCCACAACAGTGGCCCATCGATTGGGTAGGTCGCCGATGCCCTTCGCTCAGAACTCAGGGGGCTGCCACTCGAAGAAGTCTGCGATGTCGGATTTGAGGTTGTCGTAGTTGGTGAATTTTCTTCCGGCCAAATGGTGCTTCAGCGTGCGGAACAAGTGGTAGTCGGAGGGGGCGAGGTCCGGGGAATACGGCGGATGGGCAACCATCTCCCAGCCGAGCGTCGCCAACTTCTGCTGGGTATCCTTCGCCACGTGGGGACGCGCGTTGTCGTGCAGCAGGTGGACCGAGGCCCGTCGGACTTTTCTCGAATGGCGGCGGCTAGTTTCTCGAGCTAATCGGTGTAGATGGAGGCGGTGACCGTCCTGCCTTGCGAGAGCAGCTCGAAGTACGGCATGCCCTTGGCGTCCCACCAGCAGCAGAGCATGATCTTCAGCGGGTGCAGGTCAGCTTTTGGCGTCGTCGGCGGCTCTTCTCCGCGCGGGATCCAGACGGCATGGCGGGCGACGTTGTCGTAGAGGACCCAGCTCTCATCCCCAGTGACCAGGTCCTCGAGAAACTCCTCGCGATGCGGACGTAAGAGGAGGGACTGGCAGACGGCCACGCAGCTCTGCTTGTTGGCGTCCGTCAGGCGGTGGGGGATTCAACGGGCCAGAACTTTGTGGTAGCCGAGTAAGTTGAGTCGATTGTGGATGGTGGACTTGCTGCAGCCGAGCGTCCTCGCCAGTTCACGGGTGGTGGCTTCCGGCTTCTCCTTGATACAGCGACGGACTTCGTCATCATCCACCGTAGAAGGCCTCCCGCTGTGCTCCCTGTCCTCGAGGCTCGTGTCGCCGCTCTCGAAACCAGCGCCTGACTGTGCGTTGGGACGCTGCATCCTCCTTGCACGCTCTGCAGATGTTGGCGACCGCGGTGCCCGTGTCGTTGCCCAGCAGCCACTCGTAGTACACGAACGTACGAATTCGACCTTGGTCCATTTTAGCTTGTACTGGTAGCTAGACGCGGCGATTGCGCCTTATATACCCTTAGCGTGGAACTCTGGAGAACCTTCTAAAAGGTTTTTACACTTGCCTGATACTATAACATTTCTAAGGAAACTTATAGAATTTTGAAAATTTTCGGACAGGAATTATTGGACAGCCTGGTAGCTTAGACCTACCTTGTCCCAGCACATACTGAATACGAAGCACAATCACACAAAAATTGCCCAAAAATATGAATAAATCCTGTACTTGCATAGCGCAAAAATACATTATATGAAAATACCTCTGTGCTCGACACTACGCAACATGAATTTAACAAGCAGATTCAAAGATGAAGAGAGGCGAACCCTATCTCGCCTTCACAATTATTGTTATCGACGTGATCACCGGATTTCGAAAGCGTCTCTATTGCAGTGAACATCTCGGCTGTGATCATAGTGGTTAGCGTCATTGCTGGTATTCTGCTAGTGATTTTCATCTCCTGTTTGTGCTACTGCTGCTGCCGATTCCATGCCTATCGGCAGGCTAGAGCCAAAAAGCAAGGAGAAAAATGGAACTTTGTGAGTCGCATTCATTTCTTTGTAAGAGTTGATGTTCGAAACGGCGTCCGTCCTCACCACATTGACGTCATATCATTCGTCGACTTCTCAAACAAACTTTTTGTTGAGCACTTAAGTCACACTTTGTGATGAACAGAAACTGTCGAGGCATCCTCGAGTGCTGAAGCCTTGGCTTGCCCTGTGTACGGTGTAGTGTCTTGATTATTGTCACAGCAACTCTCGTTTTTCTCGTTTTTTTTTGCATCTCGGCTGCTATTAGGACCCGTTGCGACAACGAACAGATTTCGACCAAAAACTTACGAAGTTGGGAAGGGCAGCGACTTATATTAGGCTGGCCGAAACAAAATTTTGAAGACTTCACAACATTCTGGAAAGAATTCGAAAATCCTGGATCAGTGAGGATCGTGTAGAAGGTTCCAGCTCTCGCTGTATGAGAATATAAGGGCCCGCGCGCGCCATTTTGGTGACAAGTCCAGCATGATCAGCCAACAGGGATGAGAGGATAATGAAACTCTGAAGCCCGGATAACGGATAACGGATAATTTTGCCCAAACATGGCCGGATAACGGAAAAAATTTAAACCACTTTTGAACCATCCCTTCTCCAATGGTAGGTCGGTAATTGTAATACTGTCCATGTCACATGTCAAACAAACCACCTTTAACATTCCTATTGGCGTTTTTTTTTCTTCAAGGCACGTGGTAGTGTAGTCGAAAGTGCCGTCTGACGCATGCTCTCCGACTCAATGTTCTTGGTTCGGATTTCCCCTCCGGGTCAACCAAGTCTTCCATCCTTTCGGGCTTGATGTATTGGTACCAGGCTTCTCAGGGCAGGGTAATGCACTGAATTGTCCATCGGCTGAGCACCGCAAGTCATTGTACTGGCCAAATACGCATTGGCCTCCAGCATATCACGTAAGGCCTCTGTTATACTTCCGCGGGAGCATCCGCGGAACGTCCGCGGACTAAGGGTGCACCTCGGACGACGGGCGTGGCGGGGCGCGGCGATTGGCCTGATGAGGGATCTCGGCGCGATTCCCGCCCTTCCGCGGATGCTCCCGCGGGAGTATAACATAGGCCTAAGAGAAGAATGCGTGTCGCACCTGCCACTACCGTCGTCTTATGTCCTTTATTCATGTTTTTCAGGTGCAATGAAGTCACTATGGATAGATCCCACGGGAATTTCTGGGCTTGGGTTTGACAGTCGTTAAAGAGTTGCTTCTTGTTAACACTAATTCTTGCCCAGATCGAATAAAACTCTATTGCTTTGGAAAGGGTAAACGGTAAAGTGCTGCTAGTGCCAAACAAAGTTTCAAAAAGCGCTAAAAGGTCGTGTAGATGCGGAGTTTCTGACACATCCTTAAAACAAAGTGATTCGTATGGACCTTTGTCCCTTTCTCCGCTAATCGACTGGTTTTTTTTTCCAGATCGTACATTATGCTAGAAGGAATTTTGGTGAAAAGTTAGGAAAAGGCACTAATCGATTCGTATAATTTGCCTGTCCTCCCACCGCTGCCGTCGCGGAGTGTGAACAAGCCCTGATGTGTGCAATCTCCCCAATAGCTGTCCCATATCAGCCAGGATTACGCTGGATACATGACAGCTCAATGGTCCATCGCTCTAGTACGCGCACATGGCACTTCTAGATATCAGAACGTGCGACCATAAGTAGTCACGCCAGGGTTTGTTTGAGAGTTCGTGGAATGATATGACGTCCACTCCGCGTCACTCGCGGTCTATGTCTATGACCAATTTACGTACATCGCGAAAACTGACAAGCGAAGCATACCAGGTGACCAAGGGACTTGAGATGTATCACACGGGATGCGTTTTCTAATGCTGATTCCAAATATGTGTTCAGTTTTTCTTAAACGCATCTATTAGGCTGATTCATGTTCTTGCGAGTTTTTTGATATTTTTCAAATTTTTATATATTTCGATCAAACTAACCTTACTAATGGAAATATCGCCCATCTTCGTCCAACATTGTCCTCCATCGTTACGGCAGAGAATAGATACCGTGGCGATAGAAATCCGGGAGTTTCTATTCGGAAAAGCTGCGAAAGTCGGACCTCATAGGTGATCTGTACACAACACGAGGTGATGCATGCCTTTCAACTTATCTCGCTCTCGCCATTTTGACTGGTTAGACTCGCTTATTAAGGAGATGATAAGTGAGTACTGTATGTGTCACATACAGCAATACATGCGTGGACTCCAGCAGAGAAGCCGCCGGCAGTTCCCAAAGGTGATCCGCACACAAGGAGGGAGATGTTGAGTGCTTTCTGAAGTCGTGGTCTTGCGTACTGGGAGCTTCTCCATTCTGATGTCACCATTAACAGTCAAGTGTACTGCAACTACCACTGGAACTCAGGCAGTTCTTCAAATTGAACGCCTCCAACTCGACAAGATTTATTTCCTCCATGACAACGCTAAATCGAGTACTTCAAAAATGACCCGAGAGAAGCCCCAGCTATTAGGATGGGAAGTGATTCCCGACCCAATCACTAGACCTCGCCTCAACTGACTGCCATTTGTCCCGATCGCTAGCTCATTTTCTGGAAGGAGACCGATGCGATGATCGGGCGGCACTCGAATCCCGCCGACCTTCGTCACCTTTTCGAATCGAAACGCTCGGATTTCTATCACCACGGCATCCCTTCCCTACCGGGGCGATGGAGGACAGTCATCGACAATGGTGCGCGATATTTCGATGAGTAAGTTTAGTTTGATCAAAATATATAAAATATAAAAATATCGCAAAAATCGCAGAAACATACGAATCACCCTAACATGAACAAAGTGGGCCATTTTGAATGGACCATTTTCAGTTAGGCTTCTTTGCCACCTAGCTGCACGCAGAGCGGGTCAATCGCAAGAGAACGAGCTCATGTAGGCTGAAAACTGCGCTGGCTGCCGAACAGTGGTGTGTCGCAGATGACAGAGGAGCGGCTTGGTGAGACGGCGTGATTTGTGGTTCGACTTCCCTGTGATGAAGGATTCTTGTACTTCCTAAAAAAGATCTGCCACGAACAACCAGAGCTCACTATGTCAAATCGGCTCTTCTTCATATTGACAAACACTCATACTGGCACGGAGATCTAATTTATTACGAACCAGCCGCTCTGACGGCTTCTTAACGGCTTCGCCGCGGTGATAACTTATCATCATCAATTGTAGCTGCTACCTATGTCATGATTTCCTCAGGAAAAACGCCTTAACTACGTCGATTAGGGCAATTTAGAAAAAATAGACGACATTCACAAAAAATCGATTATTTGATCAATATGGATTGATGGCGATCAATACTTCGGCACTAGTTAAAAGTTCCGACTCCAACGGCAAGACTTCGGTCGAAAAGTTTTTTTTGCTGAAACTTTGTCTAAGGGGGGGGGGGGGTTATTT